>JAREIS010000162.1:600000-975000 GCA_030060385.1 Muscicapa striata striata
GGCTGGCAGCTTTATAAATGGCTGTGGGAATTGTTCACCTGATTCTCCTGCCTGTGCTGGTAGAAACTGGTGCTGGTACTGAATGCTACTGGATGTCTTGTAGCCTTGAGAATGCAATTGTGGACAGTTTTTTTATCTGTAAATTTACCATGTTCTTAGAGATAAAGTTTTTTCTAAGTCCCTTTCATTTGTAAGGCTGTTTTACCCATCCTTGGTCTGATCTGTTGTTAGCCAGGTTCGGGATTTGTTTTAAGCAGCGTTACATACCCGATAATGAGACAGGAGTGGGCAGGAGACCTTTCCTTGGGGCTGGGGATGCCTCCAGCAGGCGCCAGCCCTGGTCAGTGAGGAGCTGGATCTGTGCAGCAGAGCCCCCAGGCTGGCAGACACTGAGCACCCTTTCATCCCTGTGACTTCCAAGTGCCGCTCAGAGCTGGGCAGAAGGAGGCTGGGGGTCAGGTCTGTAATTGAAGCGGATCTGTTAGGCTGCCCTGCCTTTTCAAAGCGTGGGGTTTGAAACCTGACAGCAAACGGACGTGTTCAGGTACAGCACGGCCTCGTGCAATTATTGCAGCTCTTTTGGCTATCTATAAATGCACCTTCTTGGAATTTCATTTGAGAGGTGAATCAAACACTACCTCATCTCCTGCTACACAGTTCAAAAATATTCACGGTTCTCAAAGCATTGGAAGTGAATTGTGCAATTACAAAGTTGGCCTTGGCGTTTTTGACGTGGCCCACAGATTTCATCCTCTTTATCTGGAGCAGCTGAGAAAATTGTGATCAAAAAGCCAGAGCTGAGCTGTGTTCTGGTGGTGCAGCTACCTGGCTGCCAGAGGATGGTCAGAGTTAAAGCATGATGTGCTTTGTGTGGGTGAGAAGTGCTGCTGTGGTAGAAGGGCAGCCCTGGTTAGAGTGAGGTGTCAGGGCTTTGGCCATGGGGACCCAGCCCAGCAGCCAGCCCAGGGTGTGCTGGGGGTCTGGGACTAAACCTGTGTCCCCCACCTCACACTTAGGCAGGCAAGGCACACGAGGGCTCCTGTTCAAACCATGAGCACTGGCCAGCTGTGTGAGTATTCCAGCTGGGATATTCTGGTGGAAATGCAGTGTTTCTATATTTGTTGGTAAAAATGTAAGGCAGCCTTGTTGTCTGAGGTGGAAGTGAGGTGTGTGAAGGCCTGGCTTCTGTCTTATGGGGAGCAGCCCCTCTTGGGTTTCATCTGTGAGATTCCTGGATTATATGTAACAGAGGAAAATTGCAGTTGAAAATAATTAGGGTTGGTCTTAAAGGTGTCAGGAAATGAAGTGCCTTACAATGCCACAGAACCTGGGTTCTTTAAAAACCCTGTAAAATAACATTTTTGGAACTTCAGCTATCTGATAGGGGTACTGGTTAACTCCAGCCACACATTGGCTGGTGGCAGTGGCTAATGAATAGCAACCACCAGCTGCAGGCAGGCTTGAGGTCTAGCAAAGGTATTCAAGAATTCCTGAAGCTGATAGTGAAGAAAAAAAAAAAAAAAAAAAGAGAAAAGAGAAAAAAGAGAATCTGGGATCTCTTACTTACAGGAAATTGGGAAAAGCATACATCTCACCAAGAAGCCAGGAAGCACACAGGTACATGTAAGTTCTTCCTGCTGAATTTTCTTAGTGTTCCCAATCCATGGGAAGTTCTAAAAAACATTCTAAAAAGCATTTGGCTTTGGATTCAGTTTCCCTCAAGCAAAAGGTGCTGCTTTTCTGCCAGGTGTGTGGCCAGAGTCCCAGCAGGAGCTGAGCCGGGGAAGTCCCTGCTGGTGCTCAGTGCTGCCATCGCTGTCCCGGCTCGCTCTGAAGCCGGGCTGGGCAGGAGCCAGCGGCAGCACCGTGCCCTGGGCAGGAGGTTCTGCTCTGCAAGGGGATGTTTGCACCTTTGCACTGAACCACTTCCTTCTCAACGCCTCAGTCTGTGTCTTTTAGGGATTACAAGGTTCCATGTAGCAAAACATAAAGCTTTTGTTGTTGTTTTTACCAGAGGTGGTGCTTTTCCTTTGGTAGCTTGGCAGATCTCCGTGAGACTCCAAGTTCCCTCTGAAAGTTGGAGCTGTTTCACAGGGGTTGCTAAGGTGATTTGGTGGGAAGGAAATGCACTGGTGATTTACTGTTAAGTTGTTTACAGGAGAATATGAATAAAATTTTACCTCCTGAGCAAGGCAAGTGTCTGTGTCTGAGAGTATTCCAGAAAGGCTTCACTAGAGAAGAAAATAACTGTGCAAATGCCCAATTGGTTGCCCCCAAGGATGAAAAAAATGAAATGTCTGCAGGGTAGAGGCAGAAACATCTCTTGTCACCTTTCCATCATTTCAACTAGAATGTGAAACATTTTCATCTTGCTCTCTTCTCTTTGATTTTTAAATGTATTTCTATGTGTGAATGGTTTGTCAAGTGTTTACTGGGGAATATTTAGTGTTCCAAAGTAGATATTACACTGAGTCATCACAAATAGCTTTAATGCTATGAACAAATCCTGCTGCCCCCATGCAGCTTTCCTCCCAGGAAAACAAGAAAGCACAACAAGTCTTTGGTGGAGAACAAAATCCTTTTTGACTCCAAATATCAGGGCTGCCTTATTCCTAGGGTACAGTAATTCCACGTGGGGTACCAGCATGTGCTCAGCATCCTGCCTTTTCCAGTGTCCAGTCTGGCTGTTTTAGAAGGAAATAAAGTTATGGCTCATGGGAGAGAAGGTTTGAAGAACAAATAGTCTTAAAGCCTAGAGCCAGTGCAAGGGAGGTGTCAGGTGTGTATATTCTAGAGAGGAGCTGTGGCAGGGAGAGGCTGTTTGCTGCTGTGCCAGCTCAGTTTTACCTGGATTCTTCATTTCCTTCTGTAGAACTGTTATTTCAGGGTACTGCCAGCTGATGATCAGGTGTGGTTTTCAGCTGGGCTTTCTCACCTGGCAGAAGATTCTGGTGGTTTACCTGTGCAGATCTCTTGAATTAACCTGTAAAGAAACTGCTGGAGAACTGTGGATGAATTTTCCCACATATGTAAGGACAAACTTGAGAGGTGGCTGGAGCTGTGGGGTTTGCAGCCCTGTGCTCTGACTGACAGCTTGTTAAAGCCATGGGACTGGTCAGTGCATGGACTCAGTCTGGGCTCTCACCAAGGTGTGTGATCACAGGGCCTTGGTTTGCAGCACAGTGATGGGCTTTACTAACCCAGAAGACCTGACTCCAAGTAAAAACACTCAATATAAACCCCTAAATAAACACATGAAATATTTACTGCCTTCTGCACAGCGAGTCTGAGCCATCTGAAAACCTGTCAGAATTCAGACATTGCTGAATCTCCTGAGTCTGCCCTGCATTTGTCTTATCTGCAGTCTCTGTAATTAAAATAAATTTCCAAATCTTATGATTTCTTCTATTCTGTTTTCTTTCATATCCTCTTAGTTTGTCTTGCTCTATTACTCTTAATACAACTTTGAAAGAAAAAAGCATTTCCATGCCTAAGTCTTGACTTCCAGACATCAGATTGATTTCCCCCAATGTTCTGGGCACAATGGTGATATTTAGAGCTTTAATAAAGAGGTGAAGAAAGGGAAAAATAACTCAGTACTTTTCTGATAAGGAATGCAGATGCATTCCTTTGACTTTGCAGGTGAGATATCATTAAACCCTTTACAAAAGCAAAAATATTCCTGTTTGTATCTTTTTGTGCAAATTTTTACCAAGGAGAGGTGCGAAGAGGGCAAGGGAGAATTTTACAGCTTCTTCAGTTTTTTTATGATTACTAAGATTTCCTTTTTGTTCTTCCAAACAGAAGAAGCTCTTGTTTATTTTTTTCTTTTTCCAATGTAAATATAAAAAGCTTTACATCTTGCATTTTGTGAGTTTCTGTAGCTGTTGTAGGAGCATGCCTGGAAAGGAAAGCTGCTTTAGACAGCTGCTGTGGCAGTCGGGCTCTAGAGCAGAGAGGGATGGCTTTGGAAAATGACTGACATTTGTGTAAATAGCAAAACTCTAATTTCTTCACTGAACAAAAGTCCTCCTGAGAAAAGCTTCTTCCAAATTTTAGGCATTTGAATGAAATACAATCTAAAAATTCAAATGTTGCTTGGCAAGTTCTATTTGTACTCTGCAGAGAGCTCGTGCTAGCTCTCTGCATACATGCAGGTCTCATTCTGAAGGTAATTTTGCTTTTTTGTCTTATAGAAAAAGCAGCAATTAACTCCTTCTGTTTCCAGCAGAAAAGGCAACATAAATGAGATCTCAAAGGTGCCAAAATGAGATTGAGAGGAGGTTTCCATTGGTTTTACCTGGTTCCAGGACACTGCTGCTCCAATCTTGCCAAAGATATCACTGGAAATGTTTTATTGATAAAAATAGTCCTGTCTTGCACGTGTTGTTCCAAGGACACGCCTGCCATTTTCTGACACTGCTCTGAATTTGAATTCTAAAGAGCAGCACAAAGACAAAGCTGAGGGAAAACAAATTCCTTTAAGAGCAACAGTTCCTTTTCCACCACACATTGATTATGGGTGTTGTTTTTTGTTTGTTTGCTGGCTCTAAACCTGAATTAATCTGCTTTCCTGTTTCAAAAAAAGAGTTTTGCAGTGGTGAAGCAAGCAGCAGAGCAGTGTGGTGTGGGCAGGCAGCTGGCAGAGGGTGCTCCCAGGGCAGCCCCTGGTCCTGGGCAGGAGGGGAAGGGAGCTGGCTCTGCTCTGGGCTCTGGGGGGGCAGGAGGCAGAGCAGGCTCAGCTCCTCCAGGACAGAGATCCTTCCCTTCCCTTTCCTCCTTTCACACTTACCAAAGTTGTAATGGCATTCTAATGAAATCCCACTCTTCTGTTCCAGTGAAACAACACCCCAGTCCTGTTCATTGAGTAATTTAAACATCAGCATTTTCACAGGCTGGTGGTTTGGGTCTTGGTTTTCATTCTGATTTTTGTGTGATAATATGCTATTAAAAGAAATCATGCAAATAATCTAAGAATAACAAGCTAAGTTAGCAGGACACTTTGACTTACCATAGAGAAATCCAAAATGCCAATGTAATTTTCTTTTTCAAGTCCACATATTAAAAATCTTTCTTTTAAGGCGTCTTTGATTAAATTAAATTAGGAAGCTTATTAAAGCTGTCAAATTTCTTGAGAAGATGTTCTATACCATATTCTTGCTAAGAATTTTAAAGCATGCTATTGATATAATAAAATAATTTTCACACTTTTTATATAATCAGAAGCTTATATACCAGTCAGACATTAGTAAATGGTGCTCAACAATGTGTTCAGAGTGTTCAGAATCCTGCAGGGCTCATCCTCCTTACGCAGGACAGTAAATGCTGTTGTCAGAGAACAGAGCAATCCAGAAATCCCAGCTGCATGCTGGAGGAACTTGAGTTAGAGAGTAGATGTGGGGAGAGCTTTTCTGTCTCCTGATGCACTTGGGCAGCTGAAGGAGAAGCAGGTTATGGAGGCAGCACTCGATGCTCCCAGCTGTGCCCGTGTGTCAGTGCAGTGGTACAGCAGTGTGTGGATGCACGCTGCAAGCTCTGAAGGATGGGGGTTACCATGGATACACTCAAGCCACCAGCTTGGTGTGAATGCAGAGCTCTGATTTCCCTCTGCCTGCAGGAGGATTTGTTCTGATAAGAAACTTGTGCTGCTGCTGTTTCTCCTTCACCTCCCACTTGTTACTGCAGCAGTGCAACTCTTGGCTGCTGTGTGTGATGCTGAGGGACAATTCTGGCCATGGGGCTCTGTATCTGCTGCCCACAGCTGGGATTCTCACACACCAGGGACACTCCACCTCAATGTTATTTCTAATGAATGATAGAATCAATTCGTTTTGGGTGCTGCAAATGCCTAATGTTGTGAGAAGCCCCCTGTTTTCAGATTGTGAGTAAATATGAGTGTGCCTGTCCTTCCACTGTGGGGGGAGAGGTGTTTGTGGTGGAAAAAAATCTCTGTAGAGTAGGTAGTGGGGATAGAAATAAGATAGAGGGGAAAGCACCAGTAAGCTTGTTGAGTTCACAGCTGCTCTGTTGTGTTCTCCTTGAGAGTGGGAATCCCAAAGGGGCTTCACAGGAGGAAATACTTCATTGGAATGTGCAGAGAATTGGTATTGTGAGCAAAAGGGCTTCTGAAGTTGTGTGAGAGGAGGGTTTGGTCTCTGAACTCCTGCTGTAGTTCTGAAAACTCGTCCTGTCCTCACTGCTTGTAAGCTGCAGTGCCGAGGAGGGGATTTCCCTCAGTTCATTGGAACTGACTTGGCTGCTGTACACTGAACTGCCAGGTCCTTGTGCTTTGCATCCCTGCTGCTGGCCTGTGAGTCTGTACTCACTGAAACAGAACTAACATGGATGGTGGAGGACCTATGTGTTAGCCATCATGGGGAGATGGAGGAACACAGGAAAAACCCTGTGTCCACTTGCATCCCTGCCAAGGAGATGGTATTAACATTATTGCAAATGTGACACAGCCAGAGCTGGAATGTTCCCCCTGGTAAATGCCTTTGGGAGGATGCAGCTATGAAATAAATTCTTGAGCAGTGGATGGGTTATTATGAAAAATACTTTTCCATAAGGACCCATAATTTTAGAAAGCACTATCCCTAAGAATAATAATGTGCCGTGGTTGGTATATGATTTCCTTTTAACTCTCAGTATTCTGATCTTATTTTGTGAAATTACAAAAACTTTCCAGGTAATTTTTCCCTTTCAGAGCCCAACTAGATCTGAATGGAAAGCTCAGTTAATGTGTTGATAACAGCATTAATGTGCACTTAGGATCAGTGCTTCTTTGTAAGCTGTGAGTGAAAATAGAAGAGTGTTGCTGTTTCTGCTTTCATTAATGAGCTGTTTATCTCAGTCTCCATGCTGCAGGACTCAGGTGGAGCTGTCATTTCTGCTCATCAGAACTGCTGGATACAATGGGAATGTGTGATTAAGGACAGGCTAAATACCTAAGTAGGGGCAATGTGACTGTACCTATCCTGCCTTGGGGCAGTCTGTGTTTGTAAGGCTGCTGTCAGGATTTACAAGTTTTAGGGAGTTGGATATTTGACTCCCCAGAAACCAAATACATGCCATAAATGAGTATGAATGTTTCTTCTGAAAAATCACTGAAAATAGCTGAATGTTCCAGATGAAATTGTAATAAAGCCTGGAGCATCAGTTTATAGAGTCAGCTGCCTATGGAGACACTTCTGACAGACTTCCAGCTATGAGTGGTGTGCTAAAGCTCCAAACCCCAAAGATTTTATCCATTTTGTAATGTTTTGGATTGTCTCTCTCCCACAAAATTTTCTTCTTGGAATTCCACTGAGTGTCTAAACTCAATAGTAATTAACAGCAATTTAGTCCCTGTGGAGTTCTTGAAGTTCTTCAAAGTATTTTCTACTACCGGTCTCCCTTGAAAATCTGCAAATTTTTATGGTCTTGTGGAATGTCCAACCTGCATTTGTCACATTTTTGCTGTTTTTTTTTTTAAATTGTGTTTGCAGTGGGACCAAGGACAAGATTTTATTTGGCTTTAAATTGATTGCAAAATGCTAAATTCCTGAGCACAAAGAAAAGTGAATCAGCCTTTCAGTTCTCTCCTTAAGTGGTGATAAGTTTCTAGATTAAGCTTTTGTAGAAAAATTTAAAAATTAGAAATGTGCAGGACCAGCCTTGTACTGAATCCCTAATAAGAATGGATAAAACTTGCTCTTTGCATAGATCCTCCTGCCTGGGGAGATGAGTGCCCAAGTATTTTACAGTGGAAAAGCTCAGCTGGGAGGGAATAAACTGTGCATGGACAAGCAAATGAGATGTGTGGGTACATCAGGTGCTGCTGCCAGCCTGGCAGTGGCATGTGCTGCAAAGATCTCGGGTTTAACACCAGAGATGGGCAGGTTTTGCCATGTTTTCACACGATGGTTGTGTCTATTTACCCAGCTAGATACTGAGAATCAGAATCATTCCATTCCCAGGAGCAGTAGGCACAGCAGCCCAGAGGTGCTGGTACCTTGATTGAATTGATTTCTCTCAGATTGCTGGTGCCTTACTCATCTCCTGAGCCATGCTGTGTGTTGTTGTTATGACAGCTGTGCAGTTTGCTCTGGGACACCTTGAGAAAAGGTGACAATCCTTATCCTGAGCTGTGCTAACCCTCACACAGACACACTGTCTCCAAACTCTCTTGTGCTTTAAACTTCTCTTCATGCACAATGTGGATGTTTGAGAGGTCTATTAAAGCATATTGAGAATTCTATTTAGTAGCAACTTGGGCTTTCTGTGCGTTTATGAGCCAGTTATGAGACCAGAATAGATAAGAGCCTCAATGCCCCAGCTTATTCTGCAGTGGTTTCCCTGTGTAGAGGAGCACTCTGTTGAGGGAAGTTGCAGGACTGGCAGTGCTCTTGGCCTTGAGTGGCTGCCAGAGCATGCAGGAGCTAAGGTGTAGCAACCTGCTGCAGAAAGCTGGAGAGAAGCTCAACCTTCACCTACTTCATTCCATCTCCTGTTTCCTGGGATTTGCTGATGGTGTTGGCCTTGTGTCACAGTGGTTTACAGCTTTCAGGCATGCTATAGAGGGAAACTAATCCAGCAGGATTCTGCCTTGTGCTGTCGTGGCTTGGAGAACGTGAGGCCAAACCCCACAGTGAATGTGGAGGTTGCCCCAATCTGACATAATAAAATCCATCTTCCTGGACCATCAGGCTTGATTAGAAATATTTTGACTTATGCTCAGAAAAGTTGGTGACATCTTCAGAATCCTTTTATTCTTGTTCTCATTGTAGCTGATCTGGAAAGACTGCAAATGCAGTTTACACTTTTCCTAAAGAGAAGGGAAATGAGCAAGTGGTGCTGTTTGACAGAGTGAAATGGAAGCAGGTTGTTGAATATTTGCATTAGGTGCAAACCTAGTGCTACTCCACCCCAGAAGAGTCTTTACTCTCTGTCATTCACTCTGTAGGCCAGGCCATGCCTCTCATAGCAATTCTGAGCAATGCTGAATCACCATCCAAGGAATTAGGAAGTGTCATGATCTAATCATGGTCTTAATAAGCTGCTATATATCTGCAAACAGAAGAAACCACAGAAGAATTCTTTTGGAATGTTTTTCAGATGAAAGATATTGCCATTTGCTTGAACACAAATTATTACAAATTCTGAAGCAATAAAGAAGAAATTAATTGGTTTTGTAATATTTTTGTTTTGCTCTGTCAATTAAAGTTTCTTCTATTGTATTGCTCAGTGTCTAGCTAATTGCATTTCTTGTGGGGATAAGAACAGAATCAGTGAAGAGAATATGGAGAAAGGAACAATGCAGTTTCATTTATTCTGATTCTGAGATCCTCTCCTGAATCTCAGGGAAAATGAGAAGATCCTTTTCCCACCTTTGTGCCTGATGTAAGGGCCTGAGACAAATTCTGCAAAATTGAAATGAACTATTTTTCATAGCTTTGGTAGTCTTGGAGCCATGTTCTTGTCAAAACCTGAACTTTTCCTACAGCTTCCAGGAGGTGCCCCAACAGTGAAGGGAATGTGTTCAAAGCTGAGTCTTCTAAAACTGACCTGGGTAACAGCAATAAAGCATCAGTCTCAGCCTGATTTTTGTTTGTATTTTGTCTGTTTCACCCTCTTCCCCCTTATGTGTAAAGTCATGACTGATTTGGGGACATCAAGAGCTGAAAATTCATTTGAAATTACGATTAGCCAGTCGTGGAAAAGATTAAAATTTAACAGGAGATGAAATAATTTGTGTTCCTATGTGTACACACAGCTTGTTCCTCACTTCTCAGCCACTGTAAACTCTTTGTGGAGGTATTTTCCACTTCTCTATTTTGAATTGCAGTAAAATGGAAAATATTTGAAATATGTCTTAAATTTTCAGTGGCTCCTATTATAAGCAGAAAAAAGGGGAAATAAAACTACTTGCTCAAGAAAGAAGAACAGACCAGGCCTGCCACTGATTTTCTTTCTGAGAGCAGGACTAGATTCTTATTTCCCATAAGACTTAGAGCCTTTTAATATGACCTTTATTTTGTGTTTTATGAAAGTCAATGGACTTTACTTTTATTGAAGCCCTACTTTTTTATCTCTTTAGGAAAAAAAAAAAAAAAACCAAAAAAACCCTACCACCCTCCAGTGGCTCTCCTCCTACCATAAAGGAGTCTAATTGTGACATTTAAGTTTATAAATGTGCTTAATAGTGGAGCAAATTGATAATTTAACTTAAACTTGTGTGGACAAGCTCTTTCATCTTATGCATAAAACTGGGGAGACTTTTTTAAGGAAACAATATGAAGATGCACCCTAAAACTCTATCCATCATTTCAGTTAACTCCAGCAGTTAGCATGATTCTGGGATTTTTATATTTGGAGAAATATAAAATAGAGTTAAATGTATATTTTTATTTTTAACACTAATTTGAAATTTGCTTTCTGGCGTCAGTCAAATAAGCTATGTGTTTGTCATTTAAGCTCAAATACTTTTTTATTGTTTTGTTCACTTCTTCTAGCACAGCTGTGCCTCCTGGGTGTGCAGACAGCTTCCCAGGGGCTCTGCTGCAGGGGCTTTTCCTTTCTGCCATCCCAAGGTTCATTCTCTCCCAAGTTCTCTGATTTGAAAGTGACTTTAAGACAGAGTTTGCCGAAGGTCTGTGGTTCTCCACAGAATTAATCTGGAAAGAGAAACTTTCTCTGGAGTCTTTTTGTAGAAAAGACATTAGCAGAAGTTATTTATTGTTTTCTAATCTAACAAGGAGCACAGTAGCAGGGAACACACCAATGGCTCCTGGCTGCAGCCTGGGCAGTGAGTGCTGGGCCCTGCACGTTCCCTTCCCTGGCCAGCTGTGTCATGGTGACAAAGAGCCAGGGGACCTCTCTGTCATGGGACAAACCTGTTGCAGTCCCTGGCAGTGCCCCCAGCCCTGCTGGGAGCTGTGCTTGGGACAGCTGGCATTGGTGCCATCCCAGAGACCCTTCCAGGCTGAGCCTGGCAGGTGGCCCTGGCACAGGTGGCCCTGGCACAGGTGGCCCTGGCACAAGTGGCCCTGGCACAGGTGGTGTCACCAGCCCAGCCAGGAGGAGTTTCTCTGGCAAGTATGGCCATGGGGAATGTCTGTGGGCTGCAGGCACTCAGCTGCTGGACAACAGCACAGGGTTTGTATTGAACCACTGGGTGGAAAATGTGAAAGAGAGCAGTGTGTGCTGCAGGAGAGATCAGTACACACTGGGTAGATTGCAACCAGAAAAGGAATTTGATATAAATACATTATATAAATATATTATATTTGATATAAATAAAAATAACATAAATTTCACTGAACAAAGTGCAAATCCGAATGTAATCCCAACTCATTGCAGATGTGCTGTTACTGACTGCTCAAAACTGGGAAATGTGCATTTGAAAGTGATGCTTGGATTTGGTATAAACTGTTTATGAATTGCTCTGCATGTTTTATAGTAAAATCTATTGAAGCTCACAATGCACAGTGTTACAATACTCGTTTTCAAAGAGAAAAAGCTGCTCAGCTTTCCTTTGGCATTTTCTCAGATTGTTTGAAGGGGTGTAGCTGTGCTTGCACGTGCCCTTCTCTGCAGTCTGTCTGTCTGTTCTGAAGTCTTTGGGTGCTCCAAATGGTGGAGGGACTGATTCAGTACAGAACTATTTGGGGGATTAAAATAAGGAGGAGCTGAAATCACTGTGAAGCAGGAAAAGCAGAAAGGTTGTGAGCCAAGGCTGCCTTCCTAGTTGTAAGGGATTCCAGACTGGTCACTGGCAGATTCCTGAAGGCTGCTTAGCCCCAAAGCTCCTGAAGGGAACACAAAATAGCACCAACTGCTTTACCATCACCTTTGGGAATGCAGGGACCCCTCAGGCTCAGCCCACCTGCCTGCTGAGTGTCCTCAGCCTGCCCTGGCAAGGACCTTATGTGTCTGCTTACAAATGCATTGCTTGTGTTTTGCAGCTTCACCTGCCACTCAGAAGACCTCTTGTATCCAGCTCTCCTCTGGGTTTGGAGGTAAGAGGGCAATTTCTGACCCTGCGTGGGAGAAATCAGACTTACGTGGAGTTTCATTTAATGAGCAGGGGGTAAGTTTCCTGCTGAGTAACTCTGTGTTAACCAACAGTTGCTTAACCTCATTTCTGAGCTGTGCTTCAAGCATCCTGTGATTCAGCAGAGAAAGATTTTGTTGTATGTTCTTCCTTGCTAATTGAATTTCTGAGCTTCACACATTTAATATCCTAACTATGTGAAGGAAGGGTAAAAAACCCCACCTTCCAATACTGACTGTGTACTGAATTAGAGAAACTAAAGCAATATGATAATCATGTGGTAGAAAAATAATACACAGGAGCCTTGAAGAGATGAAAAGTCATGTTGCTTTTAGCAGCATATGGATCAATAAGGCAAAATATGGAACATTTTCTTTGCTAACATCATGTTTTGGAAAAGTCCAACTATCCTGCAGAAATGAAGAAGAAATCCTTAAAGCTGAGGTGGATTTGGCTGGTGGGAGGATCAGTTGCAATTTAGTCTGGGCTCTAGAAAACTGATGGATGAGATTAGAAAGTTTTCTGACACATTTAGGAATGTAGAAGTTAAAATGTGAACGAGGGGGACATGAAGGTGTCCCAGTTGCAGAGCTGCAGCCTGTGTGCTGGGTGTGGGAGGATCCCATTAGCAGGTGCCCTGAGCAGCTGAGGTGAACCTTGGCTCCTCCATGGGGCATTTCCAAGGCATCCAGCACTCAGGGAACTGGAACACTCACACCAGCTTTCAGGGAGTAAATTCAGAAATAGAGTTGTGTATCTCACTGTGAGTATATCCAAAGTCATTCCTCCTCAGAGCAGGGTGGCATTGCAGGTGATTGCAGTGCCAGCCTCTCAGCAATGAGCTTTTTCTGGAGGGTTAGCTGCCAGTCCTTGTTTCAGTTTTAACCTGACTCTCCTGAAAAGGTCCAGGTGCAGAGCCCAGCCCTGAGGGATGGTGGTTGTGTTATTCTGACTGGCAATCTCTAGTTGCTTTCAGAATTCACAATTTGGGACAAAGGAGAATGAACAATGTCCACTAAATCAATTTGAAGTATGTAATGATGGTCTGTAATTAAGTCATGATCTCTTTTTAAACTACAGACCTTATAAGAGCCTGACCTTTCAGAATTCAAGGCCTAAGCTAAAAGGGATTTACAGAAGTATTTTTAATGTAACCATTATTTAAATCTCCCACTCTGTAATTAAATTTTGTCTCTCTGCAAAGGAGAATGAACTGTTCCTGAAAAAGCTTCTCATATGCTGAGCAGTATAATTAGAGAACTAGTTCTGCAAATGTCACACAAAAATGACCTTTAATGAAGCAGTATCAAATGAAAAAGCTATTAAAGCTATGCAGCTTGAAAAATAGCTCAAAGTCGAATTATTGAAGTGAGTCTTGGGCCTGCTGCTGTTCAGATCCCCCATGTGGGCTCCTTCTTGTGTGTAACAGAGAAAGGATGAGAACAAATAGTCATGTGGTGTACTTGGCACAGGAAATTGTGTAAGAGCTTGTGAAGGAAGAATTTCACTTTGTGCCACCACTGGCTGCAGAAAGATGCCAGGATCTGTTACCTACAGGGGCTGTGAAGAAGTTGCCTATCCTGAAGGACAATCCCTGTTGGAATTACTTCTCTTGGTGTTTTGTCTCATGGATTTAAAGCATTTCTCATAAGTCAAAGCACAAGATATAATTTTGAGAACAGATCACAGCATCAAAAATCATGTTGTGAAACACAGACAATATAATGACTCACAAACTTTTTTGTTGCTCATTGCAGTTTGTCCTTTTTTGCATTTACCATGTACCTAAAGAATTACCTACCTCAGACCAGGCTGATTTTTCCTTAAAAAATGTATGTGGAAATATTACTGGGAGGAGAAAAAAAAAAACCAAGTTCACAAATATTTCTAACGACCTTTCCAAGAGAAATCTGCCATTTCTGATTCATGCTGCAACGTGGGATGGATTTTTTTAGGTTGCAATTTTCTTTCATTCTGCAGGAGTTTATTGGCGGAAAAAGCACTGCTGGTCTGTCAGAGTCCTCAGACACTTCATGCAGGAAGCTGGCAGCAAAAGTTTATTTCACAATGTTTAAGTTTGTGATGATTCATACTGCAGAAGTAGTTAAATTTTTTCCTCCAGATTTCTGCCAAATTGCACTTCTGTGCTAGGGCTGCTCTCATGTGTAACATCACAGGGCTTTGGTCTGCCCTACCCAGAGGTAGTACTGTTCTCCTTTTTGTCCTTACACAGAGGAGTGCTCTGTGGGTGGAGTGCCATTGCTGACAAGTCTCCAGGATTTGGGAGCTGATTTGGTGTCCTACTCTGGCACAGATTTTCTGTGTGGCCTTCAGCAAGTCTCTTACTGTGTCTGTGCTTTGCTGTCTTTAAATGTCCATCTCTCTCAGAAGATGGAGGGTTATGCACACAAGGGCCTGGCAAGGTTTTAGGACAGCACATGTTGGAATTTCCACAGGAGCCCTCAGAGGTTTCACCCTCTGTCCATGCAGTGCCTGATGCTTCTGAGAGCTGTCAGCCCCAGCTGCTGGGCTGCTGTGAGCTGTGTAAGCACTGTGGTACCAACTGCATGCTAGAATTCCTTCTCCTGTGTAGAAACAGAGTACTCATATCTGATCTGCCCTCAAATCAAAAGGAAGGATTTCTGCTCCTCCCCAGTGCCCAAGGTAAGTGAACACTGTCAGTGAGTAACAAATCCACCTTTGCTAACGTGTTTGGGTCAAGGAGCTGTTCACACACCCAGAGCCTAAATTCCTTCTACACCTTGACCTATTTCATCACTATCAGGAGACCATCAAAAATGATGTGACAGTACATGGCTTCAGCCAACAAGCTCTCATGCAAAAGGTATTTCAATACATTTTGCTGAAATGCTTTCCTCCTCAGCTGTACACTTAGCTGGCAGTGGTTTATTTAATCTTATTTACCTCTATTTACTTGATCCAGTTGTGTAAAAGCAAAGCACTTTATGGAGGAAATAGATTTTGTTTGTTTGTTTTTTAAATGAGTAGGTTTTTTGCCTCTTCAGTCTTGTTTACTTTGAGTTAGTGAATTAGTCTTTGCCTGTAAGTGCCTGAGCTGTCCCATTCAGATTCTTGGGTTTGAAGTCAGATAATTGTTCCCTTCCTTTGCCAAATCCAGGCTATAAGCACTGGAGCTGTGTGTCTGGGGAGGTGGCTGCTCACAAAACTTCTGAGCACTTCAGCCTGTGCTTGCCCACTGAGCAGAGCCAGCAGCCAGCACCAGAGCTGCTGCAGCCAGCTGCTGACTCTGACACATGTGCCTTGCTTTGCTGGGACTTTGGGGAGATTTGCACCCAACCAAACAAAATCCTGTGCTGACTTTAGATGTTAGGAGAGGCATTGGAACAGATCCCTGACTCATGGAGATAATTTTCTCCTGTTTCCTCCCCAAGCCTTTGTTTGCCGACTCCTTGAGGGTGGGCTTCTGCTTTGATGTTTTATTGTCTGTCAAATCACTGGTTTTACTTTTAGCACCAGTAATTTTTGGAGTGCTTTGGAGGGAGGGGGGAAGGGAGAAAAAATAGATGTAGTAATTATTAACGTATTTGGTTGGATTATGAAGTCTCAAAGCTCATTAAAAATGAGAAACCATGGCAACTTCTTCAGTCCCTCCTACACATATTATATCTACCTAACAGTGTGCAAAGTACATTTAGTGAAGAGAAATAAAGCATAAAGAAAGGGGAAGAAAAAGCATTCACTTTGTATATTACTATTTTTAATTCTCAGCTCCTGCATACCAACACACTTGTGCTGGCAGCCCTTCGAACTCTTCCACGTGAAAAATAAGTAACTGATTCTTGGATCTCTTCTCAGTATTGTTTTTTATTCTCCTGAGATTTATTATGGTGCATTTTTAGTAAAGGACAGATTTTATGGGAGGTTGGTAGCTGAAGAAAGAAAATGGTTCTCTGGTCTTGTCCCCTCCTGAGACATTGGGAGTTTGGGGCAGTCCTGCCTCTCCTTGACCCTGTGGGTCACAGGTATAAATCTAACAGCAGTACTGCTCATCTATCAAAAGAAAGGTGAAATTGCAGCTCTCTTAAGATCAGTTAAATTATTTTAGAGAATACTGGGTCTTACATCTTATTATGCATATTTTCTGTTTTAAAATACAGAACATTTTATCTGAAACTTAATTAAAGCTGTTACAGTGGTTTGTGTGGACCAAGATAACAGTGGTAGATAACACAAAAGCCAAGAGGCTGTGATCTCCATCAGGCTTTCCTGATAAAGATTTTTCCTTTTCTGTGTCTGCATTGATGCAGGATGTTTTGGTAAAAACTTGGAATAATGACCCTGACATCACACTTGAGCTGCACTGGCCTTCTCAGGAAGTTCTTCCTGTATTACAGCTCTTCAAAAGGCACACTTTCCATAAGGGTCATTCATTCCAACCTTATCCACCTTTCCTACACAAAGTGCCTGAATTCAGATTTTCCTGTTGAGTAACACATTAGAATGAAATCCTGCCAGGCAATCTCTGTAGATAGGCATACATTTTTGTGCATAAGTATGGGAGTATTCATTTATATGCACAGCAAGGGCAAAACCTTTATTTAAGCAGTACTGGTGAGCTGACTCCTGGAATTTCCTGGTGGGAAAGGAAAGGGCTGCCGGTGCCTGCAGAGCTCTGCAAGGAGAATGTATCAGACAGCAGTCTGTGTGGGAGTGCTGAGTGTGCTCACAGTACATGCAGTACCAAACTGAAATAGCACGTTTAGCACCCTGGAGACTGCCTGGGGACAATGATGCTTTCTGGGCTTTCTTTGCAGTGAAAAATAATATTATTTGTTTCGGCAGAAGGCTATTTTTATATTGAGGTGGTGTAGCAACCTGGGGCTACAGGAACCTGCAGGTTAGCATAGCCACAGGGTCTGAGGGGATGTAAAAATGGGTTAGAGAGATTCTGAGGAACTGTTTTGCCAAATGCTATGCATAGGCAGTTAAGAATCCCAAGTCCAAGGTTAATTAATTTTATTTATCTAATTTGCTATATGCATGCTGTGCTCATGGCAACAGTGTATGAAATTTAGGGGCACACTAAGAGGCAGTTTAGCAGCAGGGAGCTGAGCATTAATGACCTGCTCCCCCCGTGCAGGCCATTGCAGCACCTGGGTTTTAGTGGCATAAAACCCACAAAGGGATAGAAACTGAAGAGATTTCTACCTCTGTGTGAATTCATAAAATCTGATTATTATTGCTTCCTTAATGGTTTCTTTTTAGCAAAAGTCACTATTGCCTTAGCAAAAGTCACTATGGCTTTTCAAGAAAGGATGAATTCTGCTGGTTTTCCTGCCAGCTTCTTAGGAATGGCATGTTCTGTTCCTTTGCTGAGGGAATAATACCAAAATTACAAGGGTTTGTTGTAACTGGAACAATGAGGAAAAAGGATGGCATATTTGGGATAATAATATTGGAGAATAAGGATGTTGCTGTTCCAGTGTGTGTGTAGTCCATTATCACCAGTATTTGGAGTGGTTTGAGAGACTGTGGCTTAGAGTGGAGACAGATCCCTCACCAGAAAAGAAGGATGGAGCTGCTGATGGTTGATGCAGAAGTTGTGCCCCTGATAGTTACATCCTCTGCAGTGTGGTTTTTACTGACTGGCCCAACTCTTTGATTGTGTAAGCCATTCTAATTCTCTTTATTATTGCACTATGTAACCCATCTTGATTTTTACATTTGAAAAATTCTTCAGTTACGTGGTCTGAGAAATAGCTCAGGCTGACTGTACCTCTTTTGGGGACATCTTTCCAGTCCTCAGCTTTCAGCATGTGAGCTTCAGTGCTGTCCAGGAGCTGCTTGCTTCCCTTTTCCAAGAGCTATCACTGCTTTCTTAGCTGCGTTTTTTTCTGTGGCCTTAAGTATACTCTGTATTCTTAACTGAGATTAAAGCTGAAGCAATTATTTCAGCTGGTATTTTGCATGGTGAATGATTGATGTATATATTGGATTGGTAAGATTTCTTGTCTTATTTTCAATCCTTATTACTTCTGCATTTTTTTCTGGTTTTATAATCATAGTTCTTACTTCCTATAGCAACACTAAGCTCCTTGGTGGAAGAGTCAATTCACACTGAGTCCTGGATGGATTCCCTGGCTGCTGAAGCCAGGTAGGCTTCAAAGATTTAATTTACCATCACAATTTAGCCTCAGAATTTCTGACGGGCCTTGGAGAGCATTTGGCTCAAATGCATACTCTTAAAATTAGACAGTTTCAATTACTTAGCCTGGCAAGTGGCTTCTGTTCAGTTCTCATTGGGGGTTCAACCAGTTCAGGTTGATTCTCTCTGCAGTACATACTGCTGGGTGTCACAGGGTGGTTAGCAGGAGAGAAACAGATTAAATAATTATATAATTGTGTGGGGATAATTACAGGAGTTCAGGTTTTATTAGTAACCTGTGTTCAGGATTTTCCTATGTGCATAATTACAGCAAAACACTCAAGTTCTTTGCTCTCTGTTGGCTGCACTGTGTGATGTCTGGCTAACGAGCTGGCAGTAGCCCCCTCTCACCTTTCCACAGTATATGGAAAGCTGTGGCATGTCTTAATCACTTAACTCCTTTAATTCACTAAAGATGCTGCAGTACAGTGGTGCACTGTAGCTGTTGGAGCAGCTAGTTAAGGTGTGGTTATCAAAATTAGTTAACACATTCATTTTCGATGTGTGACTCTTATTTCTTTTAGGTATTCTAGTGTAAATGGTCAGGTTTTGAGGACAGAGATTATGAAGGCATTTCTGGTTTGGAGCAGCTGTGAACTACAAGCTGGGGAATAACTTAATTAATGAGTAGTTCTGAATAGGTTCCTGGTGTTCTCACTTTTCTCCTATTCTTGGTGTAAATGTTTTCTGCCTTAATATGTACAGTCACCCCCACAGTGCCCCTGCTGTGGGAAATTCCCAGCTGATACAGGGAGAGCAGGGGTGACATTTCCACACCCAGCTACACTCTGATTTTTAGAGGTGAGTCAGAATGCAGATTTGCAGAATGCAGGATGGGGATGGGACCATGGGGACGGTCCCATCCTGCTTTCTCCTCTCCTTCCAGGAGCATTCTGAGTCTCTGAAATCACCCCTCCAGGCCCTGAGGCAAACTGTTCAAAGCATGCCTTTTTATTTCCTCTAGATCATGGAACTTCTCTGACACAGAATTATTATTGTGGCACATAATTGTGATTGGATGTCTTCATCATATAATTGCATGATATATAATGAGCAGCAAAAGCTTATTTCCTCTGCTCTTTGAATACTGAACTTCTGAGATTAATTAGGCTGATACTGAAAATGCTTTTAATTATATATGCTGCATAAACAGCACTATTAAGATCAGATGAGAATATTATTGCCTGAACAGTTTCAATTTTTTTTTCAAATACCCACTGTGTGTTTTATATTACTGTTTAAAGAAATGTAGGGATTTTTGAGGGGATAAAAATATCCCCAGATAGTGGGTGGGATACTGAACAAATACCTGAATATTTACTGAATCAATCAGCTACTTTGCTCTAATTGCAGTGCATAAAAGCAAGAGACTGCAAAATTTAGAGTATTTTATTGAAGTAAATAAATGCTACCACATGTCTAATCCCTAATCTTTGTATCCCGAATTAAGGGATGCACTACCAGAATGGAACAGAGATCATGCCATGTTTGGCTTTCAAGAGATATGTTGTTAGTATTTTTAAGACTATTCAACATGCAGCAGTAATGTAAATGAGGCCAGAAAATATAGATTTGTGTATTCCACATATTTTTTGGTGTTCATGGACTAAGCATTAGTATCTGTCTAGTACCATCTCTGATGCCCTTTGCAGGGAGGATTTTCAGCATGCCAGCAGAACACAGGCAGAATAAACTTGGACTTTTTGGAATACCATTTGTTCTCTTGTGTTTCAGAAGACTTCAAAGGTTGACTATGAATTACAGTTCTGTAGACTATGCTGCTTTGTGCTGCTGCCTTTATCCATCTGTACAGCTCCCCATCTCTTCCACAATGGGCATTTTGGTGTCTGTCAAGTGCTCAGCAAAATGGACTCATTTATGTTTTCCTGTCCCTCTCACTAGTCATTTGCAACCATTTCTGTATTTGCAGCAAAGAAAACTCAAATTCACTAATTGATGCACAAATACGCTCATTTACATGCAATTTGGTGGTTTTTTGGTTTTTTTTAAGAAATGCATCTATTTGCATAAATAAAACCTCTTTCCCAAATATTAGTGTGAACAAAAGCCGTTTTCATGGATGCCAAAAAATTGCTGAATAGAAAAGCCAATTCTGAATTTGCATAATAGTTACTAATTGTTTTCCTTGCTATTACCCTGTCTGTGCTTAATAGGCAATATTGGCTTCTGTTTCCTTTCTGGGTGCAGTTTGATGCAAGAATATTGAGCTCCTGTAGATCTTGGTTTAACTTATCTGGTTCCAGGGCCTGGTTGCACCCATGAGCAGAGCAGTGGCACTGGCAGAACCCAGCATGAGGCCCCTCACCAGGAGCTTCCCTCAATGGGGGAAAACTAGGAGATTATTTATTCTCACAAAGCATTGTGAGGTTTGGGGAAAATCTCCATTTTTCTTGGGGGCATGGAAGATGTATTTTTGTTGCAGCCAACATGTTTGGCTGAATGTTTTGTTCTTTCCAAATAGTATTACTAAAGCCTTGAGAGAGATCAGGGGAAACACACGTGGTTTAAATTGGCAGTAAATAAATAAATCAATCTCTGCTTTGCTCGAGTGTATTTTATCAATTTCCTTTATTTAGAGATACAGAGAAAGATCTCACATGTTTTTAGTGATGGTATTTATTGGTTGGTATTTATTGCAGCATTCCTGTGTTAAATGTGGAAGTCAATATGACCCAAGACCATTAAGTCAGACTGAGCTATCAGCTATCTGCAGGAAACACAGTCTGGTTTGCTGGGCAGGGATTTATTCTATAGAGAACCATTGATTCTCCTTATAAAGAAAGGGAAGGGGAGTAAACCAGATCTGTTTTATGCTAGAGCAGAAAGGATGATTGCTTTATTTCACGGATGTTTTGCTGCACCTTAATAACTTCTCTGTTAAAAACTAATTGCTTCATTTCAGTGGAGTTGGGGATTCCATTGTGCCTGTCTGGAGCAGCAGCAGGCAGCAGGGAGGGTGGAACAAGCTGTGCTGCACCTGCAGCACGGCCCCAGGGCAAAGGGGCTGCCTGCACTGGGAAACACTGGGGGTTATTTCAGCATGCACAGTGAAAGGATGCAGGGAACATGCAGATTTGGGACTTGGAGAAGTTTTGTAAAGCACAGGAGAGGGAAGAATCAAATGGCCTGTGTGGAGGATTAATTGGGAAGTGTGACTGAGATCCCTTTTTAACTCAGATTTGTCTGTCAGCATGGGATAAAGCCTGGTTTGTGCTACAGCAGTTATTAGTAGAAGAATTACATTTCCTTAGAAAAAGGAAAAGCAAGAGGGTAATTTTGGCCAAATTTCTCTCCCAAAGCAAATTGCAAAGATTTGAAATTAATCTTGAGAGGAATGTGTTGGATTTTTATTTTGAAGACCAAATTATAGAGGGGATCTGCTAAGTCTGAACAGTATTTGTTCAAGTACATATACAGAGAGGAAAAAACAGTATATCTGCATCTGTATACACTCTTGTCACTTAATATTCTAAAATGCAATCTTTAACTATGAAACACTGTATTCAACAGACCCTCCTCCTTTTAGGTCCAGTACAGCTTTGGCAGGTTGGCATTCCTTGTCACTGTTAATTTTCAGAGTGCCAGTGTGGGTTGCAGTGACCTGCCCTGAGTGTGTCTCAGTGAAGGTTTGTCCATCCCTGCTGCAGCCCAGCTTTGGCTGTGCTATCAGCATAGATAAGGACACCTCCAGTCTCATCTCCAGCACCTTCCAGCAATCCGGCCAGTTCTGGGGGTGAGAAAGATTTCTTCCTTTATTTGCAACTTTCTTTCCTTCTCTTGCCCACACTTCCTGCTTTTCACAGCAGTCGTTGTAAAAGAATTTCAGGAAGTGAATCTATTATCAGTTCTTACAGATGTTTTTTCAACTTCTTGCCCCTTTCTGAAGCCAATGTGTTTCCTCTGAAGATGCAGTGCCCCTTTGCACGGCCCCAGTGGGAGTTCAGCATCCCCTGAGCAGGGCTGGGAGCAGCCTCAGGAACACCCTGGTGAAGTTCTGCCTGGACATGTGCTGCTGTGTTCCTGTCTGCTCAGGAAAAGTGGGACATTGTGGTTTCCTTCCTCAGAAACGTATCTCTGTTGAAAAGGAAACATATTTCCTTTTGACAAACGGTGTCAGGAAGAAAAGCAGAGTGGTGGGGCTGGAAGTGCAGAGTGTGACAGGTCTGTGCCCTGTCCCCCCCTGGTCAGTGTGCCATGACAGCCAGGTCACCCAGCACACACACTGCACTGCCCTTCTGGGGCATGCTCTTCCCTCTCAGCAAAGTTCAGGGTGTTTGACAAAAGAAAAGGGATTAGTGCCATCATTTCCACTCTGCAGAGGAGGAAGTAAAGCAAGGAAGAGTTAAATTCATAGGAAAGAAATGGCAGAGTGCAATGTGAGATTCAAGTCTCCTGAGACTGGTTTTTCTGCTGCTCTGATACATCCTATTGCCAGTTATGATGATCCTTGTTCAGAAATAGATGGTGAATTGGGGCAATGGAAATGAGGTTTAATTTGTTTATTGGCTGGTGGTGTTCATCCCTTTTTGGTTGGTTGCATTGTCCAAGGTGCCAAAAATCTTTCGTGTAATCTCCTTTTCCTAGAAGATGTTTCTAAACTGTTTATCAGTTAAAAACATCAAAGATGATCAAGTCACTTGGGACATTTAATTTTTGTTTAGTCACTCAGCAAAGGTCAGTGTAAAGGCCTTATCCTCTGCAGTTTTTAATTTCATGCAGGTAGTGAAAGCTCCATTAATCCTTTGCTGTGTCATGCTTAGCAGGGCTCACATGCCCATGGACCTTTTGGCCCACGTGTGTCTCAGCCTGCTGGTTTGGGGGTGTGCAGTGAGGTGCCGTGGGAGGAATTGGAGCTATTGGTGCAAACACCTCATGGACCCAGCTTCTCTAGAGAACAGAAGGAATTGCTTTACTTGAATCTCCTCATTCTGTGTGAAAAAACCATTATGATCTAAAAATCAAAATTTACAAATACAGTCTTGAGTCAAGATTGATCATCCTGTGTTTAAGTCATGGTGATTTCAATGATGAGATTCATTATTATTATTATTATTATTATTATTATTACAAGTATTGAGGAATTTTCTTCTCCAAAATGCATCTGAATTAAGATTCAGCATTCAGCAATCTCCAGTTCTCTCTAAATCTGTGGTATCTTGCCTACATTTTTACCCAATACAATATAAACCTATGACATAAAGTGTCAGAAATAACTGGATCAGTAAAGAACTAAATTCAGATTAAAGTCTCTAGGTATCTTTCACTTTTGTCTGTATGCCATTGGTGTAAATTATCATTATCATCATTAAACAAAAAAAGGCACTGTGTGAATTCTGTATTCCCTTGATTATGCCACGGAAACAATATGCATGAAATAAAAGTGATAGTTGCTATAAAGCCAACTTCCACAGTAGCTTTTAAAGTTTGCTGTAGAAGTCTTTGGCAGTTGTGATGTTCATAGTGAATTATCTTGCTTTTTAGTTCATTGTATATTTTGAAGCTATAAAATTAATATTTACAGGTATGTTATTGTATTGCTGTGTTACTTGTTATTGTATTAATGGACAGTTCATCATAAATAGAAATAACATTATATTCTCCTGCAGCTTACTTAGTCAATGTTATTTATTTATATAATATTATTTCAGAAATCCTCACCTTAACAGCACTTGGAAATTTGTAAATATTCTGCTGCTTTTGGGCAGGACTTGAAATGCTCACTAACTTCAGAATTGCAGACCAGTTTCCCTTTGCTGTTAGAATATGTGAGCTACTCATATTTTTAAATAAAATTGATATACTAGGTGCCATGTGTAGAGCAGAGTGTCTTAACACATTGTATTAAGACAATGTGGTATTTTAGACAGTCTTTTACTCCAAGGAGATATTTCATTTAAACCCTTGATGATTTTGTATTTGTCTCTTATTTTCTCTCAAAAACTAGAAGTCTGTTTTGACAAGGATTTTAAACAGAACACTAATAGCATGGTAATTCTGCTCAGAAGCTGACAGTGCACAACTGGCATTGGGATAACCCCTTTCCCTGGCTGGAATTACAATCAGCCTTCAAAACTAATGTTGTTTAGGAGACGTTGTTAATCTGCCTTGTGCTTACTCACTTGAACAATAAGATCAGTTCAGGATTCCCTCAGGCAGAGTGTAATAATGATTTGTCACTTGCAGGAAAGGACATTTCCATTTATTAATTTTCGCTTTTTAACAGGGACTTGGGCTTCAGCAATTGTAGATTTTGAACACAGTGTTTCATCCGGTTGAATTTTTCCCAATGCGATTGTATTCCACGAGTTTTGCAGCAGAATTGTCAAGACTCTGGAGCTACATCAAAAATTCTGAGCATGGATTTGGTTAATTGAGTGGGAATTGTATTTGGCAGCCGGTGATCGCAGAGCTGTGGCTGTGGCTGTCCCGCAGCGTGGCGCTGGCTGGGAGGAGCTGAGGAATGCTTGTCTCCCGCAGGATGCCGGCTGTGCCCCGGGGCTGGGCTGGGCTGTGCCGTGCCGTGCCGTGCTGTGCTGTGCTGTGTATGAAATGTGCTCAGGACACTCCGGGAGCCTTGGCAGGAGCAGAGCCGGGGCAGGGATGGTGCTGGGCTGTGCTGTGCTGTGCTGGGCTGGGCTGGGCTGGGCTGGGCTGGGTTGGGCTGGGCTGGGCTGTGCCGTGCTGTGCCGTGCCGTGCCGTGCCGTGCTGTGCTGTGTATGAAATGTGCTCAGGACACTCCGGGAGCCTTGGCAGGAGCAGAGCCGGGGCAGGGATGGGGCTGAGCTGTGCTGTGCTGTGCCGTGCCGTGCCGTGCCGTGCCGTGCCGTGCCGTGCTGTGTATGAAATGTGCTCAGGACACTCCGGGAGCCTTGGCAGGAGCAGAGCCGGGGCAGGGATGGGGCTGAGCTGTGCTGTGCTGGGCTGTGCCGTGCCGTGCCGTGCCGTGCCGTGCTGTGCTGTGTATGAAATGTGCTCAGGACACTCCGGGAGCCTCGGCAGGAGCCAGGGATGGGGCTGTGCTGTGTGAAACCCCCGGACAGCCAGAAGGGGAGGGGAGCACTCTGCTCTGAGCACGGTGCCTTGGGCACACACTGCTGGAGATCGGATCACAGGAGCCACGGGAGACTTTCCTGGGTGGCAAAAGAAAGAGTCTGTTATCCAAGGAGGGGAGGAGATGGGGAAACCATTATAGCTTGGAGACATTTGAAAAGGCTGTAGAGGAAATGTGGGAGATCTCAGAAAACCTCATGCAGCATTGTCCTGTGGCACAAGAGAAACAGAGACAGACTTTGAGAAACTCTCCTTAATCCCAGGAGTGAGGAAGTGGATCTGCACTTCTCCCTTACAAGGGTCAGATCTCAAGTTAGTCTTTGACTCTATGTACTTTTGTACTTTATGCTGTCTTGTTGTCACCTGAGCAAACAGCCCGGACTGATAGCAGGGCTTAGCTGGACGTTTGCAGCTCCTTCTGCCCTTCCATCTGCTCATAGGTCATATGGATTTCCAATGTCACTTTAAAATTAGCAGTGGTTTCTGGGCCATGGTAACTTCATTATTAGCAGTGTCGAGCAGAATATCAAAGCAAAATTGGAGAAAAAAAGAATTTGAAGGCAGGGCCTGACTGTGTGTTATTTTTAGCACTTTTTGGAGTGACTGTTCTTAACTGCCAGGAGCTGACAAGCAGGAGAAACACAGTGTGAATCAAGATGTTCACTTGTCATCTGTTCACATGTTTAATTTGTGAATTTGACATGCAAATGGTTCCTGTGCCACTGGTGTTGATGTGGCTGAGTGATGTACCAGCCATGCTGGTGCCTCAGAGCAGCTCTCTGGGGCTGGGGTCTCACAGAAATGGGGAGGGGGGTTCTGGCCATGGCCTGGAGGTTCTGGGGGGCTGGCATGAGGCATCCTCCTTGGATTACCAAGGCAGGACATCCTAATGTGTGTAAGTTCTCTGTTGTGAATCTGCTTGTTTACAATTTTTATAATAAAAATAGAGAAAGAAATCCCAAGAGGAGTTTTCAAAAGTAGGCAATATTGTTATCTATGCTGAAAGTGGGAAACAGCCAAAAACCTCCCAAAGAGGATGAATACTTCTCACTCTCCAGAAGGCTCCAAGGTGTTCAGCAGGAGACAAAACGCTCACTTGAGTGAGATCCCTATTTGCAGGTTCCCCCCACAACGTGGTGTGGTGCCCACCCAGCCCAGGCATGGACAGCCCCAGAGCTCTGCTGCTGCCAGTGTCCCATGGCAGTGTGACCACCACAGGGCAGAGGGGACTTGTCACACAGAGCCGAGGGACAGGCATTAAAAATCAGCAACTGTACCAGGAAAGGAAACTGAATACCTTTGTCAAATAGTAGAGATAGAAAAGGAGGAGGAGAGTAACTAGGAGAAGGAATGCATGGAGATGGATTATTGCAAGAGAATGAAGGATGCCACACGTGAAAAGTGAGGTGCAATCAGAGATAAAGGGGGTGAATTTAGTGAGGAAAACAACCATACCTCTCTGAGTCTGGAAATCACAATGTCAAGCTGTTGTGTTAAGAGGTTTAATAGTTCTATGATGTGCTTTGTGGCATGTACCAAACTACAGCAATTCCATATAGTCAAAAAGACAATAGAAATGTTTCCACTTGCCAGTTTTTCCCAAGGCTTTCTGGTTTGTAACACTTTCTTGTCTATGGTATTTTTCCATACTGTCACAAGATTTCCCAGTATAATGTCTGTGAGGGCTGAATGATGGGAACAAGTGGGGTCTAACAGGACCTGTGAAGAGCAATCAGTGTCTGTTAGTGCCAGAGCTGGCAAGATCCAGCAGCAAAGCTGCAGAGTGGCAGAAGGGCACAATACCCTTCATTCCTGTCATGGTGTCCCTTATGGCGCTGGTGGATGGGAAGGAGGGGGTGAGATTCCTGAGCTGCAAAATGTTCAGGATGACTCACAGCAAGGATTTACCCTCCTACCTACATACACACTGCTCTTTGTGCAATTTTGTGTGATATTTTGGTTTGTTGAGGCCCATGGCCTGGGTTCAGTGCATGGCTTGTGCTGCAGGGGGAGGGCTCAGCACAAGCCCCTGGGGCTCCTTCCTGGCTCTGCTGGGGACAGAAAGCACCACTGCCCCTGGCCTGACACTCAGCAGATTCTTTGCTGGGTTTTGGCTTTTTATCTGAAAGAGAAACAGCTCCCACATTTGTGTGGAGTAGTGGGGAAAAAGTTCCATTGCCTCAGTCCCTTCTGATAGGGATGTTATCCCAAAAGCCTCAGCAGCTGATCTGGCCAAGGCACAGGAAAACGTGCTGTATTCCATAGCACAGCTGGGCTCCAATTCTACTGGACTTTTTAAAGCACTAGTTTAACATTTCCTTCTGTGGTTCAAGTTAGCATTGAAATTCTGACAACAGCTGTTGCTTAATGTAAAAGTGGCAAATAGATTTTAAAAGCCATGAAATTTTCCTTCCCAAATAACTTACATTCTTCCTACAGTACCTAAAATGATCATAAGGGTTATTGCTGGCTCATAGAACTAATGAATTGGATTTTAAACTCTGTATTTGCTACAGCTTATGACCCCTAATTTAGAAGATATATGAAGTGTGGAAAATGGGTACAGAAACAATTCTCCACTATTTGCATTCTCTTGTCTGATGATATGTAAGGGACTGATTTTAAAAAATTATTTTCTAAGTTCAATATATGAAGGCATGGGCATATACTGCTTTGTTATTGTTGTTATAAACAGATAGTAAAAAAAAAATTCCACTTCCCTTGGGAAGTATTATTTTAGTAAAACTAACTGTTGCAAAGGGAGCAAAATATTTCTTTAAAAATATCAGATGATCTTGATTTTTGTGAAGGGCTAAACCTTCAGTGCTGTACTGGCCTTGCACTGCTTTATTATTTTTGTATCCCAGTAATTCCAGAGGTTTCAGATGGAATCAAGATCCCTGTGTGCTGTTCCCTGCATAAGCTTAAGAATCAAGGTCATCAGCATGGTACCTTAATAAAATCTTGTCATTTAAATTGTACTTGAGGTGATCAGTAAAATCAGGCTATGGCAGCAGATCAGCGTTCATCTCCTTGTAGCTGTTTTCCTAATTAGTGCCCATGGGCCACTTCTCTTTGTATTTAGTTCCAGTGGAACAGAGCAGGGGCTTTCCAGAGGAGCTGGGTGCTCGG
Source organism: Muscicapa striata striata (assembly GCA_030060385.1). Taxonomy (NCBI): domain Eukaryota; kingdom Metazoa; phylum Chordata; class Aves; order Passeriformes; family Muscicapidae; genus Muscicapa; species Muscicapa striata. The sequence goes on from JAREIS010000162.1 coordinate 628,426, forward strand.
GATCCCTCACTGGGAAACCCCAGTGAGAGTCTGTGGCTCCTTGTGGGGTGGCAGCTCTGCAGACGTGTGGCTTTGGGGCTGGGTTCTGCAGCAGACACCCCGTTAGTGCTGCAGGGCAGGATCCCCCTGAACTGCAGAGCCTTCATCCTGGATGAAGTGTTGCTGTGGGGTGCTGTAGCCTGTACTCTCACTGATGAGAATGAGGATTTCAACCCCAGCCATGGATTGTATGTCTTTTGTATGTCTTTTTTTTTTTTTTTTTTTTTTTAATGCTTTATTTCCTTCTTATCAGAGTCAAAGTGTATGACTACTGCAACTCCCTCATGTGAAAAGCAGAGATCTGACTGTGCTGTCTGGGGATGGGAGGATTAATGACTCATGCTAATTGTATGCTTGGAATATGCTGTTTGGAAGACTGTAAATATCTACGATCAACTCAAATGATCTGAAGTTAATTCTGAGCTTAATGCCCTGGCTGGGCATTTCCATTCTCTGCAGAACTGAAAGTACCAAAGTTTTTGTGGGACCTGTCTGAAGACACAGTTCCCTCCTCTTCTTCTCCCAGACGGTAGAGCACCAGGAGATGATTAACCATCTCTGCTAATGCAAGAATTTGGAAGTGATACAAGCTGTCAGCTGGGTGGGACAGAGTGGGAGCTGTGTGCTTCTCAGAGACCCTGGCCCTGGCCAGCCCTCAGCCCTGCCATTAGTTCTGCTTGTCTGAAGAGGTTTTCCTGGGGCTCCTGTGGCTGCTGGTGCTGTCAGCCATGCCCTGGCTGGCTGCAGAACGTGCTCCCATCCCTCCTTCCTGGAGCCAGCAGAGCCACAGCCATGGGCTGCCCTGCCTGAGAGCCTCCCAGCTGCCTTCCCTCAGAGCCACTTCCCAAACTTCCACACTGCTCTGACTCCAAACTTGGCTTCTGTGGCTCTCAGACCTGCCCTGCCCTCTGCCCTGGCTGTGCTTTGCAGCCCTGCAGCCCTGCTTGTTGTCAGCACTCCATGGAGTAAGGCACAAAAAGCTGACAACCTGGCATTTTTTCCTGCTGCTCTGTAATTTAAAGCTAAATATGGATCTGGGTCTGCCTTGGCTTGTTTTGGAATTGCCTCTTAGTAATTTTGGCACTGCTTCCCACCAGTGTAGTAGGCTGCCATGTGTATAGACTGCTATCTGTCATGGATGTGACTCACTGTTCGCTTCAAACAGTCCCTAGATTACACTCAGTCCCTGAAACATCACCTGAGTTTCCGTGTGGCCCTGCTGGCAGAGCCTTCCTGAGGCTCCCCAGGCCCTCACTCCCAGCCAGCACTCCCCAGTCCCTTGGGATTAACACAAGGTGGCACTCTCAGGTATTGGCACTCTCAGGTATTAGCACTTTCAGGTTCACTTTACTTGGCTCTTAGAATTCCTACTTAACCCAACAGACTTGGTTTCCCAAATGATTCCAGAACTTGTCTGCTTCAGTAAGATGCCTTTTAGGTAAAGTGAGTAAGAAAATGCAACCAAAATGCTACTGAGAGCTGCAAAAGTCAAGGCAAACCCCGGGACCAGGAGTGTGTGGAATTCAGGCCCTGCTCAGAGTATCAATTCCTTCTTTTTCAGAGAAAGAGTCCAACACCCCCTGCTTTTGCTGGTTTTGTTAGCACAGTGTATGTGTTATAACTTGTTGCTTAGATGTTTGTTGAGTTTGAGTCAGATGTCATCTCTAAATGTGTGGATAGTGCTAGAACATAAGTAAAGGAATTAATCCTCTGCATGTGCCTTGGGTGGTGGGTAAGCTGAGCATTTTGAAGATGTATCACTGGTTATACAGTATGAAAACTTTTCACCAAGTTAGTGATTTCTGGGAGTTTGGATGGATCATTTTCTCTTATTTCTCAGCTCAGATGAAGGCGGCCAGATTCCAGAATATGATAACATTTTCAGTGAAAAGTTACTGACAGTTTAATAGAGAGAATAAATTTGTAGTTGCAACACTCACAATAGCAAAAATGGATGTGTTTTTTATTCTGATAATAGAAGCAGCATTGTCAAAAATATCAATGTGGGAAAGCTCTTGTGAGTGCTATCAATAGGGAATTTTCTGAGGAAAAATTATCAGCTTTGGCTGGTGCCTAGAGTGGATAAATCCCCTTTTCACTGGACACCATTGCTCAATGCAGCTTCAATATTTGCAGTTCAACACCTACAAGAAACTCAGGATTTTTCCTAGGGACACAATGGTCCCATTCCAGTATTCACAGAGCAGTGCTCACAGCTGTCATATTGAGCTTCCAAGTGCATTTAATTTTGTTCTTTGCTTGGAATGTAGAGAGGACTGGCCTTGGTAAGTCCTGTAACTGCTCATGGAGCACTTGCTCTTTGCTCCTTCCTACTCTGCTTCAGGAATTAACCTGGACAGTCCCTGCTATTCCCAGAGTTCACTGCTGGTGGATTGAACATAAAATTAACATTGGGGCACAGGGAAGGGCCTGTTTGTGGTTGTACTTTGCTACATCCCAGCTCGCACTGCAAACAGAGTCACTGCAATGGATGCAGGGCAGCCAATGCATGCCTGTTGTAACTTCAGCTTTACCAGCTTTGTGTTTCAGAGCATATCAATCCTGCTCTTTGGACATGGGTAGTACTGAAATGTTTCCCAATCAGTTCTCCTTGGGCACAGCATCTCTCAGCTCCAGAAGATGCTGCAGCATTTCCACAGTACATTTCCTTCCTGTCGCAACATCCCGGAGCTATTTCTTCAGAGACAGATTGTTTGAGTTTCTGCAAGTCAAAGAATGTTCAGTGCTGCAGAAGAATCACTGAAGCTGCCATCACAGGGTACTGCTGGCTGCACACACTGCATTCTGTTCATTTCTTTCACCTCCCAAAACCTATTTGGAAAGCGCCCTTGGAGTGCTTTAAAAATGTTAACACGTTGTCAGTCACTATGCTGTCAGAGCTGTTCATTTGTCCTTTCTTGCTTACTTGGAGCTTAGAAATGATTAAAGAATGGAGCTGTTCCAGTAGCTTGTGAATACTGACAGCTTTTTCACTGCTCCCAGTTCCCAATAGGTTTGGCCAAACTCAACAGTAGTGAGCAAATACACAGGTAGTTCATGAGCCCAACTTTCTCCCTGTTTTTATATCTAATTCCCTGCTAGAACAGATGCCACAGGTTGTTTGGAGTGGAGCTCTGTGTGCCAGGTACAGAAGTTCTGTGGAGAAAATGAGTGTTCCCTCTGAGCCCTCAGGTGCTCACAGAGGTGCCACACCTGCCCTGGGCTGGCCACGCTGCCTGCAGAGCTCTGGCTCTCTCCTTGTTCCTTCTCCAGGTGCTGTGAAATCACCATCCATAACAACTGATGGCCTCTGTAGAAATAACCTCTTTCTTTAAACAGCCCTTTTGCTATTGGAGGTCATATGTTTTCTGGGAGAATCCAAGCAATGTTTTTGTCACAGTCAAACAGTGCAGTGCAAGAAGCTCTGGAAGAGTGAATGGAAAGGATCTGTGTCACATTAAGAGCATTCTCCCACCCTCATGATCTCAAACGTGGTATTTGATGTAGTTCAAGAACAAGGGTGGCCTTCAGCAGGCGCCAGGCAAGGCAGAGCTGTGGGTTGTGGTGCATCAGCCACACTCCCCATGGCTCTGGTGGGGAGGGCAGGGCTGGGCTCACGAGCTGGGCACATGATGAGGGACAGGGAGAGCTTTATTTGCTGTTTGTGTCTCTGGCAGCTACCAGGAGAAGGAACAGCTCAGCTGGCCCTGCCTTGCCCGAGGGGTGACTCCAGAGCTCCCTCCTGTGCATCCCTCAGTGATCTCTGAGCTGGGATTCCAGAGCAAGGTGCCCATGGAGAAACATTCCACCCCTTCCCTCTGCTGAATGCAGAGCCACAGCCAGGGCAGGAGAGCTCCATTCTGCACAACCCAAATGTTCTGTAACTCTTCAGGTGATTTCCTGTGCCAAAATAATTTGGACGTACATATTTGAGCATTGAAAATAATAGTTCTGTTACCCTGTTTTTCCACACAAAATTGAAGCTTGAATACACAGCTTCCTTGCATATACGTGTGAGGTTTTTTTATAGAAACATCAAGGAATGGTTTTATTTTTTCTGAATTTTGAGGTACATCGTCTGACCTCAACAGACCAAGTACTCAATCCAAAGGGCAGAGAATACTGCAGTGGATGTGAAAGGACAGTGCAAAGCAGCTCACCCCTCCAGGGCAGCTCGTGTGCAGTGTCTGTGCTGGAAACACGCCGTGTGTTCCAGCCCCAGTTGTCAGAGCTCCTGTGCACTGGAGCTGGGGAGCAGATGGTGCTGGAGCTGTGCCACAGACAGGGTTTGCACATGCGAGTTTCTGCAGAGACAAACCGGCTCAAAAGGGAGTTCGTGTTCCCCTGGCTGCCTGGGGCAACTCTGCAAGGACTTCCTCAGGTGTTGGCAGGAAATGAAGCTTTTGCTCCCACTCTGAGAGTTTGGAAAAATTTCCAGACACTTGTGAACCCCCACAATAACCAGGAGTTTGGTATAAGATGGAATGATGTCTCAATGCCAAACTCATTCACCATTGCAAGTCCATCAAGTGGCCATTGAGGGTTCTGCAGTGTGAAAGCTGCTAGGAACAACTTCTCTGCTCTTTGTTTGCTCCCACCCTCAGATACAGCTTTCTCTGAAGTGAAAAGCAAGAGTTATAAATTTTTTACATTTCATCTCCTTGCATGACAGATCAGGTTTTTTCAGAATCTTTGGTGAAGGATCCCAAGAACAGCATTTTGCAAATGCATGTGCACTTCCCAGGGAGGTTCATCCCCAGTGTCCTCAGCCCTGACATGAAATGATGGTGTGAGCAGCTTGCAGTGCCCATTGCTCCCCATCCAAAAGGGCAGATTTAATAGGAAAAAGGCTTATGACCTTTAAACACCTACTGTTTATGAATGTGATAATAGAATATTGAATATTACTTGTCCTGACACTAGGCCTTCTCTGTGATGGTGTGAGATCTCAGCAGTTGGAGACAAAGTTGGTGATGGTCCTGGAGCTCACTTTTATGAATAGAAAAAAGACCAAATTCATAACTGATTAAAACAAAGCTAAAAGCAAAGTTTATGCAACACTGATCAGAATGAAAAATGAAATTCCAGTATCTGTCAATTTGCAGTGTTTACACACTGTTAATCATCTCCAGCAGCCAGCAAGTAGTTTTATTTTAAAATCTTTTGTGTGTTTTATTTAAAATATAAATATGGATACAATATGTAATGTTCAAAACTTACCCTAAAACATCTGGAGGCCACAGAAGAAAAAAAAAAAGCTCAGTCCGCTCTAAAGATGAGCACAGCTTTGCAAAGTGGCCATTGGAAAGGAGTGGCTGGGCCAGCCTGGGCAGGTGAGCCAGGTGGGCTCTGCAGCTCCAGCAGTCTCTGCTCTGGGAGCACCAGGCAGGCCATTTGAGCTGCTCAGTCTCAAATCTCCTGGGGTTCCACAATATGAGCCCTGAGCAGCTGTATCAGCAGATCATTCACACACAGGGTCATTTGGACAGCTTTGGGGGAGGTTTGGACATTTTCATAATGTGCAGGTAAAATATTCTTTCTTAGTGTCACGTTTAAAGATGAACTAAAGCAGTTGGCAGTTCAGAATTGACTGCAACCTGTATCTTTTGTTCTTGGAAAAGAGCTTAGGGCAAACCCCAGTAACCCAGATCTGGGCACAGCCACTGCCCAGAGGCTTGGTGCTGAGTAACCCAATGTAATTAATGGCAGAAAATCCCCAGGGTGTGAATTCCCAGCAAGCATGAAGGGATTACAGCCCAGCCCTTGGTGATGGAATGGTCGAGTCAGAGTGCACAACCTTTCAACCAATATGCTGCCCAGCAGCAGATCTGTGGATACAGGTACTAGTTTTGCATTTTTGTTTTGTCTGTGTACAAACTTTTAGCAGGAGCATCCCCATTCTCAGCCTCTCTTCAGTATTGAACTGTTCAGTGTTAAATGAAACTGGTGAATATGAGTATTTTATACATACATAGTAAGAAATGCAGGATATTAAAATCAGGAAGTAGCTGGGGTTTAATAAGATGCCTGAAAATTCAGCTTAATGCTGAATATGAAGAGTAATACTCATAGAAAGTGAGTACAACTGACAGCATATCAGGAGTTTAGTCTAGGTGAAGGTGAAAATGATAATCCACAGACTTGTGTGTTACTTTTGGCAGCACAAAGTCTGCCTGGGCAGGGCTTTGTTCCCCCTCCTTTCCCTGCTGCTGCTCACTGTCTCCGGGGTGCTTTGGCTGTGAACACAAGCAATATTTACCCAAATGTCACACCTAATTGCACGTGCTAATGCTCTGTGCATGAGAGATGAGCAGTACAAAGGAGCTTCCTTCCACCTATTCCGACAGCACAGAGCAGCTCAAGATGCAGCCTACATTTTACAGAGTGGAACTAAGATTAAAGGACAATTTTTCATGTAGATAAATATGCTTATCCAGCTTTATTCTGCTGACAGCAGCGTTTTCAGACTGGGACATACCTGATTGTACTGGAGTTTGGTTAAGAACAATATTCACTCCAGAAACAAGCTTTTAGATATCAAAACTCTGGAGAGTATTTTTCGTGGGAAGGGAGGAACCTGCAGGCTGTGTTTGACAATGCTGTGCACATCCTTATGCTTAGACTCAGTTGTTTAAAGCAACAGGATCAAATCCTGGGTCTGATAGGCTCAAAAGGCATCTTTTGCCAAAAAACCTGACAATTCAAACCCAAGAATGTCACTGTGGTCTATTTTTTAAAAGATCTGATCATCAATTGCTCATAAGAGTGAGAGGAATGTCGCATTTTGTCTTTACAAACCAGCTGTGGATCTGCTGGTAGATAAAACTAGCATTGAGAGATAAAAGAAACTATGGGATGGATTCCACTGATTGATGAATGGAAAAAGATATTTGCCTTTACAAACAAACTGCAGATTCACTGATAAATGAAATTGGATATTGGAAGATGAAAGAAGCAATGGGGAAAAACTATGAATTCTATAAGAATTAAAAATTAAAAGGAAGGGTTATACATGAGGGGAATCTCAGGTATCAGGTGTTTGGGCAGTCTGTGCCTCTCAAGTGCCTCAGCCCATGGGGAAAGAGAGGGAAATGCGGCTGGGAAAACAGGATAAAAAAGGAGGCTGTGTTTGAGAGATCCCAGTTTATTCCAATAAAGCAAAAGGACTCCTCTGTCTCTTTTTGGACATAAACCTCTGGTACTTGTGGATGAATTTTCCTGACAAGAGCATGACATTCTCTCTGCAGCCTTGTTGGAATGAAAGCAGGTCTGGAGGGGCAGGGAGCCCCCCGGGATCTTTGCCTGTCAGGCAAACCAGGCAAGCATTGTGCTGAGAATTGTGTTGTGGTTGTTCCTACCAGTTCTGCTCCTGAGTGTGCCTTTCCTTGCCGTGGAAGTGTCTGGGGTTTGGTCTCTGAGTGCAGCAGAGCTCTGGGTAACTGGTCCTGCAGACACTGGATGGAGCCTCCTCTCTGAGCATCCCGCTCCAGCCCTGCCCCATGTGGATCCCAGAGGAAATTCCTGCAGGAATCCTTCAGGCCTTCTCTCAAGAAAATGTTGGATCTAAAAATAGAGTGTGGAGCAGCAGCTGTGGCTCCCATCCCAGGCAGAGACTGTGCCCAGCCCAGGCAGGACAGGCCTGGGAGAGACAGCGAGTCTGCGACTGGGGAAGTGCCTGAAATGAAAGGCAACGATAAAAATAAATCTCTTCCAAAAACCAGTCAATCTGGGTTTGATTGCAGCAGAGAGGGGAGTTCCTCTGGAGCTGGCTGCAAAGGGAAGAGGACTGGAGCCAGCAGCTGAAGCCCCTAGGCACAATGACAACATGCTTTGGAAAGTTCTGGATCAAGTCTTTTGTTTCTTTATTATTCTGTGGTTGAGCTTATGCCTCTGCTGAAAATGCAGTTTTGCTTCATCAACCACACTTGTTTATTTATAGATTTATTTTTTAAATCAAAATTATAGACTAGCTTTGCCAGTGCTTATTACACCAAAATAAAGTCAGGACAAAGCCCTTTGGAGCTGCAAACATTTTCAGGCCTTTCATTAGTATATCGAGGGTTTCATTCTTAGAAAGAAAAACTAAGCATTGGAAGTGTAAAGGTAAAGTTTCCTGGTTGTTTGTTTGGGACTTTTTTTAAAATATAAGTAAAGGCATTTTTGAGATTCTTAATTTCCTTTTTCTCTTGTCCAGGCAGGCAGTGGCACATCTGTCTCTGGGAAGAGGGACCCCAGGGCAGCCCCTGCCAGGGCTTTGGCCAGGCCTCGCCTGCCACAGCTGCAGGAGCAGAACTGCCCCAGCCCAGTGCTTCTTTTTCACTGGCTTCACATTTGGGAGATTGTTTTTAAGGGGCCCTGATATTTCAAAAATACCCTGACCTGGTTCCTGCTTGTTTTGGTGGTAGGTTGGCTGACAGCTTCCTGCTTGTGGTGTTCTCATCAAAAACACCAGCATTTTCACTTGAGTCAGAGGCTGAATGTGTAATCCCTTGGTGATACTAATCTCCTTATATTGTCACAGAAACACTGCCAGTCCATTTTATGGACTAGTATCCTTTTATTGCCTGGAGATGCCTTCAGATTTTCCTTCAAATTATGTTGCAAATTCTAGAGTTGCACACACCACCACCCATTCTGCATCCAGAGAGGAATGCCTGTGAGACATTTTCCAGTGTATTTGAAGAAAGAGAGTCTCAGCTCCTCTAGTACCATTCTCTTTCCAAGCTCTGAACTTCCTGGAGTGTCTGGAAGAAGCAGTGACAGCAGGAGTGTGCCAGCCCCATCAGGGCCCAGGAGTTAGGGAGCAGGTGTAGTTCTGCAGGGGAGCACCAGCTCTGCCCCCCACTCCTGCTCATCCTGAGCTCTGGAACATTCCCTTGTGTACAGGACTTAACAGAGAGCTCATGTATTTACTTTGTCCTCTCCAGGGGCTGCAAAGTGTTTGGTGATGGTGGCATCTAAAGGAAAGGGGCCCAGAAGTGCACAAAAGCTGTTACAAATTTCTGATCACTGAAAACCATTACTTGTGTCATTCCTCCAGTTCCTGGTCTCTACATGGGACCTGCCAGGAGGCAGCCCAGCTGTTCATCTCCCACCTCAGTGACACAGTCAGATATCTCTGGCAGACTCAGGGTATCTCTTCAAAATAATTTTATTAGCCTAAGTATCTTCAAATAATTAGTTGTAGAAGCTATTACCAGCAATTCCATATGCACTGCTGCAGCCTCAGTTTGGAAAACATATGGACATCCCAAACTCTAATGAGCAGGCACTGTCTTTAGAGGAGAAAGAAAAGCTGTTTTCCTTTATTCTGCAATCATGAAGTGAATCTTAATCAGAATAGTTCCCATTTCAGCTAGCACCCATTGGGATTCAGGGGAACACAAAATAGCAGCATGTCAGTCTATTCCTGGCTGGGAGTCCTGTCCAGCACACCACCTGCAGCCTGCTCCTCTGGGTGGGAACCCAGGAAGGATTCTAGGAAGGATTCCAGGAAGGAAGGAAGGAAGGAAGGAAGGAAGGATTCCAGGAAGGAAGGAAGGATTCCAGGAAGGAAGGAAGGATTCCAGGAAGGATTCCAGGAAGGAAGGAAGGAAGGAAGGAGCAGTGGGGATCTGCCTCTGACAGCCCCCAGACTCAGTTCAGCTCTTTGATCAGACCCCAGCTGAAGTCACGCCTCATATTCTTTTTCTGTTGTTCTACTTCTTCCTTTTTTTTTTAATCATCAGGCTGCCCAAGCTTCCTTCTCTGGGAGGCACAGGAACCAGGGCTTCTTCTGTGCATCTGCTGCCTTAGTTTTTAATTCCAGAATTGCTGGGGCAATCCAGGGTTAGATTTCTCATTCACTGACACGGTGCATTTGTCTGTACATTTAAATTCTGTCAGGAGCTGCCCAACCACTGTTTTAATTGCTCTGTGGCACATTCTATCCTTAGGGTCTGTCCCTCCTCTGAGCTGAGATCACCTTAACCCCATCCCAAGTTTGATGCTCTCCACAGACTTCAGTGCTGCCACAGGCCAGTAATTACAGCATTAGCTCTGCTCTCGTTTCAAGTGAAGCCCTGTCATTTTGTCTTTCATGACAAAACCAAGCCTGTTTCACTTCACAACAGTTTTCTGAAGGCAGCTCTTCCTGTTAAGTGAATTGTGTATTTTCTTCCATCTTTCTTCTGTGCTCAGGAATGTCAAATTCTGTTCACACTTATTAGTGAGCACTTACCTGTACACTGCTACTGCCAGTACTTAACACAAAAGGCAGATAAGTTCTCATTTGTGGAATAAATACACTGGATGCAGACAGTAAATAGTTTTGGTTCAATAAATGTTCCTGTTGTTAAACTGATAGTCCCATGTACCAGAGGAATTCTGTGGTGCTGTCCCTGTGCTGGGTGAATGACCACTGCTGCTGTGCATCCAGAGGGATGACTGGCCTCCTCCAGGGAACACCAGAGGCAGCTGAAGGGTATTTTCAAGCCACAGAGCAGGGACAGAAGCTCGTGAGGTACTGTCCCACCCTTGGAGAGGATCCAAGCACCATATTGAAAATGTCTGGGTTTTTTTCTGGGCACCATCCAATTGTTACAACAGTTACTACACAAATAAGAGTAAGCAACATTGTTCAAGGTTAGCAGGAGAATAAAGAGCTAAATAAGGCCATCAGTGAATTTAAAGTGAATGCAAGGTGAGACAGCAAAAATGCAGAATGAGCAAAGGTCTAAATATTCCATCTGGACATTCAGAACCCAGAAGGGATGGTGGCTCTGTCAGAGGGGGCTTGGTGTAAAACAGCTTGGGCAATCCAGCACAGAGCATTTCTTGATCAAATCCGTGTCTTCCAGTGAAACCATCTGCAATGTGATTTGTCCTGCCTGACCAGAGTGCAATGAGAGCTCACCTGTGTGTGGCAGGACATGAACTTCTGTGCTGTTGGTGACAGCTTCAATGGTTGTTTTCATAAAATTGAAAAATAATCCTAATGCTGCCTATGTAGAAAGTAGAAATATTCTGAGAAAGTTGAATTGTCTTTAAGATTTCTGTGTTAAAGGAATGGAGGCAATGCAACACTGAATTACCAAGGGATTCCAGCCATGGAACAGCAGAATCCAGGCCATGGGAGGAGGGAAAGACAAAATTTACAGGCACTGCCTGGTTGCCTTTGGAGAGGATATCTTGCAAACCTGTCAAATGTGGCCAGTCCTTCAACATCTGCAGATGCAAGTAAATGTCTGAAGACAAGTTTAGGTTCTGAATGGAACAGCTGCACTGTTATTAGAAGATTCATAAAACCTACAAAAGGCCTCATGAATTTCTAAAGCCTCTGAAATGAAGAGTGTGCAGAATAACATCTGCTCATCTTTCCTGAGGTCTATTGTTGCATCTGCCCTGACAAAGAACCCCAAAGAATGCACATTGTTTGTGTGTTTTCTAAACACTTCAGGAGACATCATTTCTAACAGCTCATTTGAATCTCCAGGAATATCCTTTGACACTAATTCCCTCTGCAATCAAATAGGAATTAAGAGGAAAATCTGTTCTTGTTTAACTATTTGAAAATGAAATCTGCTAAAAATCAAACAAGTACAGTTGCCTGAGGCACTGCTGGGAATGGTCAGGCACTGAACAATTGCTCCCTTTCCGTGATTTTGCTTTGGTCACAAAGCTTTTGCTCCCACTAGTGACTGGGGGGAGGGAGACACACGGAATTTTCAGTGCCTGTGAAAACCTTACAGGGCTTCAACAGCACCGAAATAATTGAATGATGGTAACAGCAGTGTCAGTGAAGAGGTTACAGGGAAATGCACCACCTCTTCCTTCCCCCCCTCTTCAAAATATTTCAAACAATAACAGATAAAAGAGTGGTAAACCAGAAAGTAAAATTAATCCTCTGTTATTGATTTAGCTTCTGAACAAGCTTTAGTTCTTCATCCTTCTGAGTGTTTCCAGGTCAGAGTGTTATTTTGTCAGATGGAGGATTTTCTCTGGAGAAGCTTGGGAAAGGCAGTGCTGTGGGATATGATCTATAGAATCACTGAGCTGTTTGGGGATTGTGCAGGGAAATAGAAGCACCAGTGCTGCTAGAAAAGCCACTGGCTTCACTCCATCACCAAGGTCAATGGACAAACAAGGCTTCATTCAGTGTTGGACCAGTGTGATCCTGAGATTTAACATGTTTGAAAGAGGCAATGCGAAGAAAACTTGGAACATTTGAATTTTTCTAGCTGGATAATTCTGGTTTCCTTCTCTATGACCCTGTGAGTGTTTTGGGTAATCTCAACAAGGTACAGGGAGTTCCTTCTTGATTGACATTTTCTAATTGATTTGTGACCTTTTCTCCTTTCCTCTTTCTCTCTTCTTCACACTCAAGTCAGTGCTTATTAAAATAAATTCCAAATTTTTATGTAATTAATATTGATTACTGTAGTTAGTGGTGCTGAAAATGCAGTTTATTGGCTGTGCTGCCTCACAGATCCTCCTGCAGAAGTTGAAATTGTAGATCAGAGTTGTGAGATGCCTTTAGAATCTGCACCTCCAGTCTACTCCAGAGAGGTCCAGATGACAGGTCCAGTCTCTTGGATTGGACTGGAATAGGATAACATTTCAAATATGACAAATAGAGTGATAATTTTAATTCAGATTGATAATATTATTTTAATGTTATTTTTAATGCACATAAATATTATTTCAATATCATCTCTAAATTAGGCAACAGGCCTCTTTGTTACTTTGAATAATTGGTAATTGAAAAATCTTTCCCATCTGTTTATAATAAAAAGCATCTGCTCAACATCTGCCAGAGAAGAAAATCTGTGGTGGGAGGGAATCTGTGGCTTGGAAAAAATGTGGTCTCTGTTCAGAGGGCAGAAATCATTGGGTGCACCTGTATTATCTGCCTGTTCTGATTTTAAATTCACTCACTCCAGAGATGGTTTCCTGGGAGGAGGAAGGGCTGCCAGCTCTGCCTCAGCCTCATCTCCACATCCCCCTCTCCAGCCATTGTCAAGCTCTGCCTGGATTTAATTTATTGTTATTGCATCATTAATGAGAATCACACATTCATCTGAGAATCACACCACATTTTATTTTTTTATCCAGGAAAGTAAATTTGCATTTTATTTAGGCCATTCATACTATGGAATCTTCTATTCCATCTTCCATCAGCTGAACATGAAGAACTTGAGGGATTAAATAAATCCTTATATATTCTATATCAAAGTATTTCTGTGAAGGAGCAGAATTAGGAAGTTCGTGTGTTAATCACCTGCAATCCATGATGACCATAAGGGCCTCAAGATCTGTACTGGGAAGTGTGTAACTCATCATTCTCACATGGAATTTCAGTTTCATCTAAAAGATCTCTTCAAAATTAATGCAAGCAAAAATTTCATTTTACCTGGTCAGAAATACCCAAACCCCTGAGATCTGGACTGTTTTTCAGTCACCATCACATAGAACTGCTCTGAGTCTGGGTGCAGAGTCTGCATTTTAGTGTTTTACTTCTTAAATGTAAAGCTGCCAAACCCCAGAGTGCTGGTTTGCAGCAGCAGCGTGTGAATGGAAATGCTGACCCAAGCTGGGAGCTCAGCAGTGCCCTGCAGATGTGTGCAGGGCTGGGGAGATCCTGCCCAGCCCAGCCCAGCCCAGCCCTGCCCAGCCCAGCTCAGCCCAGCCCAGCCCAGCCCTGTTATGTTGGGTTGATGTGGCAGCAATGTGGATTCTGTCCCCATCTGTTAAACCAGGTGTGGCAGTGCCCCTGATCTCCTGGCACACATTATCTGCTCATGGGCAGCTTTAAACCAGCTGGGACAATCATCTTTATCTTCCCACAGCCCATCCTCCCTCCAGGAGAGATCTCCTGTTCATGGCCATTGTTAAAAACTGGGTGTGGCAGCGATCTTTATCTTTCCCATGCCCCACCCTCCATCCAGGAGGTATCACCTGTTAATGGGCCATTGTTAAAAACTGGGTGTGGCAGTGATTCCTATTGCTGTGGGGATATCTCCTGTTAATGGGCCATTGTTACAAACCAGCTGGGGCAATCATCTTTATCTTCCCCCAGCCCATCCTCCCTCCAGGAGAGATCTCCTGTTCATGGCCAGTGAGTCCCAGGGCATGGCTGATAAAATTCCATCATCCCATGGGAGATGCTCCAGCCAGGGGAGGAGCCAAGCCTTTCCTACCCAGAGAAAAACTGACATTTTGGACACCAAGGCACCTTCTTCCCACTGGATTCCAGAGGAAAGCCAGACCTTTCCACATCATCCCTGCACCTTCAGAGGAAACTGCCCCTTCTCCAGGAGCACTGCTCCAGCTGAGCCACATCTGCCACTGCAGGAGGATGCAGCCACCATGGAATGGGACTGTGCCAACACCCTGACTGACTGACGGGTGTCAGCTTGGATTCTGACTCTGGCAGGGTTGGGATTGTTCTTTGTAACACTGCATTTCTATTTTAATTTTCCTAGGAAAGAACTGTTATTCCTAATTCCAAAATCTTTGCCTGAGAGCCCCTTAATTTCAAAATTACAGTAATTTGGAGGGAGGGGGTTTACATTCTCCATTACAAACAGAAGCTTCTGCCTTTTATTAGCAAACACCTGTCCTTCAAACCAGGACACCTGCCCAGCCCAGCCCAGCCCTGCCTGGCTCTGCAGCTCCCCAGGGCCATGTCTGTGTCCCAGACCCAGGAGCAGGTGCACAGACCCAGCACAAAGGGCATCCTCAGCCTCCCCTGGGCATCTCTGCTGCCTTTGTTCTGCCTCAGCTGCAGCCAGTCTGACCTGACATCTGCCATCAGGCATGAATTGCCCTTGGGGACATTAACCTGATCAATTATTCTGTAGTTGTCTTTAATAAATTCTCATTTGGCATTGATACTGAACGACAGCCAAAGGAGAATCACTGCTGTGTGCAGCTCAGGCCATACCAAACACTCTGTGGGGTTTGTCATGGCCAGTGTCTCTCATCTCCTCTTTGATATGGAGGAGTTTGATGTGTGCAGGACAAGGGCTGTGGCACAGAGCTCTCTGCAGCCATCCTCCCCTGGTACAGTGAGAACTGTGCTGGTTTGTGCCCTCAAAGCTTGTTAAATCCTGCCTGCATTTAGGTTTCTCTTCATCCCTCTCCTCTAGTCACAACTGCTTTTGTCACAAATCAAAGCAGTGAGGAGACAAGTCAGTCTGCACCTTGAGGGGACACACGTGTCTGAGCCTCTGCCACTCAGTCACATCCTTCTTTGAGCCACTTGGTGGAAAATACCTTCAGCTCTAAGGATCAGGAGTCCCTCAGCTGCTGAGCTGGGAGCAAGTTGTGCCTTTAAGCAATGTCAGAACCAAACACACAAGGAGTGTGGAGTGAAAGCTTTGGGAGCTCAGAGCACATCAGGAGGCTGCCCTGGGCTGTCTCAGACAGTGTCTGGCAGGTGACTCTTTCCATGGCAGCAAACCCAGGCCAAGTTCACGGTGGGGACACTCAGAGCCAGCATCTACAGCTCCAGGTTGGCAGTGGGAACAGTGATGGGTGGAATGGAAGGATGTCCTGTGAATGGTGTTTATTGATGCAACGTCACATCTTCATTTCATTGGATATATCAAACAGCTCAAATAACACTGGCAAGGAATTATCAAACAATTACAGGATTAATTTGCCCTTTCAAAATTTGATTACATGTTTTGTGTCATCTTATCCTGTCACTCAGGGAAATCATAATTATGTTCCCCTGAAGCATAAATGTTAGTGAAATGTGCTGTCCAAGTCAATCAGTGTTATGAAGAAATTAATCTAACCCAGTTCCTGTTGCTAATGAACTTTTCCATTAGCTGCAAGCTCTTGTCTGTGGTCTGTGCTGGTCAGGCAGAGCAGCTTCAGCAGCAGTTTTGCTGCCTCTCTCATGTGGCTCTGTCAATGTGTGAAGAGGGCATGGAGTGCAGATTTTGTGGAGAGCTGTGTGCCCTGGCCATGGACCCAGACATGGGCTTTTGGGGTGATGGATCTGCAGGTGTGTTTGGGCTGAGTTAGCATGTGAACACCCCAAAATGAGACTGGCTGAGCCTGGCACAGTGACAGCAGTGCAGGGTTTGCCTCTCACAGTCCTACCTGCATTTGACAGTGCATTGACAAAGGGTTTACCTACACAGAAATTAGACAGTGCAGGTTCACAGTACCAAACAGTTTTGGTAAGAAATTTGTTTTCTGCACTGGTTCCTCTTCAAACCTCCATGATTTGCTGCCCCAGTCTCTGGACATAAGTGACTGGAGAGTGGTGGAGATGGAGCTGCAAACACAACAGTGCTACTGGGGGGCAAATGCTGGAGATCTGAGAGTCCCCTCTGTGACTGAGTTAGCCTCAGTCTCCCTTTGGATGCCCAAGCACTCCTCTGTGCAGGCTGGGCTGGGACTGGGAATGCAGCTGGGGATGGGTTTATTCCACTGGCCCTGGAGTTTCAGTGGTGCCTAAGCCAGTCTGTTTTGCAGCAATTCCAATGCAAAGGGAGCTGTGTGTGTGCTCTGCAGGCTGAGCCCTGGGTCACAGCTCTCCTTGTTTTCTGGCTCTGCAGGAATGCAGACACATATTCCAATGGGAGTTTGCTGGCCCCTCCCAGCTCAGCCCCAGGTGTCAGCCCTGCTCTTGGCTCTGCTGCTCAGCACAGCCCTCACCACTCCAGCTCTGAAGGCCCCTTCATGTGGAATCCATTGGCTTCAGCAGCAGCAAAGTCTGAGCCATGTTTGAACCCAAGAAAACTCCTCATTTTCTTCAGAAGGTTCAAGCAATTCCCAACTGTCTTCGACTGCTGATGACAAAAACCCTTTCCCACTCCTCTAGGGATGTAAGTCCTGTCTTGTCTCTCCAAATGAGGGAGGCACAGGTGTTCCTGAACTTTAGGATGGATCTGCTTGTTCATTAACTGCCTGAACAGTAAATTGAGTTTCAACATCCATAGCACTATTCATTTTTGTCTTCAAAGCTTTGGAAATCCATCTTGCTCTAAATTGATATGGAGAAAACAAATAAAGCAAAAGGATGCACATTTACAGAAATGTAGAATATGTTGTATCTAAAAATACAGCTGAAAAATCAGAATAATGTATGCCAAGATCTGCTAATCACTGAGAATGGAAGGCTAAAACAGGATGGATGGATGGATGGAAGGAAGGATGAAAAGCAAAGCCTTGTCCAGTTTTGGTCCATGCTGGGAACTGGTCAGCAGTGACCAGTAAGGGCACACACTGCTGGGATGGATGGGAAGCAGGTGAGGTGTTTTAGATTCACATTCTGGTGCAACCAGAGGGGCTCAGCACGGCTGAGTAATTGACTGCAAATTGGCAGATGGCTCTGGTGAGAGGATTACCATGAATCATGAAAGTTAGATGGCAAGTGTAACAAAGCAATAGCAAGCAAAAATAACATTGCTTTTTTTTCATCCCAATTAAAAACTAAGTGAACACCAATAGCTTTGAAGCATGCTGAATGCCAGCAGCTTTTGCTGTCAGCTCAGAGCTTCCCCAAAGCTCCTCTCCCTTTCTCATCTCCTGTCCTGACCTCCCTGGGGCTCTGTCCTTGCTGCCTCCACCTGCACAGAGTGTCTGGAAGTTTTCCCTGCCACGTTGGTCTGACAGCACCTGGGCTGTCACAGGCAGAATTGCCCTTGAGGTGCACCAAGAGAAGGACCCAAACATCCCTTGCTCTGTACAGCATCACCAAAAAGCCTGATGAATGCAATGTGTCACTTGAGCCACTGCAGTGTCCCAGCCTCTGAGCACGTGGCACTGGGGCACAGGGATTGTTCACTGATGTGTGTTTGCTCTGGCACCTCTTCCCTGGTCCCTCAGTGTCTGCTCCCATCTCCCTTCTGTCACCAAGAGGTGACACAGCCACTGCAGACACATCTGAGATGGTCTGAGTTAAGTTTTAAAGAGCTGATCTCCAGGCTGGCCAGAGAAGGTGGAACAGAAATCATCCCTTCTTGTGCACGTCCCACAGGACACCCAGCCCTGGGCAGCCCATGCCAGAAGCAGCTTCTGGCCCCACGGCTGCTATTCCAGCACCAGCTCATCCCACTCAGTTCCTGCAGCTCTTGGCATTTTATTGCACTTCCAGCTACAAGAATTTCAGAGGACATAGAGCCACAGAACTATGGCCTATCTTCCCTGTTTGGGAGGCACAGGCTGGTGGTTACAAAGGAGACATTCCAAAAGTCAGTGTGTGCTTGGTGCTCAGGGAAGGCCCCAGGAGCTGCAGGTCCCTCCCTGCTTCTCCAACCAAAAGAAGGCTGGTGTGGAAGGAGGCAGGTGGCTGAAAAGCAGAAGGTTTAAGGTTTGCTTGGCTCCACAGACCCTGAATTTCTCTCAAACACTTGTGTCCTTTTGATGTGCTGCACCCCAGCTGAATTCAAAGATGAGCTTGTACTGTTGAGAGCAAGCTGACACATTAGAAGAATCAGATGTGGCACGAAATCTGTGGCACTGCATTGATGAGCTCTTGGTTCCTTTCTTCTCTGTGTCTCACACTGATTTTAGACCATTTCCAATGGTGAGGGTTTCCCAAGAGTGTCTGGCTGTCCCATGTCCCTTTTCTCCATTCTGCTGTGAGTTCCTTGGCTCTCACTCCGTGCTCTCCCCCCAGCCAGGGTGTCTCCTGCTGCTGCAGAGGGATCAGCTCTTGGCAGCTCTTTTGCCTGGCTGGGGTCCCCAGGCCAAGCCCTGGTGGCACCACCCTGTGAGGAGAGCTGGCTCCAGCTGGGAGCAGCAGCCCTTCAGTGGCAGCAAATGCTCCCCAGGCAGTCCTGGAGGAGAGGGAGAGGAAGCTGCAGGCTGCTGGGGCAGGACTGCCAGAGCCAGCTCTATCTCACAGCAGGGCAGGCAGCAGGGCAGTGTGTGAGCCAAGCCTAAAAGATAATCCCTGCTGTGGCAAGCCAGCATGTCTGCATGCAGGGGGGAGCTGGCCTCTGGGAGAGCTGCAAGGGGCTAAATCCCCCAGGGATGTACCAGGGGCTCAAACTGCCACCAACCCAGCACACAGCTCGGGCAGAGCCTTGGGACTGGGCAGCACTCAGGACAAAGGTGTCACTATAGAAATAAAATATATGTCATTATATACAGCTTCATCTGACACTAACAGTAATGGAGATCTTTTCAAGAATTTCAGTGGGCCCAAACCATTTAGTGTTCAGAGGAAGAAAGTGCTTGAGATTTTGAAGGACTCTCTCTGTTCTTGGTTTTCTCCCTGAGCTGTGTTTCCCTTCAACCAGCATCCCTGATCCTTTCTGTCTCTGCTAAAGCAAAGAGATCCTTTTGTTTTTTGTTTGTTCTTAGGCAGAAGTTGGTAGAAGGACTAAGCAGAAGCTGTGCAAGAGCTTTCTGCCGTGGAAATGAGGCAGGAAAACTCTCCTTGAAAGGGCTCATGCAAGTGCAAGCAGTGTCCCCAGTTCCTCGGGGAGGGATGGCAATTGCTGCAGTGCCACTTTGTGGTGGGACTGAGAAACAGATCCACGGAAAATTGGCGCTCTCCAGGAGCAGCTGTGGAAAGGAGGAGTGCAACCCTGAGCCGGGGTTTAGCCCAGCAGAGAGAAGGGTCACGGCTTGAGCCGAGGCTGAGTGACCTCCAGAGCTGTGGCCACAGTGGCAGTGAGAGCTCTGAGCTGGCCAGGTGCCACCCTCCAGCCTCTCCAACCCCACAGCCTCCAGGGCACAGCATCAGCACAGCTACTCCACTTCTGGGCTGTGCATCCCTGCCTGAATCTGCCTTGCAGTGTTTGCTGCACACCTGCTGGGGCTTCTTCTGCCTTACACATCTTCAAACCTGGCTGGTCCTTAGCCAATGTGCAGAGATCATCAGAGGAACTGACAAAGGCATCACAGTTCTCTTCTTCTAATCTCCACGTGGACATGACCAACCCCTTAATTCTTTCAAAATTCAGCAAGAAGCGAGAAGGCCACAGGTGCAAGAAATGCCACTGAGTTCAGAAGCTTTACAGTGGTAATTAGTGCTGGAAACTGCAGCTACCAAATGACCCAGGTTTAATGTGGTGGCTGGGCCCCTGCACTTTGCCCAGGGCAGGAGGTGAGCTCAGCCCCGCTGCCCCAGCCAGCAGCGAGCAGAACTGTCAGAGCCAGCTGAGCAAGTAGAAAAAAGAGCCACAGGCATGTTCTTGAGCAATAAAGACATGAACTAAGGGCCTGAGGTGTGATGTGTGGGCAGTTTCAGCCCTGGGGAGCCTTTGCCCACCCCTGGAGTGAAATAAATGGGCATTGATTCATCACAGGGAGGGTCCCTGTGCTCCCCGAGCCTGGCACAGGACTGGCACCGAGTGCCACCTCTGGGGGCAGCAGGGACACCAGGGCCACCTCCGGGAGTGTCCCCAGCCCCGCTCCGTGCGGGTGCCACGGCCGGGAGCTGCTGTACCTGGAGCTCTCCAACTCCAATCGCCAGGGGAAATCAAGGCTGCAGCTCCTGCTGCAGAAATTCCAGAAATTCCTGCTCCGGGTTGCCTGTGATGCAAATCAGGGCGTGAACCCGGGAGAACCGGCGCTAATGCTGATCTCTCTCTGCCTCCTCCCAAAAGGACGGCTTGTTTTTCTTTAAAGAAAGTGTGGTTTTCCCTAAATTTATCAGAAAAGAGCCGATAATTCGATTCTATGGACCGGCACAGCTCCAGAGATTTAAGTTCCTGGGTGATTTCTGCATTACCTGGTGGGAGGGACTGGGCAGTCCTGCAGCAGGCACAGTCAGGCATTAGCCAGTGATTAACTGCAGTTCTGGCTCTGAACAACCTGCATTGCTCTAATCACTGAGCCCAGGCCACTGGCACTCCCTCAAGGACTGTCTCAATGAGTGTTCCCTACCTGCAATGAAAACGTCTCTGCTTTCCAAAGGTACAGTTGTTTGAGCCTTTCCCAAATTCTGGGAAAATGTCTCTGACAGTTACTCCACAGCCAGGGACTTGTCACAGCACTTTTAGATCTCCAGGTGTACTCTTCATTTTCAAGATCAACACATACACTGTAGTTTAACCAAGAAAAACAGATTTTTTTTTTTTTTCATCTGTCATCTCTTTATCACTCACTCTTGGTGAGTGACCAGAGAATTCATAAGAGGCAGCTGCAGCTCTCAGCTCCAGTGAGGAGATTATTTATAGTGTGTGCCAAAGCTACACCCTGGCTGCACATGCCAGGCAGTTGTTACAGGCGTGTGCCACTTTTCTGAAGGAGTCTGTAATCCAAACTCCTCTTGGATTTCTAGCACAGCACTGCACTCATGAATATTTCTGGGTTAGAAATCAGATGAACAGCTCTGTCTAGTGGCACTTGCAATAACTACACGGGGAGGTTCGTTATTTCTAACAGAATTCAGTCCATGTGTTGAATCAAGTGAGTCTAAAAATAGCTGATTTTCTTGCTTTTCCACATGGCAAATGCTCTGAGTACTTCTGGAGACACGGGATAAACATGTGAGGCCACACTCTGCCATGAGCTTTCTGTTCTTTTAAGAGTTTTACTGCCTTTATTCAGTTTTAATCAAAAGCAATAAAAATCCCAGAGGCTTTGCCTTTCCTGCAGCTGTGCCTGTGATTTGGAGGGCCCTGCACTTCCCTGCCCCTGAGGTGCTGGGTGCTGATGTCCCAGACCCATCCCAGCTCAGCAGCCTGTTGTGTGCCTGAGGTCTGGGGTTTGGGGTTTGGGGTTTGGGCAGCTTCCATGATACTGCTCTGTGCAGCTCTTGACAAAACCACCAGCTGGGGAAATGATTCTGGACCCTGCCAGAAGTGGGGCTGTTGTGGCTCCCAGGATGTGTTCAGATGGTGTGAGTGTGAGTGTGAGTGTGAGTGTGAGTGTGAGTGTGTGTGTGTGCAGTGCTGCTGGGTCTGACTACAGCTGCCTCTGGTACTGTGCCATCACAATGAGTGAGCACCAATAATAAAGAGATTGCACTAATTATTTCAGGGTAAGGATTCAGCATGTATCCTTGTCTAGTGACTTCAGGTCAGGGGGCACCAGGGGTCAGAGCCTGAAGAGGGAAGATGAGGGTGCTGGAGCTTGCTGAGGAATTTGGGTGAGCCACAGCACAGAGCACCCATGTGCTGCCCGTGTGCCCAGGCTGCAGCTGAGGAGCAGATTGCAAAGAGATTGCAAAGCAAGGGGCACATTCTTATATATATAAATGTACCTTGAAACAAGGACTCTGCCTTTTCTTAGCAGGCAAGGTTCCTTAGCCATGCAAGCAGATAGAGACAGAAATAAAGCTGTGAATGGCTGAGAGTCATGGCCAGAACAACTTTCATATGGAGCCTAAACTTGCAGGTTTTTCTGAAATCTCCAATGAAGCCAACAGAATTTCCACAGGAATGCATCCCTGTTCAGTCTGCTCCTCCCTCCCTCCCTCCCTCCCTCCAGCAGCATCTCTGCAGCCCTGGCTCACTTTGCAGCAAAGCCTGGCATAGGAGAGAAGTGGTGGCAGAAAGCAGCACCTGCCCTGCCCAGGAGGGATCCTGCCTTGGTTCCACTGCCCTCCCTGGGCTCTGCATTATCCCAGTTCCTGCAGCTGCTGCTCCCTGTGCCCCATCACCCCGGGCTTTGCCTTTCTCTGCACAACCCACACTGCATTTGGACAACTGGGCTTTTTCTGTTATTTCTGTGCAACATCTTGAAGCTGCAAGTCCTGGATCGTGTCTCCTTTCCCTCCTTCTCCCTTGAGCTGAGTTTTCTTTCTCACATCTCCTTCTCTAGGTTCTGACTCATTTCACTCTTTGTGAGCTCTCATTTGGCATCTCCCATGCTGTCTGCCTGCCAATTCCTTGCAATCCCCACTGTCTCTCCACGATGTTACTTGGATGTCTGCCAATTCTCAGCCTTTAAACTTCAGTATTTCTAGGATCTGTTCTCCTGAGATTTTTTTCCCTTTTTAAAATTTTTATTTCCTCTCCCTTTTTAATATTTCTAACCATTTCTCCTTTGGCCCTGTGCTGAACTCTCTCAAGGCATAAGGAAAATAAGAAGGTTCTTTTGTGACCTGACTTGGAACAGATTGAATTCTGAAGGGTGGTGTAGAGATCTGTTTCAGTATGCTTCTGGAGGCTTTATTCAAAGTGCAGGGACCCTCAGCTGCCTCTTTAAAGGGATAGTCTGTACATAAACCAAAATTCACAGTTTTAATATGCTCCAGTGATCTATATATGCTAAACACTTCCATTTTTGACAGCCTTGAGAAAGGCAAGAGTTGACAGACAGCGTTATTCTGATAATTTTATTCAGTGTTCTTCCTATCTGCTGTGAAGGGCATTTCCCACAAACAATCAAGTACAACTGAATGAGGGAAACTTGTTAATTTACAGGGGAGAAGAAATCCTGGGATGTTTTTCCATGCCAACCCTTTGATCAGCACTGCAAATTTGGAACAAGTATGTCAGTTCCAATGTGTACATCCACTCCTCTCTGTGGAAGGCAGCTCCTCTGTTCTCACAGCTCTGAGCCTTCCTGCACTCTCACACCTCCTCTGAAATTGTGCTGCTGCTCTTGTGGGTCCAGTTCCTACCAAAGGGCTGGCTTGGTGCTTTTGGTAAAACAAAGAATGTGTGCTGTGCTCTCTGTGTGAGGTGTCCTGCACAGGCTGGAGCCTGAGCAGCAGCTCAGCTCTGTGCTGGCCCCAGCATCAGCCCAGGCTTCCCCACAGCTCCTGGACACAGGGATGGTGCAGGCACATCCTCAGCCCAGCTCTCAGCCACAGTTTATTTATCTTTGCCTCAGGGCTCATATAAACTCCAAGTCCAGTAATAAACCCTGCAGCTTTTTCTGTCACAGCCTCTTGAATGCTCTCCTTATGATTTAGTGTTTCTACAAATAACTGTTTTCTATTTACTCTCCTGAGCTGCACTGACAGCAGTGGGACTCTTGTTACAGTCTGTTGTGTTTCTTACTAATGCCACATGTGTTCATCACAGCTGAAACACTGCAGTGAATTCCAGAGGAATTATGCCTTAAGTGGAGTCTGCAATGTAAATCTCGGGGTGCTGCTCTCCAGTGGTTCATGCAAGCTGCCTCTCACTGCTTGCCCCTGAAGTTGTTTTACAGACAGCCTGCTCTGCTAGAGCTGTCACTGAGCTGTCACTGAGCTGTCACTGAGCAGCCCTTGTGCTGAAAGCCCTCTGAAGGCTCTGCCTTGGAGAAGGGAGGGGCAGGAGGGTCCCAGAGCAGAGCAGGGCTTGGCTGGAGGCAGGATCTGGGCACGGGGGGCTCCTGCAGGGCTTTGCCTGTGGGTGATTTCCAGGAGGGAAACACTCACCACAACTGCCCTGGATGGTGGCTGGCTGCTGGGGGACAAAGGGGACACCAGGAGGAGCCTGTCCCTCCCTGGCTGGGCAGCAGGACCAGCCTGGGCAGGGGGGAGCAGGAATGCAGGGTGCAAGGCTGCAGGGATGAGCCCAGGGTGTGCACCAGGCAGCTCAGGAGGCAAAGCCACGGCAGGAAAACCAGGCTCTGGAGCTGGGGGTCAGTCCCTGTCTCTGCACATCACACACGTGCTCTTGGGGGATCTGCTTGAACTGGTTTGTCTCTTATGAACTGGGGTTTTGCAAGTGATTTAATTGCTGGTTGGGTGAATGCTTGTCCCTGCAAAACACTGCAAAATGAAAACAGCTGATAATTAATGTCTAATAGCAATTATCACACTGGGTGTCTCTGCTGCAGCTCTGCTTCACGTGGGCAGAACTGCAATGGGACTGGCTCAGCAGTAATTTAACCTGCCTAGGAATGTGGGTTCTGCACTCTGATGGACTTCTATTTATCATCTGCCTCCAGGAGAGATCAGTCAGATGCAGAAAAACCTCCATGAATTCAGCTTGGGTAGCTTTTGAAAGCAGATGAAAAATGGTGTTAAGAACGAGTCTTAAGTTTCCAGGGAGGCTGGGGAGAAAGGCTTATCCAGTTATTATCCAGTGCTTTAACCAGGGTCACTTTGGCTTTGCTGAATTTTATCTCCTCAAGGACAGGGGAATCTGACTTCCTCCACTTGCTTTTCACATTTCTCCTGCTGCAAGGCTCTTTTTGGAAATATATTGTAAAATAAGGTGAAAAAAAGATTGAATGTAATTCTTCTGTTGCTACCAAGGGAAGCAATGACCAAGGTCAAACACTTTCACACTTTCTCCACCTTCGAAGTTTTAGTCACACTGCAGTTTCATCTGGAGACTTGGGAAGGTTGGTTGGAAACAAGCTTATCAGTCTAGGAATGTAAGTCATGAGCAACTTCAGCTCTTTATCTTCCTCAGAATTTGACTGCAGAGGAAACTAAGGATTAATAGGCCTTGGATTCTGGTGCCCCAGAGGCCACAGTGTTTATGGGGGGATGGACAGTGCTCAGGGGACATGGACAGGGCTGGGAGGGGATGGACAGGGCTCAGAAGGGATGGACAGGGCTCAGGGGACATGGACAGGGCTGGGAGGGGATGGACAGTGCTCAGGGGACATGGACAGTGCTCAGGGGACATGGACAGTGCTCAGGGACATGGACAGTGCTCAGAAGGGATGGGCAGTGCTCAGGGGACATGGACAGGGCTGGGAGGGGATGGACAGGGCTCAGGAGGGATGGACAGTGCTCAGGGGACATGGACAGTGCTCAGGGGACATGGACAGGGCTGGGAGGGGATGGACAGGGCTCAGGGGACATGGACAGTGCTCAGGGGACATGGACAGGACTCAGGGGACATGGACAGTGCTCAGGGGACATGGACAATGCTCAGGGGACATGGACAGTGCTCAGGGGACATGGACAGGGCTGGGAGGGGATGGACAGTGCTCAGGGGACATGGACAGTGCTCAGGAGGGATGGACAATGCTCAGAGGACATGAAAGGACAGTGCTGGTGCCCTGCAGCTGCTGCTGGAGCTGCTCCTGCTGCCCTGCAGAGCCCTGCACTGCAGCACCCAGGGCAGAGGGTAAAACAAGGAGCCTGACAGGAACTTTCTCTCCAACTAAGGGCATCCAAACAGAGCCCTTATTTACTAAAGTGATTAAGTCATCTGTTCATTTTCAATGACTGGGGCTTAGCCTGTGAATACAGAAGTTGGAACTGCCTGTTCTTCCCTTGTTTTTCCACGTCTTGGACATTCTCTCTCCAGTCATGTTTTGTTCCATCTCATCCACTTCCCTGTAAGACACAGTGTCTGTTTAGCAGTAACTTATGAAATAAATGAATCTCCAAGGCAGGACACTTCTGCTCTCTGTCTTATCCTTAATAGGTATTGAAATGTATGAAATAATTTCTAAGTTGTTTAAGAATCACAGTAATTATCCCTACTTTACATGTGATTATTTTTTTAAAAGGACTCTTTTTATAATTTACTCTTTATTAAGTGAACAGTCTTTAACAGTATTTACCACAAAAGCACATTTAAATCTATTCTGTTCCATTTTGGTTTCTCAGAACAGTCTTTTCACTTCTCCATAGAAAGAGGGAATGGACAAAATGTGAAGTATGTGTGAGTGAAAGGATGGTGCATGGCCTGGTGGAGAAATGGATCGTTTAAAAATAGCATCTTGCAATCTTTGTCCTAATGGATTCAGAATGAGCCTGTCCCGAGCTCCTGAACGTGGGGCTGGTGTAGCTGCCAGCTCAGCTGCCTCTGTTTAGCTTTGGGAAGAGCCTTCCCTGCTGCATTTTTTAAATACAGAACTAAAGCATGCTGAGCTTTTCTTTTGCCCTGCCAGGAGCTTCTATGTGTGAGCAGTGGCTGCTCTCCATGTGCTGCCCTGTGTGCAGCCTGTTCTGGGAACAGCCACCTGTGTTTGACCTGTGTATGTGGTGACATAAAAGCCAGGAGAACTGAGAAACACTGATTTTTATTAGTTTTCTTTTTCTCCACAAACCTGTTTGGTTGGAAATAGAAGCAGTGTAAATAATGCCAAATCTATTGGTACCTAAATCCCTCCAGGTGCAATAATGCAAGGAATTTATGAAACCAGGTATAGACTGCTGTTAAAACACACTTTTCTTTCTGAAAACATAACCATGGGTTAAATCAATTTGGTAGCTAAGAATTGGAATTGGACTGTGCAAAGGACAAATAAAGGTTCCTAATGATATTATATAAACATTGTGCATTTGTTCAGAGCAGGACTCCATGAGAATGCTATTTTTGGACTGAAGTTTTAGAGCAGACCTCCTTTGCTATAATACATTATGCTTCTAGTAAACCTCCTGTGTTTCAAAGATCAGCTTTCCAAACTTTGTGTCCCAGGAGCTTGTTCTTTATGTGCTTTTTTCCCCCTATTGGAAGCCTCTCAGTTTTTGCAGCTTTAGTTTTGGATGGATAGTTACAGTGAGAGAGTTTAGTCCAAGAATATCAGTGTGGTTTTTATCATTGTGATTGGGCTGCTCTGTTAATGGTTTACTTTAAACAAAGAGATCTTTGCTGTGGTGTTTGCTGCCCAGTCATAACTATCTGGAATATTTCAAATATTCCTAGCTTTTCACTCACAAGGATAAGAGCATCTGCAGCTGGCTGTCCTTTTGAATGTATCTTGCTTCTGCCTTAAGTATTTCCCTTGGAATTCTCAGGAGCTTTGGGAATGGTTTTTTGAACTCTCAATCCCTGGCTGGCTGTAGCTGAACACCCAGCAAGCTGTTGTATCCTGTGCTCCAGGCAAAACCTGTTAAAATGATTGAGAAGCCTCCCTCAGAGCAGCTGAATTCTGCCTTTGGAGAGGCTGGATTCTGCCCTAGGAGAGGCTGGATTCTGCCTTTGGAGAGGCTGAACTCTGCCTTTGGAGAGGCTGGATTCTGCCCTAGGAACAGCTGGATTCTGCCTTTGGAGAGGCTGGATTCTGCCCTAGGAGAGGCTGGATTCTGCCTTTGGAGAGGCTGGATTCTGCCCTAGGAACAGCTGGATTCTGCCTAGGAGAGGCTGGATTCTGCCCAGGAACAGCTGGATTCTGCCCAGAACAGCTGGATTCTGCCCTAGGAGGAAGCTGGTGCTGGGCTGGCCCTGCAGCACTGGGCACACTGGGCACACTGAGCACACTGGGCACATTGGGCACACTGAGCACACTGGGCACACTGGGCACATTGGGCACACTGGGGACACTGGGCACTGGTTAACGTGCACAGCAGGGACTGGTGCTGTCACTGCTCAGTGTTTCTGCCTTGGCTTCAGATGGAACCTGAGCCTTTGCAGTTCCTGGGCCATTTGGGGCTGGGGGCTTTCAGCAATGCACACAATGGCTGCTCAGGCTCCTTTTCCTCCTGCCTGAGGTGCTGCAGTGAGTGTCACCATGGACAGAAATCAAGTTAAACATCTACAGCAAAGAGGATCAGGGTTCAAGCTGAACAGTTGTGTGCCTGTTTCATTAAGGCACATGCATGGTTTTATGGTCTGAAAACACCCCATTTAGTTAGTGTTTTGTTCTTCAGATTGTTAGCTCCTCTAAGAAAATTTAGTTTTATCCCACTATAAGAAAAGCTGTTTCACTGTTTCTAGAGGGTGCCAGTTTGCACTTTGCTGTTTCCCTCGATGGCCCAAGGTCAGTGCTGAAGCTGCTGAAGGATTCCCCTCACATCCCAGCAGGACAAGGAGCTTCATTTCTATTGTGTACTGATTTAAACTTGTATTTGGCATTGCCTTAAAAACTAATTCCAATCAGCAAACTCCTTTAGGAGCATTTCCAAAGGAGCTGGGACATTAACAATCCTTCATTGCATGACTGGAGAGGTGTGGGTTGTGCCAGGCTTGGCTGCATTGTCAGATCAAATTCCTTTCCCTGGAGCTTTATTGTGCAGTTGTTGCCACGTCACAGGAGTCCACAAGGTACACACAAAACTGCCCAGGGAAATCCACAGCAATACAGATGGAAAAACTCTTGTTTGATAAAAATGAACATTCTCTCCCCCCAGTACATGACAGTTCACCTCATGGAAGCGTTTCTATCTGATTTTTAACATCTCTGAGGATAAAAAATTGGTCTGTTCAAAGAGCCCATGTAATTCACAGTGAGATGACTTAATCATGTACTTTGGTTATTTTGCTACTTGAAGAATTGATTAATTGTGATACACAGCAAGTGGGTATTGAGCAAACTGGCTGGTAACACATGTTCTATCTTGGAGGGAAAAACACGTTCTCTATTTCCTTCTAGTGTCTGGCTTTTATCACTGAAACCCACGGGATCATAAAATGCATGCCAGCACTGCCAGGGAATGTTCTCCATGGTGCACTGACTGCATGGGGAGGTGCTGGGCTGGGCTGGGCTGGGCTGGGCTGGGCAGTGCCAGCTGAATGCAGCACCCTGGGGCAGAGCAGCCAGCAGCTGGGTGTCCCTCTTCTTTTTGGGCTGAATTCTGAAGAGAGAAAGGACATGCACAAACAAGAAGAACAGGAAGCACTGAGTCTCACAGCAAACTGCTCCTTGCAGTTCCCTTTTTGGGGTTTCCAAGCAATGAAACAAAAGGTTTCTCTTGCTTTCAGACTGCATTTGAAAACATTTTCAGTCACTTTATTTCCCTTTCATCTCCTGAGAAACTGAGTAAAACTGTAAATGAAACAAAAGCACTTTGACCCCACAGATGAATCCGGAGGTATTTAACAGCACAGAACTTGCTAGGAAGAAGCCAGGCAACCCTTTCTGAGAAAGAAATGTTCTTGCTGTATGCCTGCTACCTTAATCCACTCCTACCTTTTGTCTTCTCTACCCCAGAGGAGCATAATTCAACATTAAAAATGCTCCTTACAAAATACACAATAGCAGCCTGTAAAAGTAAGTTTTAAAGTGAGTTCTAACGCTTTTAGTATAAGTAAAAAGTCTAAATTCCACAGTAGTAGTTCCAGTTCTGGTGCAAGTTGAAAACATACTAATCTCTTCAGCAAGAGGCTCCAAGCCCACAGTTGCAGACAGAACTTAGTCATAATAGAGCTACAGTACAAATATTGCTTACATTTTTTAAATAAAACAAAATAAATTGTATGCATAGTTCTATACGTAACCTAGTGTGCTAAGAAACTAGAATTCTAAGAAGTTAAAAAGTAGTAGTCCAAGTTTGCATCTTAGCTTGTTAAACAAATCCTATATAAAAGTATGTATTCAAAAAAGTTGTTGCTTTTAGCCACAGGCTTTTAGCCATTGGCTTATTGCTATTGCTTTGCTACTGCTTTGCCATTGCTTTTTGCTGTTGCCTTTTAAGACTGATGTGCTTTGTAATAAAATGTGCTTTGTAACAAATATAACAAAATAACCTTTTTAACTACTAGCTGCTTTCCTTATTTAAAAAAATACCCAACAAAGTTAGTGCCTAAAGCACTAGAGGTCTGAAAACCTCACCCAGGGGCAGCTCCTGCTTTGTTCCCCCAGGTAGCTGTGAGTCCCTGCCCAGCCCTGCAGCTCACAGCAGTGTGTCCTCACACCCAGAGAGAGCCTCTGGTCTGTTCCAGCTCTTCCCAACTAGGTAAAGTATGTGCAAGGACCCTGCCCAGCCCAGCTGACCTGCTGGAACAAATCATTTTGTATGGCTCTCATGCCAAGTCCTGTCACAGCAACTTGAAAAGCATTTAAACTCTTTATTAACATTTACAAAGCAGTTTATTCTCCATGGCAGTGATGCTGGGCAAGGCTTCTGCTTATTTTGGGTGCAGCCCTGCCTCTCTGGAAGGAAGCCTTTTGCAAGGTCTTGGTCACCTTCAGATTGATTTAAGTCCATGACTAAGTTTGAAGCCCACTAAAAAGCAGTAAGGTTGTTTTGTCTGTGGGGACTTGTTTCACTGATAAAACGAGTGTTCTCAGCCAGATTTGCTGCACAGGCAGAGTGCCCTGGCCATGCTGCTGCATCGGGGCCTTGGCAAAGCAGGACTTGCTCTGTCCATTCCTTTTTTCTCTTCCTTTTGAAACCAGAGTTCCTTTCTTTAGGGAATCTGGTTTTGGCTCAGTGTCTCTACCCCCTTCTCTCTCTCTTTTCAGGCTTGTTAGAAGTGCTGTATGAATTCTCAGACTCTCCCTGCTCCTGACCTGCTGCTATTCCAGCTGAAGGGCTTTTCTCTCCTGCAATATCCTCATTTACACACCCCCTCTCCTTTTGTCCTCCTCAGGACTGCACTTACCAGGCCTAGAATTTCAACTCTGTTCTGTGTGGTAGGTCAGGAAATGAATCACAGTAGGGTGAAGGATAAAAAAAACTACTTAGATAATATCACAGAAATTATTTCCAAATGAGAAGAACACTGAAGTGACTGCTAGAAAATTAGAGCTTGGATCTGACTGGAAAAGAGACAACTCAAGAAACTGAGCTTAGAGAAACCATAGAGTTGAATTTTGGCACATCCAACAGCAGAATAAATCCCACTAATTAAAATGTATTTGAACTAATTAGTAGGATCAGAGTTGAATTAGGAACACTTTTAATAGCTTGGAGAGGAAAGATAATAAGTGCCAATTTTTCAGAATGTTTAGGAAAGGCACAGGGGGATGGGGAAATGTGAGAGGCCTCTCACTGAGCAGATGAGGGAATTGGGTCAAACTCGTGATTATTTAGGTGCAATTAGGCCTAATGCAGCCCAAAGCTGGGCCTGGGCAAGTGAGTGATGAGGGCCCCAGCCCCAGGCAGGCTCTGCACTCATCCATCCCAGCAGAGTTTCCACTGCAGGACTGCAGCCAAGCCAGGCGTGGAGCACAAAGGGGAAACTGGAATTTCAGGGGGAAAGGCAGAGCTGCAGCTCCTTGGAGAAACACAGACACCACCTTCCTTCCCTGCCTCACACTCCAGACTGCCTCACTTTCTCACTCTGTTGCTATGGCATTCACAAAATTCCAGCATTTCAGTGCAGCAAAGGGGAAATCTGGCACATAACTGCAGGTTAATCAGCTGTTTGAAACTAAGTCAGGTTCAGCATTTGTAAAATCACCCCAATTACAGAATCACAAGACCAGTTAGGTTGGAAAAGTCCTCTAAGATCATGGAGTCCAGCCTTTGACCGAGCTCTGCCTTGTCACCTAGAATTGAGGTGACTTTTTTTTTTTGGAGATTTTTTTCGTCTTTTATTTCTGTATGGGCAGAATGTTCACTCCTTAAAAAAAAACCAACCAAACAAAAAAACCCACCAAAAAAACCAGCAGCAACCAAACTTAGGGAATGAGCAGCAGCTCTTTGGAGAGCTGCCCTGTCCCCCTGTCCCCCTGTCCCCTGTCCCCTGTCCCCTGTCCCTTGCTCAGGCAGTTCTGTGCACAGCTGACAGAGGGAGAACAAAGCAGAGGCAGCAGCCCAGCCCAGCCCTGAGCTGCACACACTGCCCTGCAGCCTTGCTCGAGTTTCTAATGGCAACCACAAAAACTCTCCAGCTATGGCAAGCAGTGCCTCCATCCTTTTGTGAGGAGATGTTTGAAATCCTGCAAACTCTTTAAATAGCAACATCTTATGAACTACAGTCATCAGATTAAAAAGCTTTTATCTACATTTTCTAGGACTTTCTCTTAACTGTTCTCCTGTGGAAAGAATTGTCTCTGAGTTACTGAGAGGAAATTCACTCTCAGAATTTTAAAATGGAATTGTAAAACTGGAAGAAAGAATGCATATAACTAAATTGGAGGTGGAGGGACACACTTCCCAGTTTCACAATTCTCCTTTCATATTCAGATTCATTTCATATTCACTGAACAAAAATTAGAAATAGGTGTAACTTCTGGAAGGTTTTATAGCCTTTGACAGAAATTACCTGCTTTAATGTTAGACTGACCTAATCCTACTGGGCATGATTATCTACCTTGAATCCTGTGGGAGTTTCACTGGTGAAAGTGTTGGGAGATAGAAACTGCATTGGAAAATTAAAAACAAAACCAAAGAAGTATATATAATTCAAGCAAGACAGGAAATGTTTTTCACATCAAAATATGAAATAGACACACACACACACACACAAAATACAGTTAACATACTGAAATCTCAAACACTTCCTGTTGGAAAATTCCCAATCAACTCTAAATGATGGAGCTGCCTCCTTCTCTCACAGAGGGGACAATTCTGCACCCACCTCTGAGGCAGTAAAGGAAGAGACATGATCAGGAAATAGTGCTGGCAAATTGGCTGGGAAACAAGTAATATCAGTCTAAATATCAGCAAATACAAAGTTAATTTTACAATCATAGGCAAGAATTTGTATCCTCCAGGACAAGAGTGACAGAGGCAGCAGTACCTCAGTGCTCAGTTGTGTTTCTTGGGTACATTCTTTCTTACTCTTTTTCTTTTCATCCCATTCAGCAGTAAAACAGCATCTTGTTTCAACTTTGCTGCTCCCTGGACACTAGCAGGTCTTTTATTCCTGCAGTACAATGAGATGTGGTTTTCCCCTAAAAGCTTTTAGTTAATGCTGCAAAGCTTTCTATTATTGCTGGGTATTTTAGCAACAGCAAAAACCAATTTGGATGAAAATAGGAATAATTAAATGTCTTCTGCCGTCTTGGATTGATTTACAGTTAAAATTTGGCTGAGCAGTGTTCAGAGTAAAGTCTCTCACAGCCTCTGTACATTGTAGAGAAAAGAGAGGGGCAGAGGTGGGAAGGCTGGACCCTTGCTGAGTGCTGTGCTGCAGGGCTGTGGGATGCCTGTGTTGCTGCAGTAACTGTGCCCTCCCTGGGAAAATGCTGCTCTTGCATTGCAGAGAGGCTCCCCTCCCTTGGTTGGTGTCCCTGGAAAAGCAGTGACACGAGATGTCCCCAGTGCCTGGCTCTGCCACACTCACACCTCATCCGCTCTTGGCTTGTGGTGACCCCTGTCACTCCTGTGCTTGGGAAGGGTTTTTGTGGCACAGAGGGAGCCTTATCCCCCTGCATGCTGATTCTGGGACAGACACTGGCTCTGAGCAGAGCAGGGCTGCCTCTTCTTCAGCTGCCTGTGAACAGGCCAGGGAAACAGAGGAGTTTCAGAAGAATGTTATTTACACTGCTGCTCCCTAGCTGGCACTTAACACACGTGGGACATGCACTCAAATCCTCTGGGACTGACCAGCAGCTGGACACTTCTCCTGGAGCCAGCCCAGCCCTGCCCTCTCTGGGAGGCACAGAGGGGACAGATGTGCTGGCAGTGCCCCTGGAGAGGCCAGGGCAGAGGGACTGGGGACAGCCAGCAGCCAGGGCCACCTGCACAGCTCTGGAGCTGCAGGGCACGGCCAGGACCCTCCTACAGGACACAAGCAGGGAGCTCTGCTCTGACACATGAAGAAGTTGGGTCATAAATAAAGCCAGGTCTCACTGCTGGCTTTGCTCTTTGCACAGAGAGGCAAAGTGTGCTTTTGATGTGGATGTAGGGAGAAGATGAATAATGCTCCATTTTCCTTGGTAGGTAATAACCATGTTCCCCACTGAACATACCTGTGCACAGCCTTGAACCTGACCTGCCTCATGCTGGGTGTGATAAACGTGGCCCTCTGCTATCACTGAGTGGCTGGCTGCAGGCAGGGATCCAAATGCTTCTGGTTGGCTTCCAATTCCTGACACCAGCTTTTAGGTCTTGCGGCCGGGCAATGGGAGGTTCACCTAAAACCCTCCCTCATAAATGCTCAAGGTCCATGTCTGGGTTGCCTGGAGTGCTGTGAGGAGGGGTGGAAAGCTTCCCTGCAGGTCCCTGCGCCCCATGCCAAGGGTGCAGCATTGCAGGCTCTGTGCTGGGCAGGGATGAGGCCCCAGGGAAGGACACTCTGCCCTGCCTGGGCTCTGAGCTCAGCTTTGGGCTCTGAGCTCAGCTTTGGGCACTGCTACACAACAGCCCCAGCGATTTCACGGTGACCTGCCTTTGTAGGAAGGCTTAATAACCACGTTTACATTTCTTTATTCTCTTAAATTACAGAGTTGAGTTTACTTTTCTTATGATGGCAATTTTATTGTAAGGTTTTATTTCTCTTTTACTGTGCATGAAATGGAACACTGAGGTGGCTGTTCAGGAATCAAAACCATTCCTGTAATTGCAGCACAGTGAATAAGTATGTGCAAGAGAATAATCTTGTAAAAGCTGATTACCTCGGTCATTAATAATTAGGATTTATGAGTTAAGTAATATGCTGCAACTACATCTAATTCCTTGGCAATTTCATGTGGAAAGTTGAGAGATAATTTTAGAAATAATCCATTGGGAAATCCCAAGTGACAACTAAACCAGCATCTTAGGCTCTGCCTGTGGCTTCTCCCTTCAGCTCTGGCTGTTTGAAGCTGGAGTGGCAATTTGCAGTCTTGTCTCATCTGTGGGCACACACATTTGTTCATTTTTATTTCTTTGTGCGTTGCTTAATTTGATTCTTAGCAAGACTTTTTGTTTTACTGGGTTCTCCTGGCAGAAGAATTAATAATACATCTGAAGTTTAACTGCATGTACACAGGGTTGTCTGGTCCTTACATTTTCCTCTATATTTTTTCCTTATTGTTAAATCGATTTTAACTGTGGAAGAGCAGATAACAAAATACGGGCATGTTGTAATCATTACTGAACGTAACAGAGCAGAAAAACGCCTTTATTTCAGGATTCTGTGCTGAAGCTGTCCCCTCCTGGGAGTGCAGGGACCCTTGGCTGGGCTGCTGGAGTGGGCAGAGCTCATGTCCTGGCACAGAAACGAGCACAGATTTTGTTTTGCTTTTTAAAATCTAGTTTGATGTATGTTTAAGCTATATGTTGTCCCAAAGCCACAGCCAAGTTTTACCTTTTTTACAGACACAGCTTTTTCAGGGTGATGTAGTTTGTCAGAATTACAGAACTACGCCCCATTTTTAGCACGAAGCCGCTCCTTTGGCAGCTTTCTCCGCGCTCGCTGGAAGGCAGGAAGGGAAGGCAGCCCCGGCCGGCCAGTGCCTGAATGATCGGGCAGGTGCGGGGGCACAGCCCCGGCGGTGGCACCGGGGAACACCCAAAGCCCTTCCCCGCAGGTGCCTGAATGATCGGGCAGGTGCGGGGCACAGCCCCGGCGGTGGCACCGGGGAACACCCAGAGCCCTTCCCCGCAGGTGCCTGAATGAACGGGCGGGTGCGGGGGCACAGCCCCGGCGGTGGCACCGTGTGCCAGGGGAACACCCAAAGCCCTTCTCCGCAGACACCCGCGGTCCCTGGGAACGGCGGGGCCGGCAAGCGCTGCCCGTCCCGGCGCGGCTCTGCTCACCCAGCGCTGCTGCCGGGAGCTCACGCAGCCACTCCCCGCCTGCCTGCCGGGCACGGCCGGGCCCCGCTACCGGCAGGGCAGGGCAGGGCACGGAGCGGGGCTGTACCGGCGGCGGAAGCGCCGCTCCGCCCGCCCCGGCCGAGCCGCAGGTGGGGCCGGAGCGGCACCGGGAGCGGGCGGGGCGGCTCTGCCCGGCCCTCCCCGCCCCCGCCCGGCCCGGCCCGGCCCCGCTGGCCCCGCGCCCGGCGGGGCTGTGCCGGCGGACGAGCCGCGCTCCTCGCCCGCCTCCCTGGCGAGCGGCGCCGGGCGGGCGGCGATGGACGGGCAGCCCCGGCGGGCCCCGCCGCGCCGCGCTGGAGGCGCCGAGCGACCCCCGGCCGCAGCCCTCGCCTGGAGCAAGCCGCGGCCGCAGTCGTACCAGAGCCCCAGCGGAGTGCTCGTCACCGACTTCCCCGTGGAGGACAGGTGCGCCGTGCCCGCGCCCCGCAGCTCCGCCATGGCATCGCTGTCCAACGGCACCGGCAGCCCCGCCGTGGCATCGGTGTCCAACGGCACCGGCAGCCCCCCGTGGCCTCGCTGTCCAACGGCACCGGCAGCCCCGCCGTGGCATCGGTGTCCAACGGCACCGGCAGCCCGCCGTGGCCTCGCTGTCCAACGGCACCGGCAGCCCCGCCGTGGCCTCGCTGTCCAACGGCACCGGCAGCCCCGCCGTGGCATCGCTGTCCAACGGCACCGTGCGCCCGCCGGGCTCGCCCGCGCTGTCCCCGCAGCGGCGCTCCCGGCAGCTCGCCGCGGCTGCGGACGGCCCCGTCGGTTCCACCGCCAACGGCACCGTGTCCCCGCCGGGCAGCGGGCAGAGCCGCGGGCCGCGGCCGCCCGGCGGCGCGGGGCTGGCCCCGCAGCAGGAGCGGGTCGCGCTCGGAGCCGGGGCGCAGCCGCCGGAGGAGCCGGGGGATCCGCGGGGAGCGGCGGGGCGGGCGCGGAGCCGCCGGCGCTGCTGAGCCCCGCGCGGGGCGCGGGCCGGGCTCGCAGCAGCTGATCCCCCGCAGCCTGGCCGAGAGCCGGCCCGCGGGCCGCCAGCGGGGCCTCAAGGCCCGCAGCCTGGTGGAGCCCCCGGCTGCCCCGGGCAGCGACCCCGAGGACGAGCCCGAGCCCGAGGCCGAGGCCGCGGCGGGCGCGCTGCGGCGCGGGCTGCGCTCCACGTCCTACCGCCGGGCCGTGGGCAGCGGCGTGGAGATGGACGGCTCCGCCAACTGCAAGAAGAAAAACAGAATGTCCCAGCCCATCCTGAAGGCGGTGGTTGAAGATAAAGAGAAGTTTTCCAGCCTGGGGAGGATAAAGGTGAGGTGTGCTGATGGGTGAAGGTGTTGGCTCCGTGGGAGCGTGGCCTGCTGATTCTGCATTTTCCATAAATGCTGGGAGTTTTGAGTTTGGGTTTTAGCTAACACAAAACTTTTCATAGTTGCTGTGAGTTTTAAAAGCGCTTTTTTCCGAGTGAGGTGTTGGAAATGGCAGGCTCTGTTGCAGTCCAGGAGGCTCAGAGCCTTTGCTGCCTTGCCTTTCCTGACAGATTCTCCAGCTTTCACAGCCGAACCACGGGCTTAAAACCTGTGACCCAGAAAGGAGTAAACAGGAAAAAAAGGGAATTGCCTTAATAAGGTCTGCATGCTTGAAGAGACAGAAAAATGAACTTCCTCCCTCACTTCTTTATCTGAGATACTACTTTTAAAGTATTTTTAAAATTCATTGAGTGGTTTTTTAATTTATAGAAATCGCTTCAGGTATCCGAATTTTAATGTCTGAAAGTAAAAGGAGCGTGCCTGTTTTTAAATCCTGGTTGCCACAGTAAATGACATAGTAGACTTGCACTGAATGCTGATGTCTTAAATTATAAAGACATACTGATAGTGTTCTTTTACTTAGCATAGTGTAATTTTTTATTTCCTTATTTTAAATATAACTTGTTACTGTATGAAATGTATTCACAGATTGCTGTGTAATAAAGTACACCAGGCCAAGAGCTGTAGCTTTTAAAATAAGTATTAACTTTATGGCAGTTTTCAGCCAATTTGAAATTATGCTAGTGGATGATTCTGTGAAAACACTGCAAGCGGTGAAATAGAAATGGATGAGATTGTGAGCAGCTGCAGTGTGGGGTGGTTTGGTTTGGTAGTAGACTTAAAACAGTTCTATTTAAGATAGGACATGACACTGTCCTGTCCTTACAGAGTTTCTCTGCAAGTAGTGTTTTATTGAACAGGCTCCTGGGCCCTGGGACTCGTTGCACCAGAACAGCTGTTTTATTTCAAGGGTTGTTGTGCTCTCGGGAGGCTCCTTTGCAGAGTGCTCAGAGTGGGTTTGTTTGCAGAGTGGAAGGGCAGCCTCTGAGTGCTGCACTCTGCAGAAAGCCCTGGGACAGAGGGCTCAGCTCTGAGTTCACTGAGCCCCTCCCCAGCCAGCAGAGTGTGCTTTTAAACACAGGCAAAATACATCTAAACAAGGCATGAGAGAAATGAAACTGGAGTAGCTTTTCACTTTCTCTGGTGACACAGTTGTTTTTACTGAACTCTTGTCCAACATCTGAAGTTTACAGATTAGGGCCTGTTGATTTGGTGCCCAGGTCTTGAATAAAACAGACCTTCTTGTTACTGTGATTACTTTGCATTCTCCTCCTCTAACATATCTCTCTTATCTGCAGAAGATGCTGAAAGGACAAGGGACGTTCGATGGGGAAGGTGAGCCCTGTTCTGTCCTGACTTGCTACTAACTCCCAAGGGAACTGAACTTCAGCAGCATTTTGCACACTTCCTTGGGATGGAGTCAAAGACTCAGTACCTTGTTTTTCAGTAATGTGGCTGGGATGTGGGACTATAATTCTGGCACTAAACACCTTTGGGATATTTTACTTCACTTACTGTGAAGTAAGTGGCAGACTAAAAAGGTGTCAAGGGCTTTTTTTCCACTTAAGCTCCTGTCTCTCCCAAAAAGTGAGGCTGTGTTTGCCTGAGCCCTGACAGTTCTGTGCAGTTCCATAGAGGCTCCTCCGTGAGGGACTGCCCAGGTGCAGACATTTGATTGTTCTGGGTTTGGGGCCATCCCTGCAGCTCACACCTGGATCCTTACTCTGCCTGGGGGTTCCACAGCTGTTTCTGCCTTCTCACCAGCTGAGGCTGCTGGCCTGAACCCTTGGGCTCTGTAAATATTTTCTTTTCTTGCTACCTAGGCTTCAAGTTTAAGTGTCAGAAAAACACTGTCTGTGGAGCTGTATTTTTGTGCTGCTCATTAATTCTGGGTTTTGCCAAGTTCGCTGCTTTTCCCAATATTTCAACAAGAAAATATCTGTGATGAGTCCACAGAAGTTCTGTTATAATAACTGCTGCTCTATTGGCTCTTCTCTGCTTAGTGCCTCTTTGAGGTCATCTCAGCTGCTGTGTCACCTTCCTTTTGTTTCTGTTTTCAGAGCTTCCCACTGTGTTCTCTTTCTATCATTCCCTTTCCTACTCTTTGTTTTTATCTCTTCTCACACTGTCTCCTGGTGTTTTTTAAATTCTCTTCCAGTGGCTCCCTTCTGTCTTGGGTGATCCCAGCTAATGGCTGTCTCTGTAATGCCTCCCACCATTCAGTTGCTGTGAGAGTTCCCTCTGTTGGAAGTGTATAAACCCTACAGACCCTTCCCAAGGAGCTGCTCCAAAGGCCACACCTGGCCTGGCCCTGGGGCTGTGTGTCTGAGCAGGTGGGACAGACCCACCCAGCCAGGTGTGGGGCTGCAGGGGTTGGGGCCCTGCCTGGAGCAGCCAAACTTCCACTTCAGGTCCCCTTTCTCTTGTAGGGAAGATTGGATGTTATCCAAAGCCTGGCCCAACTGAAAGCACCTTTCAGAGCCTGCCTGCTTAGTGGCTTCACTGGTGTGTGTGTTTCTGTGGTGTTGAATTTCTGCCCTGGCTCAGTGCTGTTGCCAGGGCTGTGTGGCCAGGGAGGGTGGGAGCAGCAGGAGTGCTCCAGCCTGAGCTCCCTCCCACTGACAGTGCAATTAATGATGGCACAACTCAAATACACCAGGAGTTCATTTGCTCCTGAGGTTCATAGGTCTCTCATACTCTGACAGGCTTCTAACTTTCTATCTGGAATAGCTCTGACCTCAGATCTCTGAAATTGGGAAACAGTGAAATGTGAAGACAGTACTTAGAGTTGGCAGCAGGAAGGTTGGTGTGGGCTGTTTGCTTTTCCTGGACATGAAAATAGTGGGACCTGCAGATCAGTGACTGCTCCACTGACACACAATCCCACTTTCTAATTGCTGGTTAATTACAGAGCTGAGTACAGCAAACCAAGGAAGAAAAAATTGTTTGCTGTTTTTTTTCTTGACAAAGGCCACATCTGTTCTTTAATTCGGTCTGGGAGGATCTTTGGGTACAGTGATCCATTGTCACTGTACTGCACCATTGTCCAGCCCAAATCAGTTGCTATCTTTGTCTTGTGGAGCGTGAGCAGCACAGTGACACTTTGGCTTCTTTCCTTGTTTAAATGTTACTTTAAATTTTTATGAGAGCAACTAAACTAACTTTCTAGCAATGACTGACATACTGTTGTTTTTTGACAGAAAATGCTGTATTATATCAGAACTATAAGGAAAAAGCTCTGGACATAGATTCAGATGAGGAGTCTGAGCCCCAAGAGCAGAAGTTGGATGACAAGGTTGTTTTTCACTATAAGCCCCTGAGGTCGACGTGGAGCCAGCTCTCAGTGGTGAGTTGTGATCCTTGCATGGCCAGAGACAGGATCTCAGGGGGGGCTGGAGCAAAGTCTTCTCTTACTCACTGCTGGAGGTTTTGGCTGAAATCTGTCACCATCTTTTTCATCTCATAAGAACAACGTGGAAGTCCCAATCAGTTACTGGTCTTTGTTTCACATAAAAAACAATGAAACCAAGTTCATTTTAGAGTCCTGTGTTTGGCAAAGACACAACTTTACTGATTCATTAAAAAAAAGGGTTGTGTGAGTTCACTAAAAGGGTGAATTATACTAAAGAAAGGCTTCAGTTAGTTACAAACAAGTTGCTGCTGAATTGTTCTAAATCACTGCATGCCAGCTCTTGAGCTGACTGGAGTGCAGATGTTTCATGGAAGCATTTTGGGAAGGGAAGGGCAGAGCAGAGCTGGTGGTGCTGTGCTGTCCCTTGCCCAGGCTGGGCAGTGTCTGCAGGGCTTTGGCAGAGCTGCATGGTCAAACAGAGCAAATTCAGCTGCTCCCATCAGGGCTGCAGCTCCCTGCCTTCCCTGCTCAGAGCCTGACACATTACTGAGAACAGCTGAGGCTGCCACAGCTCTTTCTCAAACATATGTGATTTTGGGATTGAAGGAACCATAAAATTCAGTGTTTGTGATTTTTCTTTCATCGTTTTTGTGGCTTCTGGAGGGATATCCCTAGAATGAAGGGTCTGGGGTTGTTTTTTGTTAGCACACCTTGTAGAATGTTGTAGAAGCTCGTCTCTGGCACTAGAGAGATGGTGCCATGATGAGATCACCTGGAGTATTTGACCATCAGCTCTGTGTACCCCAATAAATGAGGGATTAAGCCTCAGGGAGATCCCCAAAGGCTGGAGATGGCCTGATTAGCAGAGCTGTCTTACATAGGCTGATGACCTTTTGCAGTTTGAAGTACTGAAAGATGAATCTTTCTGATTCACTAATTATAAAGAAGACGAGACAATGTGGTTTTGAGAAGATGTGCTTTAATTTTCTTTTTCCAACAATCAAATACTTAAAATACAGTTCATTTGCTTCATGTTGCAAAAAAAGTGTTTATAATGAAGTCAAATTGTTTTTTCTGCCTTCTGGGCAAACTAGCAGTTAAATGTTCAACAGCTGAGGTATTTTGGAAGGAATGCTATTTAGTAATAATAATGATAATTTCAGAACACTAATTTGCTTTGAGACAAAAATAACATAAAGACCATCTCAGGAGAAGAACTGTTTTGTGCTTCACTTACAGAAACCAACTTGTTCTTTGCTGCTCCTCACGCAGAAACTTGTGCACTGTCTGTATTTGATTTCCAAGATTGGAAGTGGGGAGTAAAAGGGAAAAG
The DNA here is from genome assembly GCA_030060385.1 of Muscicapa striata striata. NCBI lineage: Eukaryota > Metazoa > Chordata > Aves > Passeriformes > Muscicapidae > Muscicapa > Muscicapa striata. Next base: position 670,650 of record JAREIS010000162.1, read on the forward strand.
GGGTGCATGGAGAAAACAAAATCTGAGACTCAGTGACTGTGTTTATAACTCTGGAAAAATTACATGCTGTCAATGTGTATTAAAAAGTTAAAAAGTGAGTCTGGAGTTGTTGCAGGAAGTCAGCTGGAAAATGTCAGTCCTGGGTTTCAGCATGTGCTGGGAAAGGAGGAGGAGATTTCTCTGGTGTTCATTAGCAGAGCCAGGGCAGGGCAGAGGGATCCCCTCTCCCTGCAGGAGGTTTCCCTGGCAGCTGCTGCAGCTCCCACCAGCTGTGCTTGAGGGGTAGTGCCCTTCAGGTATGGAGTTGTCAAATTCCTTTTGTTCACAGCAGTGAGAAAGGGTGTTTCTGTCTTCCTGGTGTGCATTCACACCTGTTGATCTTGGTTGTGACTGGTTCCTCATTCATGTAAAAATCAGCTGCTGTGAGTGGCTTTTACTTTTTCTAAAGGTACCAATTGGTTTGGTTTTTTAGGTGAAGAAGAATGGACTGTCAGAAGCCATCAGCCAGGAGGAAAGGAAAAGACAGGAGGTACTCAGTGCTTTGGGGCTGGCTGCTCAGGGCTGCACTGCAGCCTGCCTCAGGGCTCTGTTTGTTGATAAGGGCTCATTGCTTGGCTTGCTGCCCTCTGCTGAAGTGTCCTTTCTCCCAGGGAGAGAAAATGAGCCCAGTGTGTGCTGAGGTGCCTGTGCCATGCCAGGGGCTCCTGGGGTGCTCCCTGCACTGCTGCCTTGGCATCAGCTCCAGGGAAGGGGTGACATTACCCTGCAGCTCACACCTGGGTTTTTATAGCAGTGAGGAGCAAAGAGCAGCTTTTACAGAGCCCTGGGCTGTACCCACCCTGTGAGCAGTGCTGGGATGTGAGCACTGTGTCCCTGCTGCTCCCTGTGCCCTGGCTGGGGCAGGGGCTCCCTGCTGCCAGCAGCAGTGCTGGGCTCTGCTTGGCTGTTCTCTCTCTTTCCCCTTTGCTCCTTGAGTCCTCCTGATCCCTTTCCCCTTTGCTCCTGTGTCCTCCTGATCCCCTTTCCTTTCCCCTTTGCTCCTGTGTCCCCTTCATCCCCTTTCCTTTCCCCTTTGCTCCTGTGTCCTCCTGATCCCTTTTCCCTTTGCTCCTTGAGTCCCCCTGATCCCCTTTCCTTTCCCCTTTGCTCCTGTGTCTGTGTCTGTGTCTGTGCTGTCCCCTCCTTGCTCCCTGCAGGGTTTCTGGCCCAGGGGATCAGAGGTGTAGCAGGGCCTGGCCTGGGCAGGTGTGTCCCTGCAGCTCCTGCCAGGTGTGTCCTTGCCCAGGAAACACCAGGCTTTGTGGCAGCCCTGCCCATGGCTTCCCTCTCTGCAGGGCACACCTCAGCCTCCTCCTGCTGGGAAGCTTTTGACACAAGGCAGATATTCCAGTCATATCCTTTAGGAGCCTTTAGTCTGTGTTTCCTGGAGCCATACTTGCATCCTTTCAAAAAGAACAAGTTCTTTGGATGCCTTTTAAATGTAAAGTCTTTAATGTTACCAAAAATGTTTCCATGCCTGAGGGTTTTTTATTTGAATTTTAGAGGCCAGTTCTTTCAGTGGGAGCCTAAATAAATATTTTTAGGCTGTAGTTACATTACCAATTCATGCTTTTGCTGTATTTCTTTTAAACTGCCTTTTATAATTTATTCTTTATCTGTTCTTTACATTGCATTTTACAGCCTATTAGATTATTTTATAGTTATATACCTTGTCACTGCAGAAAAATAGATTTGTCTTCTGCCTTGATTAATGTTTGTGCCCTGTCTTCATACAGATCCCATCTTTCAGAATCTGTTAGTGAGGTAGATCTCTGTGCATATCTTGGCTAAAGAAAATGTATCACGGGCTGATTTGAACTAAAATTATTTTTGGTAGGCCTTTCTTTGCAAGGCCAGAGTAGCTGTGTGTTGTACCTGTGTGTGTAGCAGCTTCAGGGTGCACCTGGACCCTGGGGGTGTTGCTGTCCTGGGGGTTCAGTGCCCCTGCTCTGGTGCAGATGGGCCCCAGTGGGGCTCAGGTGCCATCAGGAGCAGCCAGTGAGCACCAGGGTGTGGCAGGGCTGATTCTCCAGAATGTGTTTGGGCCATGCTGGGATGATTCTCTCTCCCTTCCTGCCACGTCAGAAGCAAAGTGTCTTCCTGCCCCCCTTCCTGCCCCCCCTTCCTGCCCCCCCTTCCTGCCCCCCCCATTCCTGCCCCCCCCTTCCTGCCCCCCTTCCTGCCCCCCTTCCTGCCCCCCTTCCTGCCCCCCTTCCTGCCCCCCCTTCCTGCCCCCCCCATTCCTGCCCCCCCCCTTCCTGCCCCCCTTTCCTACCCCCTTTCCTGCCCCCTTTCCTGCCCCCTTCCTGCCCGTGCTGGTGGCTTTGTTCCCAGCCTGGGCTGAGCTCCACCAGGACCCTCCAGCCTCACTCCTGTGCTCTTGGGGTCACACCTGGTGTAGAGTTGTCTTCAAACTCCTGGTTTGCAGTTCCTCTGAAAACTCTGAATGTAGACTTCTTAAAAAAGACTTTTTTTCCTAGTATTGAATCACTAATTTCTAATTAACGATGCAACTATTATAGAGATGAATATTTAAGTCATGATCTCTAGCCTACATGCAGAACTCTGCTTTGCACCCCTGCTCCATATTTTCTTTTTATTTTTGCAGAAAAAAGCCCAGTCACTAGTAAGTCTCTTCTTCTCCCCCTCCACTTTGCAGGCAATATTTGAGGTGATATCTTCTGAGCACTCCTATCTGCTGAGCCTGGAGATTCTGATCCGGATGTTTAAGAATTCCAGGGAGCTGAGCCTCACAATGACCAAAACAGAGAGCCACCACCTCTTCTCCAACATCACAGATGTTTATGAAGCCAGCAAAAAGTGAGTGTGGCATTTCTGTGTGTGACAGAGCTGTGCATCCTGAACTCAGCAGCAGGTTTGTTTGGAGCTGAGTAACCATTTCAGTGGTGAGCACTGCTTCCAGAGCTCCTGCTGCTGTGGGGTACCAGAGGCACAGATGTGCACAGGGGTGTGAGCTGGGCTGGCCTGGGCTGGGTGGCTGTAATGGGGAGGGAAGGAAGGCAAAGAGTGGATTGTAGTGGAAATCAGCATTGCTCAAATCCAAACAGGTGTGAGTGAAATGCTGATCAGGCATTCAGACCTAGTGCATCAAATGAGGGTCAGTCTGCCTTGCTGAGCTGTTAATTTGGGCTGGAGTGTCACTCTTAACCTGGAGAGCTGGATGGTGCCAGGTGATGCAGAGGGTGCTGTGCTCTGGGACTGTCACCCTGTGTGACACCAGGGCCTGGCTGTGCTCTGGGACTGTCACTGTCACCCTGTGTGACAGTACCTGGCTGTGCCATGACACTGTCACTGTCACCCTGTGTGACACCAGGGCCTGGCTGTGCTCTGGGACTGTCACCCTGTGTGACACCAGGGCCTGGCTGTGCTCTGGGACTGTCACTGTCACCCTGTGTGACAGTACCTGGCTGTGCCATGACACTGTCACTGTCACCCTGTGTGACACCAGGGCCTGGCTGTGCCATGGACTGTCACTGTCACCCTGTGTGACAGTACCTGGCTGTGCCCTGGGGATCAGCTGCTCTGCTGCTGCTTTGGGGCCCTTTGCTGCAGTCTGGAGCTGGGAACAAGGGAAGCAGCCACTGCAGCAGTGCCTGAAGAGGAGGAAATGGCAGCTCTTACATGATACAAATGCAGAAAAGTCCTGTTAATGACTGGTAATTAGTGCCAGTGTTATTCAATCCAGGACATGAATATGGATGTGCTCTCAGAGAGCTTCACACTCTCTTTCAAAAACTTGCTGAGTGCTGCTGTGCTGCCTTGCAGTTTGTTCTGAGTTCCCAGCTGCAGGTGGGTTCTGTGTTCAGTTCCCAGCAGCAGGTGGGTTCTGTGTTCAGTTCCCAGCAGCAGGTGGGTTCTGTGGTTCCCAGCAGCAGGTGGGTTCTGTTCCCAGTTCCCAGCAGCAGGTGGGTTCTGTGTTCAGTTCCCAGCAGCAGGTGGGTTCTGTGTTCAGTTCCCAGCTGCAGGTGGGTTCTGTGTTCAGTTCCCAGCAGCAGGTGGGTTCTGTGGTGCAGGTGGGTTCTGTGTTCAGTTCCCAGCAGCAGGTGGGTTCTGTGTTCAGTTCCCAGCAGCAGGTGGGTTCTGTGTTCAGTTCCCAGCTGCAGGTGGGTTCTGTGTTCAGTTCCCAGCAGCAGGTGGGTTCTGTGTTCAGTTCCCAGCAGCAGGTGGGTTCTGTGTTCAGTTCCCAGCAGCAGGTGGGTTCTGTGTTCAGTTCCCAGCTGCAGGTGGGTTCTGTGTTCAGTTCCCAGCAGCAGGTGGGTTCTGTGTTCAGTTCCCAGCAGCAGGTGGGTTCTGTGTTCACTCAATAAAGCATCAGGGTGTCTGTGCTGCTCTGCCTGGCCCTGGTTCCCAGGCTGGGTGGGCACAGGGCTGAGGGGTGTCATGGCCTGGGGAAGGTACAGAGGGGTCTCAGCTGCAGCTCTGTCCAGCCTTCCATGGATCTCTTTGCCTGTGGAACAGAATATTGGCTCCTTTCAGAAAGGGGCTGCAGGTTGAACAAGGATGCTGAGTGGGTTTTTATTTTGGTCCCCTGTGTAGAAATTGCAAAGTTGTGAATTCTTTGGCATTAAATCCTCACTTACCTTGGTGGAACTTGGTGTTCCAGTCACAGTAAAGTCATTTATTGACTTTTTTCTCTGAGACACCACAAAGCCTGTGGGATTTGACATCTGCTGTGCAGCAGTTTGACTTTTGTCTTCTGAAGTTCGTGCAGCAGCAGGATCTTGTTTTTGGGGGCTGCTGTGCTGTGCCAAGTGCAAACCCAGTTCAGGAGCTGTAGAGCAGGAGAACATTTGGGTTTGGTTTGGCTCCTTCCTTTCTGCCCCATTCCCCTCTCCTTGTCCCTTCAGCTGAGGTCTTTTGCCAGAGGTTGGGGTGGTGTGGCCCCAGAGCCAGCCCAGTGGGACAGCACTGCTGCCAGCTTAGCAAAGGCTTCATTCTCAGGGAAAAGTTCCTTTTACAGGTGCTCCTTACACAAAGGGTGAGGTGTAAAAGTAAAGGACAGTGAGGGTGGGGAGAGCAGGTCTCTTAGGGGAACTCTCCCATCCTTTTGATTAATAGTCTTCAAAGGAAGTGGGAGGGAAAGGGAAAAAAAGAATGGAAAAATACCACATTAGCCTAGGATTGCACTGTTATTCTTTCTTGTCTGTGTTTAAGAACTTGGTTTTTTATGACTTGGGGTAAAATGAGAAGTCATACTCCTTTATAAACTTAAAACATAATTTATTTCTCAAATTTTGCAGTTCTGGTAAACTAAAACAAAACTTTGTGCTGGCTTTGAGCAACGTCATTTGTGTAAATAATGGCAGTGATTTTAAACCAGAAGCCAGCTTGATAACTCCAGACTGTTGCTTTCCATTTTTAAGGTGTTTCAAAGTAGCAAAATCCACCCTTTTGTTACGGAGTGGAGCACCTGTCCCATTCTGCTGTATTCTAAGCAGCCTTTGCTTAGTACAAACCTGAGTTGAGTGTAGGTACCAGTGGTTTTGGTTGCTTGGACAAAAGTTTGTTGAGCTGATAAAAACACTTTATAAAAACCTTCAGTCAGAACTGCTTAAAGCCTCTGTCTAGGAGCTTTGGCTTGGAGCAGGTTGAGTGGAAGGTGCAGCAGCAGGACAGGGCTGCAGGGGCTGCCAGGGCCATGCCTGGGGAACAAAGCTGCCTTTGTTGGCAGCAGGATGCAGGGGGCAGAGCCTGGCTCTGCTCTGGGAGCTGCCTGGGGGTCTCTGGGGAAGGCACTGGGGATGGATGGATGCTCTGGGTGTGTTTGGGGGGGTGGGAAGGCACTGGGGATGGATGGATGCTCTGGGTGTGTTTGGGGGTGGGAAGGCACTGGGGATGGATGGAAGCTCTGGGTGTGTTTGGGGGTGGGAAGGCACTGGGGATGGATGGATGCTCTGGGTGTGTTTGGGGGTGGGAAGGCACTGGGGATGGATGGATGCTCTGGGTGTGTTTGGGGGTGGGAAGGCACTGGGGATGGATGGATGCTCTGGGTGTGTTTGGGGGTGGGAAGGCACTGGGGATGGATGGATGCTCTGGGTGTGTTTGGGGGTGGGAAGGCTCTGGTGGATGGATGGAGGCTCTGGGATGGATGTTTGGGGTGTTTGGAGGGTGGGAAGGCACTGGGGATGGGTGGATGCTCGGGGTGTGTTTGGGGGTGGGAAGGCACTGGGGATGGATGGATGCTCTGGGTGTGTTTGGGGGTGGGGGTGGGAAGGCACTGGGATGGATGGATGCTCTGGGTGTGTTTGGGGGTGGGAAGGCACTGGGGATGGATGGATGCTCTGGGTGTGTTTGGGGGTGGGAAGGCACTGGGGATGGATGGATGCTCTGGGTGTGTTTGGGGGGTGGGAAGGCACTGGGGATGGATGCTCTGGGTGTGTTTGAGGGGTGGGAAGGCACTGGGGATGGATGGATGCTCTGGGTGTGTTTGAGGGGTGGGAAGGCACTGGGGATGGATGCTCTGGGTGTGTTTGGGGGTGGGAAGGGGAAGGCACTGGGGATGGATGCTCTGGGTGTGTTTGGGGGTGGGAAGGCACTGGGGATGGATGGATGCTCTGGGTGTGTTTGGGGTGGGAGAAGGCACTGGGGATGGATGGATGCTCTGGGTGTGTTTGGGGGTGGGAAGGCACTGGGGATGGATGGATGCTCTGGGTGTGTTTGGGGGGTGGGAGGGCACTGGGGATGGATGGATGCTCTGGGTGTGTTTGGGGGGTGGGAAGGCACTGGGGATGGATGGATGGCTCTGGGTGTGTTTGGGGGGTGGGAAGGCACTGGGGATGGATGGATGCTCTGGGTGTGTTTGGGGGGTGGGAGGGCAGTGGGGATGGATGGATGCTCTGGGTGTGTTTGGGGGGTGGGAAGGCACTGGGGATGGATGGATGCTCTGGGTGTGTTTGTGTCTCTGCCTGCAGAGCTGCTGCAGCTCCCTGGCCCTTGGGGATGTGCAGGGCAGAAGGGCTGGAGCCCAGACTGTCACTGCTGCAGCCTCAGGAGCTGTGGGGCTGGGCTGGGGTGGATGGAGCCAGGAATGCAGCCTGAGGAGTCAGGGGCAGACAGACAGGCAGGGGAGGGAGCACAGCTCCCTGGGGAAAGAGGGCTCAGGGAAATGAGGGCAGGGTCTGCAGGGTCACATCTCCAGGTGGTGGGAGACAGGGAACCTTCAGCATTTGTGCCTTCTCTGCAAAGGGAAAATGCTTTTGTGATAGCAGAGCAGCAGTAGCAGGAAAAGATCCTGACAAACCTATTTGGACAGGTTGTGTCTGGTTTTAACCTCTGAGCCACAGACATGAGCAGTGCAGCTGTGCTGGGCTCATCACTCACCACAGAGCTCACATCTGGCTGTGCCAGTGGCTCTGGGATATTTTTTGGCTGGATGCACATCTGGTGTCCTGCAGGTGCCACCTCTGGCCAGGTGCTCTCAGGTGGCAGTCTCTGGAACAGGAGATGTTGGCAGGGCTGCTGTGGCCTTGCCCAGCCCTGGGTTTGTGCCAGAGCTCTGGCAGTGGCTGGGGCATGGCCTGGGGCAGGGGCTGGCCCAGAGCTGGGCACAGGGGAGCAAACAGCTGCAGGCTCAGCCCCTCCTGGCTGGGCTCTGGAGCTGCTCCCTGGCTATTGCCCACTAAAAGCTGTTTTATGGGCTGGAGTCTGCAGGGTTAGGTGTTGTGTGTGTAGCTATGTGTTGGTTCCCATTACTGAGGCTGTGGGAGCTCAGCAAACAACTGATTTCAGTTCTGCACTTTAATCACCTTCTCTCCAGCCTTTTTTTTTTTTTTTTTTTAATCTTCTACTCTCCCAGATCTCTACTGTTCTCCCAGTGGCTGTCTCTGATGTCACTGATGAAGCCCCAGATAAATTCTAAAGGTGGAAGTTGTGGCCCAGCAGGGTCCAACACCTTGTCAGTGTGCCACAACACAGCAGGAAATGTTGGATTTCCTCATTTCCTCAGCAAAGTGAATTGGCAGCAGTGGGAGGTTCTCCCAGCCATAAACATGTCTGGGCAGAGAGAAACAAATCCCAGGCTGGGATGGGGCTGTGCTGTGGCTCCTGAGACTCTGCAGACTCCACACTTACAGGCTCCTCTTTATGTCATTTTATTATTTCTGCACCTCTTGGGGCTGGTCCTGACACTGAACCCCAACCCCAGAGCACAGGACAAGTCTGTGACAGCTCCCAGTGTGTTGTGCCTTGGAGAGGCTGTGGGGGACAGGGGGGTGCTGGAGAACTCTGCCTTCAGCAGTGACAGGGCCAAGAACAGCAAATAACCAATGGTGCAGGCACAGCCCTGTTAGCAGCCAGTCCCTCTGCAGTTACTGTGCAGAACTTCACAAAAACAGCCCAAAACCAGACCTAAACCCCCTTGATTGTTGTGGCTCTGGCTGGCCCAGTGAGAGCCTGGCAGCTGCTCAGTGCAGCAGCTGCTCCTGCACACCTGGACTGAGCCTTGGTTTGGTTAAGCCCTGCTGAGCACTCCTGGACTGAGCCTTGGTTTGGTTAAGCCCTGCTGAGCACTCCTGGACTGAGCCTTGGTTTAGTTAAGCCCTGCTGAGCACACCTGGACTGAGCCTTGGTTTAGTTAAGCCCTGCTGAGCACTCCTGGACTGAGCCTTGGTTTAGTTAAGCCCTGCTGAGCACTCCTGGACTGAGCCTTGGTTTAGTTAAGCCCTGCTGAGCACTCCTGGAGGATCAGCTGCTCTCCAGCCTGGTCTGCTCCTCACATGTTTGAGGTGTGTTCCTAAAGCAAACTGTGGGGAGCATCACGTGGAAAAAGGTGGCAGATTTGAAGAGTGATGAAGAATGGAATAAAGGCCTGGAATTAAAAAAAGCAAATTTCAAAATGTTGGAGCTTAATGTGAGCTCATGTGTCCTTTTCCTTTTCCTTTTATTTCCTTAATGTTTTCTGTGCCCTGTGAGAACTTTTTTATGAACTTGGCTGCAGGGAGTGGAGGATTCTTGCAGTGGCTGCTGCTGTGCCAAGGCTGCAGCCAGGCCAGGTTTTCATGTGTGAGGGTGACACAGAGCTGGTGTGAGCTGTTCCAGCCAGAGGGGCATTTCCAGGGAGCATCACAGAAACCAAGGCTTGTGCTTGGGGAACTTGGCAGTGCACAAAGCAGTGGGAGGCTCCCAGTGGCCAGAGACTCGTGTGGGACAGAGCACAGACATGAGGGGAGTTGTCAGGACAAGCAGGGTCAGGGGAAGAGGCAGCTCAGGGTTTTGGGTTCTGTGCCCGTGTTCAGTGTTTGCAGTGGGTGTTTGGCTCCAGTGGAGGCTGGCAGATGTGGAGCCCTGCCCTGCCCTGCCCTGCCCTGCCCTGCCCTGCCCTGCCCTGCCCTGCCCCAGCAGCACTTGGCTTCTGTCCTTGCCTCAGCAGCCACACAGACCTGTGCCCATCCAGCACTTCTGTTGTGCTGCCTTTAATTGCAAGAGGAAATGTGTAAATGGGTGTTTGAAGCAGTTTCATTTCTTTTCCAAGCCCATTTCTGGAAATTGTGGTCTGAGCAGCTGAGTGCTGCTGTTGGGTTGTGGCAGGGGCAGTGGTGCTGCTGGGCTGCCAGGGGCCAGCAGTGCCCTGGGCCATGTCCTGCCCAGGGAGGGGTGGCCCCAGCTGGCACAGCCAGTCCTGCTGCCAGCAGGGCACAGCTGGGGCTCGTGCCAGGGAGTGCTGTGAGAGGAAGATGCCATTTGCTCGTGGCAGTGAGCAGCCCCTGTGGTCCCCAGGTTCTTTGAGGAGCTGGAGGCAAGGCACCAGAGCAGCGTTTTCATCGATGACATCAGTGACATCGTGGTGAGACACGCGGGCTCCACCTTCGACCCCTACGTGAAATACTGCAGCAACGAGGTGTACCAACAGCGCACCCTGCAGAGGCTGCTGTGAGTGACAGGGGACAGGGGACAGGGGAGAGGCTGCTGTGAGGGACAGGGAACAGGGGACAGGGGAGAGGCTGCTGTGAGGGACAGGGGACAGGCTGCTGTGAGGGACAGGGGACAGGGGAGAGGCTGCTGTGAGGGACAGGGGACAGGGGACAGGCTGCTGTGAGGGACAGGGGACAGGGGAGAGGCTGCTGTGAGTGACAGGGGACAGGGGACAGGCTGCTGTGAGGGACAGGGGACAGGGGACTGCTGTGAGTGTGAGTGTGGGCATGGGAGAGGCTGCTGTCAGTGAGTGGGAATGGCAGGGACTGCTGTGAAATACTGCAGCAATGAGGTGTGCCAGCAACGTACCCTGCAGAGACCCCTGTGAGTGACAGGGGACAGGGCAGAGGCTGCTGTGAGTGTGAGTGTGAGTGTGGGCACCTTCCCCTCAGGGCACTGCCCAGCCCCTCCCTGCCACGGCTCATGGCTCCCACTGCCCTCCTCCATCACTCCAGTGTCACACAGTGTCACAGGGGCCCACATCTGTGTGCCACATCTGGCTCTGCCCTCACACTGGGGGCTGGCAGCTCCTGGTTTAATGTCAGTGCTGGGGCTGGTGGATCCGAGGGAATAAAGCTGAAGGCTGGGGTGGTCTGACTGCTGCAAACCACATTTCATTTTTTATAAAATAATGGTTCATTTACAATTGAGCAGCTTGCACAAGTGATGGTGAAACCCAGCACTGACCTCTGTCCCCTCTTGCTCCCTCCCCAGAGGCACAAATGCAGCGTTCAAGGAGGTGCTGACCCGCATCGAGGCCCAGCAGGGCTGCAGGAACCTGCCCATGATCTCCTTCCTCATCCTCCCCATGCAGAGAGTCACTCGGCTCCCCTTGCTCATGGATGTGAGAGCTCCTTCCTCCTTCCTTGCTGCTTGTTCCTGCAGTGTGAACATCCTCTCCTTCTGTTCTGCTTCTCTCCAGTCTCTTCATGCCTTCCCCTGGGCTGTGGATTTGGGATTCCTGCTGCTTTTGTTTGCTGACTGGGACTGGGACTGGGCCCTTGTGCTCCCCCATTCACCAGTTAAATATTTGGATGTTCTAATAGGAGAATTGTACAGTAAAGGGTCAAAATGGTTCTGAAACTCAGGAGGAGCCAGCACAGGAATTGTGTGTGGTGCAGGGATTGAAATGAACCCTGCAGCTGAAAAACAAGAGCTGCTGCTGGTAGGTTGGGTGAGGGCCCTTTGGCAGGGAATGCTCTTGGAAGTGAAGGCTGGACCCCATTCCCAGGGGAGCTCTGTGAGTGGCACTGAGCTGTCCCTCCCTGTGCAGGGATCAGTGCCAGGGAGTGTTTGCCAGGCACAGTTCACACCAGGAGCTGGGGTAGTTCAGTTCAGGTGCCAGGACTGAGTGAGGAGCTGGGCCACCAGCAGGAGTGCACACTGTGACCAGGCTCAGATTCCAGCACTGGAACGAGCCAGAAACAGAACTGATCATTTTGTTATATATATTTTTAAATTGAGCACTGGTGAATTTGATCACCTGCACAGTTCATTCACGGGCATTGAATTCTACTCTCTATTTCTAGGTAAAAAATGGAATAATAATCCAGTATTCCTGCAGTGTGTCACTGGGAGTGCCATCCCCTTCTTGGATTTTTCTGTACTGTAACTCCTTCCTCTCTTAGGCTGAAATAATCTAAACAGTCAAATGAAGCATTTTATTTCCCTCTCTTTCAGTTTTGTTTTTTGTTTGGAGATGGTTGTATGAACCTTGTCTTGAGAGAGGTGCAAAGCCTCACTTTGTTCCCAAACCTTTCCAGGGAGGCATTCCTTAGTGTGCCCAAGGGTCCAGTGTTCCCTCTTTATCTCAGTCCACAGTGATGCAGCTCCTGGATTTCAGTTAAGATGTGAAATCTCTGGGGGTTGCAGTCTCTGCTGCTTGGTCCTCTGAAGTTACTGATGTTTTCTTTCAGACTATTTGCCAGAAAACCCCCAAGGATTCAGCAAAATACGAGAACTGCAAGCAGGCTCTGAAAGAAGTCAGCAAGGTACATTCTCAGGTTATTCTGTGTGCTTCCAGGGAAAAATGGGTGTTTTCCATGCAGAAATAATGCAGGCAGGAAAAGCACTGAAGCATAAAAGCTCTACATTGTATTTAAGGAGGGGCACTGGGGGCTGGGTTTGTGCAGAGTTACTGGTTCCTGCTTGGGAAGAGATGCCAAAGTGGGATGATGGTGTGGTGGGTTTGGGTTTGTGTGGGAGCAGTGAGGGAAGGGAATGGGAAGGGAATGGGAATGGGAAGGGAAGGGAAGGGAAGGGAAGGGAAGGGAAGGGAAGGGAAGGGAAGGGAAGGGAAGGGAAGGGAAGGGAAGGGAAGGGAAGGGAAGGGAAGGAAGTTTCAGGAAGGGAAGGAAGGGAAGGGAAGGGAAGGAAGGGAAGGGAATGGGAAGGGAATGGGAAGGGAATGGGGAAGGAAGGGGAAGGGGGAAGGGAAGGGAAAAGGGAAGGGAAGGGAAGGGGAAGGGAAGGGGAAGGGAAAAGGGAAGGGAGAAGGGAAGGGAAGGGAAGGGAGGGGAGGGGTGTTTGGGGCTGACCAGCCTGGGTGAGAGCAGTGGCTCCAGCTTGGGCTGGAGCTTTGTTCCCCTGGAGAATCCCAGGTCCCTGGGTGAGGGCATCAGCCCTGCAGCCCCCTCGTGGGGGTGGCAGTGCCCCTGTGGGGTCTGTGGCTCCCCAGGGAGCTGCAGGCAGTGCTGGGGCTCCAGGCTCAGCCCCTCTCTCTGCAGCTCGTGCGTCTGTGCAACGAGGGCGCCCGCAGGATGGAGAGGACTGAGATGATGTACACCATCAACTCCCAGCTGGAGTTCAAAATCAAGGTATTCCTCCCCAGCAGGGACACTGGGCTGTGGCACTTCCCCAGCATGGGCATCCCACAGTGATTCTTGCAAAGAAGTGAACTGTTGTGGCATGACAGAAATTAAAACTTTTGGTCAGGTATTTTAATTTTAATAGAAGGTGATGCTACAGCACAAGGGATTTTGAATAAATACTGAGTGAAGAGTATTTGCTATACAGATAAAGCTGCTGTGAAGATTTTTGGCATTAGGAGAGAGGCCAAAGGCTGCTGCTCAGTGCTGAGATTCTCTTATGTACTTGCAGGGGAAGGTGTGCCTGGGAGAGCACTTCCAGGCCAGGGAAGGATCCAGGGGATGTTTGTCCTTCCCCTTAAGGGTGGGATATCACAGGTTTCTATCAGAAACTTCCTGTACAATCAGTCTTTTGTAGGAAACAACACAGACCCTGTCATAGGTAGGGGAGGTTTATGGGACTTTCTTCAAGTACATTTATTGTTCCTGTTCAGTGTTTGCTCCAATCCCATTTCTGTATTTGATGGCTGGTACCATTACACAGTGAGGATGCTTTTGGGAGAAGATTGTTTCATTATCAGGCATGTAGTGAGGAGAGGGTGGTTCATGGTTTTAAAAGCACAGCTCTTGAAAGGCTCTGGGTCAGGCTTGGGGCAAATGCTGCCTCCAAAAAGACATTTTCAACTTGCCTAAAGTATTTTTATTCTCAAACTTTGTCTGAAAAATGGGCAGTAATAACATTTGCTTATAGCAACAGCAGCAACAAATATAACACTTCTGGGCAAGTGACACCAGAGCAGAGTCAAGTCTTCAGTGAGTCCAGCCCAGGGTCAGGAGTGAGCTGCTCTGTGGTTCCACTCAGAGCCCAGGAGTCCCTTGGGATCTGGAGTCCCTCACCTTCCCCTGGGACAGGGCTGGCTGTCCCTCCCCTGCTGTCCATCCCTGTGTGTCCCTGTCAATCCCTCCCTGTCCCTGTGTGTCCCTGTTCATCCCTGTGTGTCCCTGTCCATCCCTCCCTGTCCCTGTGTGTCCCTGTCCATCCCTCCCTGTCCATCCTTCCCTGTCCCTCCCTGTCCCTCCCTATCCCTGTCCATCCCTCCCTGTCCCTGTGTGTCCCTGTTCATCCCTGTGTGTCCCTGTCCATCCCTTCCTGTCCCTGTGTGTCCCTCTCCATCCCTGTGTGTCCCTCTCCATCCCTCCCTGTCCATCCTTCCCTGTCCCTCCCTGTCCCTCCCTGTCCCTGTCCATCCCTGTGTGTCCCTGTCCATCCCTTCCTGTCCCTGTGTGTCCCTGTCCATCCCTGTGTGTCCCTGTTCATCCCTCCCTGTCCCTGTCCATCCCTCCCTGTCCCTGTCCGTCCCTCCCTGTCCCTCCCTGTCCCTCCTGGCTCTGTGGCTCTGTGTCCCCACCCTGGGCCCTGGCAGCAGCAGCAGCAGCTTTGGGGACTTTTTCTTTTGGTGCTTTTGTGTGAGATTTCCCTCTGTGTGTCCAAGCCCCAGCCCTGCAGCCCCTCAGGGTGGGGAGGCCCTGCTCTGGTTAAATGCATTTTTCACTTCTGAGAGCCTTTTTCTGCAGCAGGGACAGGGTGCATGTGATGTGCTCCTTTGGCAATTATGGAAAAATTAAAACCAAGCTGCCTCTGGAAGAGAGTCAATTAGGAAAATGGGATAAACTCATTTGGAGTACAGATTAGAGGAACTTTTTGTTCATCCTCAAATAGAACTTTTAAAAGTATTTTTTGCTTGTAAACCAGTCATCATGGGACTGTAATTCTGTTTTATAGCCATTATAAATTAGTTAAAGTATTTCTGTTCTTGCCCAGCCTCACAGAGTTTTGGAGATTTGTTTATTATTTTGTTAGATGTAACTGTGGAGAGCTTCATGGGAGCCCAGGGGAAGTGACTCAGATCTCATGTTGCTTGTGTACATGGCTCAACTAGAATTAAATTTTTAATTCATTTTCGGCAGTTTTTGTTCCTAAATTTTGCATCTTTTGCACGAGAGAAGTCGTGGGGGTTTGTCTGAGGGAGTCAGTGTTTGGTGTCAGTGCCAGGCTGGGTTTGGGTTTGGCTCAGCAGGTACAGGCAGGCTCAGCAGGGGATTAAGGGATACAAAAAGCCAACTCATGCAGAATGGGGGAGGCAGCTGACAAACTGCACCTTGTTTAAAAGCGTGTGCAAGTGCTTAAATGAGGGGAAACAGGCAGTTGTGGCCCTTGCTGTGCCTGGAGTGTCTGTCTGGGGCAGCCTCAGAGGGCTCTGTGTGACCAGCACAGTCCCAGGGCTCCCTCCATCCTCCTGCCAGAGAAACAGAAGGTTCTGCTCTGGGCCCTGTGCCTCCTGCAGCTGGGAATTAGGGCATTAATAAAGGCAAATCCCCACATCAGGCACCTCACATCCTCAGGGCTCTGGTGCAGCTGCTGCAGGTGTTGGCTCTCCCCGGGGGAGAAAGGAGCTCCTGCTCCATCCACATGAGCTGGGTGGGGAGAGGAGCTGTGGGATCCCAAATGAGCATTTGCAGCAAAGCCTGGCAGGAACTGAGACACTGCAGGAGCCCCAGGGAGAGCAGCCAGGGCAGGAGACCCTCCCTTGTGCTGGGAGGGAGAGCACGGCCCAGGCGTGGAAGGAAGAAAGATAGATAGATAGATAGATAGATAGATAGATAGATAGATAGATAGATAGATAGATAGATAGATAGATAGATAGATGGTTAGTTAGCTAGTTAGCTGTACCCACACTGCCCAGTGCATACAGGAAGGAAGGTTTGTCCAGCCCTGCCCACCTTTCCCGGTGACACCAGCCCAGGGAATGTCACCTGTGCTCCCAGGTGAGGACACTCCCCTGTCCCCACGTGCTCTCACACACTCTGGAGCCAGGCTTGGCTCTGTGCCTCAGCAGGTCTCAGTGTGTTCCAGCCCCAGTGTGGTCACTCAGGTCTGTTCCTGTTTTCCATGAGCAGAGATGACAGTGCCCGAGTCATTCCCAGGTATTTGCAGCTGCTACCTGTGTGTCCTAGCAGTGATGGAGTCCCTTGAACTTTGGTAACCTCTTTGTGTTTGTAATCTCTGAGCTTTGTGTTTATTGAAGCATTTTTCCCAAATGGATCATAGTGTGTTTCCATTTTTAGAAGCTCTCTCATTTGGAAAGGTTACAGTGTGATTTTCTTGCCTTGCAGCCGTTTCCGTTGGTTTCCTCTTCACGGTGGCTGGTGAAGAGGGGTGAATTAACAGCATATGTAGAAGACACTGGACTTTTTTCCAAAAGAACCTCCAAGCAGCAGGTGTACTTCTTCCTCTTCAACGACGTCCTCATCATCACCAAGAAGAAGAGGTAAGAGCTTCACCAGAATAAAACTGCTTTTGTGTTCAGTCCCTGAATCACAGTGACTTTAACGTGATCCTGGCTGTGGAATGAGTTCAGGAGTTACCTGAGCCTCTGCCATGGGTTACAAATGGCAGGTAACAGCTTGTTAAACAGGATTTACTTTTGGCAAACAGAGTTAGGATTTCAAATTGTCAGACAAATGAAAAGTTTGGGAAGGATGAAGTGCTGGGAATGTCCTTTCCCCTGCACGCTTCCCACGACGGCAGGAGCACAGAGTTCCCTGTGCCCAGTGTCCAGAGCTCATTGCCAGTGCTGGAGCTGGGTGAGCCCTGCTGCACCCACAGAAGATTCTTAACATTGCACTGAGACATCTCTGCTCACTTGGAGCTAAACATGGCCATTTGTGAGGCTGCACCTGGGCCTTTACCCAGAGTTCAGCTCCAGCCCTGGCTCTGTCCTGGCTCTGTCCTGCTGGAACTGCCCAGGACTGTGGCTCTGAGCTGTGGGGACACTGCAGGGGAGGGAGCCAGAGGGGCTCCAGTCACAGGGACTGCCCAGGAGGGGACAGGGGACTTGGGATGTGCTCAAGGCTTTGGAAGGGATAAAAATCTGCTTTTCCCCACTGCCCTGCTTTTTGTCTATTGGGGCTGTTTCTTCTGCCAGTTGTCCTTGCAGCCCCTGCTGGGTGTAGACACAATCTGATTTTTTAAAATCGTTAAAAGTGACATAGTACTTGGCAAGCACTAATGCAGAGTGTGGAGAGGAGCAGTCAGTGCCAGGCTGGGGGTGCTGGCTCCTGGGGAGAGGCTGAGGTGTGGCTGGTGCTGGGGAAGGGTCAGCCCTGTGCTGCTCACACAGACCTGGCTGTGCCTCGGGTCAGGGCCTGAGCTGAAATCAGAGCAGCTTTAACTCCCAACTGCTTTGACTGTGTTTGGATTCCCTTCAGCTGGAGTCTGATCCAACAGGTTTGTGGGATGGAAGTGAGGAGTAGGAAGGACTTGTAGAGGTTTATCTGTTGATTAGTTAGTAAGAAATGCTGTTATGATTAGCTGTGCACATGTACAGACTAGTTTGATTGGTTCATAAGAAATGCATTTATTATTCATTGCACAAATGCACAGACACATTTCTTTTTCAGGCAGAAGATTCCCAGGTAGTGATGGCAGCACTCCCAGCTGGGATTGCCAGTTCTTCCCTTGGCTAAGGAGTTATTCACACTAAAATACTGATCTGGCTTCTTTAAAAAAAAAAAAAAAAAAAAAAGAAAAAAACAACCACACGCCCCAAAATCCCCAAGCTTACCCAAATAAACCAAAAGCCACCTCCCAAAAAACCAAGCCCCAACCAAGCCTTTCCCTGGCTGAGAGCAGCGGGGCAGGAGTGGTTCCATTGGAAGCCTGTTCTGTTCTCCCAGCAGGAGCAGCCAGGGCCATGTCAGTGTTTGTGTGACAGGGAGCTGAGCTGGGTTTGTGTCACACAAACCCCCTGGCAGGGCTGGTCCCCCGGGTGGGGCTGGGGGTGCTGAAGGGCTGTCCCTGTCCCTGTCCCTGTCCCGGGGCTGGGTGTGTGGCACTGAGAGAGGAGCCCAGAGCTGACTGGTGTGTGTGTTGCTGTGCCTGCAGCGAGGAGAGCTACACGGTGACGGAGTACTCGCTGCGGGAGCAGCTGCTGGTGCAGCCCAGCGCCGGCGAGGAGCCGTGCCCGTCCCCGGGCCGGGGCGCGGCCGTGGGGACAGCCCCGGCCATGGGGGGGCTGCAGCCCCGGAGCGCCCCCCCGCGGCCCTTCCGCCTCGTGCTGCTCTGCAACCACGCCGGGGAGCGGGCGGAGCTGCTGCTGGGGGCCGACACGCCGTGAGTACGGGTGCTGCTCACTGAGTACGGTGCTGCTCACTGAGTACGGGTACTGCTCACTGAGTGCAGGTACTCAGTGAGTACGGGTGCTGCTCACTGAGTGCGGGTACTGCTCACTGAGTGCGGGTACTCACTGAGTACAGTTACTCAGTCAGTACGGGTGCTGCTCACTGAGTGCGGGTACTGCTCACTGAGTGTGGGTACTCACTGAGTACGGTTACTCAGTGAGTACGGGTACTGCTCACTGAGTATGGGTATGGCTCAGTGAGTACGGGTACTGCTCACTGAGTATGGTTACTACTCAGTGAGTACGGTTACTTAGTACAGTTACTCAGTGAGTACGGTTACTACTCAGTGAGTACAGTTAGTATTCAGTGAGTACAGTTATTCAGTGAGTTCAGTTACTTAGTGGGTACAGTTACTCAGTGAGTACAGTTACTCAGTGAGTACAGTTAGTATTCAGTGAGTACAGTTATTCAGTGAGTTCAGTTATTCAGTGAGTTCAGTTATTCAGTGAGTTCAGTTACTCAGTGTGTAGTTACTTACTCAGTGAGTACAGTTATTACTCAGTGAGTACAGTTCCTTAGTACAGTTCCTTACTCAGTGAGTACAGTTACTTAGTACAGTTCCTTACTCAGTGAGTACAGTTCCTTAAGGGATTTCTTCCCCTGATTGTCTCTCTGGGCTGCTCCTGCCGCCCTGCCCAAAGCAGTAAATGTGTAATTAATTATTCATTAATTGTTATCCCTTACTCTGGTTTCTGGATTCACTGCTGGGCCAGAGCCGAGTGCAGCCGTGCCTGGGGCAGGGGCTGTGGGGCAGGGCAGGGGAGGGGCAGGGCTGGGGGTGGGGCAGGGGCTGTGGGGCAGGGGCTGTGGGGCAGGGCAGGGCAGGGCTGGGGAGGGGCAGGGCTGTGCTGGGGAGGGGCAGGGCTGGGGAGGGGCAGGGCAGGGGCTGTGGGGCAGGGCAGGGCAGGGCAGGGCAGGGGAGGGGCAGGGCAGGGCTGGGGAGGGGCAGGGCTGGGGAGGGGCAGGGCTGTGCCGGTGTCACCCTGGGGATGGGACACACCAGCTCCTGTCCTGCCCCAGGAGCCAGCAGCTGCTCTGGGATGAGCGTGTGCCATCCACTTCCACACGGGCTCCCAGCACTGAAAGGGCCCCTTTGTTCTGGGGAGAGCTGGAGGCGGGACAGAGACATGAGAGGCAGTGCTCCAGACATGTCCCTGCTGGAAAAATCCATAGTTTTAGGTTGGCTTTCAAAGTTTAGAATAACTATGAAAGGAACTGAAGACCATCAGTGCTGTCTATTAAAGATGTCATTATGAAGGCAGGAGATGATTCAGACTTGTTTGGAAATGCAATTTTATTGGGGAAAAAATGCAGGACATTTTTAGTTGTCTGGGCTTTGTATGAAAAGACATTTTGTTCTGCAGACTTATTATTGATTTGTTCTGTGCTGTTTGCAGTATAAATAGCAGTCCAGCTGATTGTCACTCAGAGCAAGAGTCTGAAAAGAATTCCTGTATTTTAAGTCACCTATTTTTATAATCTCGTCCTTTGAGAGGGATGGGAAGGGAATTTCCAAGGCCAAACAGTTCAGCATGCTTTTGGAATAGTTTTGTGCAGGTAACACTGAGATGTTTTCTCTGCCACAAAGATTTCCAGCACAGTTTGATCCTGTTTGGCCACCTCCTGTGGCATGTGGGTGCCAAGGACAAAAGTACCAGTGTGAGGTGAGAACTTTCTGTCGCCCTGTGAGAAGGGGGAGAATACACAGAGGTGATGATGCACAGGGGTTACTCTCAGGTGCAAGGACAGAGATGCTGGCCCTGGAAGCAGGAAGGGCAGCTCAGTGGTGCCCATGTGCAGGCTGAGTGAGGACACTGGGCTGTGCTTTGCAGGAGTGACAGAGCCCGCTGGATCACGGCGCTGGGCCAGGACAGCGACGGGCAGCACACGGACAGGACCAGTGAGTGACAGCTGAGGGACAGCCCTGCCTCGGGGGGGCTGGGCTGGGCTGGGCTGGGGGGGAAACTGGTGTGGACATTGTTTAAAGAAATGGTGATGTGCTGTAATGAAAGCCCAGGCCCTGTGCCTGGTTTAACTGAGCTCTCTCCTCCCCCAGCCCTGGCTCAGGTGGAGACCATCAGGACGTACACAGCCAAGCAGGCTGACGAGCTCTCGCTCCAGGTCGCTGATGTCGTTTTGGTTTATCAAAAAGTGAATGATGGTGAGTGAGGGTTTTGCTGTCAGTAACTATTTGTCACCTCTGCAGGGGGATCCAGCTACAAGAACTTGGTTCCTATTAGCACAGGGCTGCAGTGAGTAAAGTTCAGCTTCCAAGGAAAACATGAACTTTTGGGTTCAGGTTTCTAAAGGAAGCAGCAGATTCAACCAGCTGTAGAATGTGGCTGTGGGCCAGTTTTGGCATGGGAGGTGTCCACAAGTAGGAAATTGAATTTGTCTAAAACCACGGAGCTCAGTCATTCTAGTGAGTGCCAGGTTGTCCAAGAGAAACATCCCCAGTCTGTCGTGCCGTGGCCTGGCTTTCCTGCTACAGCTTTGGCACAGGGTGGTTGCTGAGGTTTTCCACAGGATCAAGTATCCCAAGATCAGTGATTCTTGCCCAGACCTGCCCACAACTGCACTGATAGCCCCAGGTGCTGGCTCAGGGATCCAGGACGCTGTCAGCACATGAGGGACTAAATTCTAACTTGCTGTTGCTCAATTACCTGTGAAATTAGAGGTCCTGTCATTTGTGCTGCATTACTCTCTTCAGATAGCATTACTTCAAACTGTACTTGAATCACAAAAAAGAGTGAAATTGTGCAATACTTTGCACTTACTATTTTTCCCTAGTCTGGCTGTATTTAAAACATCTGCCAAAGCTGTCCTGAACAGGTACTCTGTTCCCAGTGGGGGCAGGTGCAGGCAGGGTGGGTGAGCACAGGCAGGGTGGGGGAGCTGCAGAGGCGTCCCTGCAGAGGTGCCACTGTACAGGTGTCCCTGCAGAGGTGTCACTGCAGAGGTGTCACTGTACAGGTGTCACTGCAGAGGTGCCACTGCAGAGGTGTCCCTGCAGAGGTGCCACTGCAGAGGTGTCCCTGCTGTCCCTTCCCCAGGCTGGTGCGAGGGCGAGCGGCTGCGGGACGGCCAGAGGGGCTGGTTCCCCACCGAGTGCACCAGGGAAATCACCTGCAGGGCCACCCTGGACAGGAACATGGAGCGCATGGGCCGCCTGCTGGGGCTGGAGACCAACGTGTAGCACTGCCCTGCCCTGCCCGGGGCTGCCACAGGGGACAGCAGAGCCACAAACCAGCAGCAGCACACTGGAGACTGGCACAGGGACAGCAGAGCCACAACCTGGCACACTGGAGACTGGTGATCCCTTCCCTGCTGGCCCCACAGCTCCCAGCTGACCCTGGCCCCAGCAGCAGCACCTTGCAGCAGTGTCTTGGGCACCCTTCAGCAGCTGCTGCTCCATCTGGGTTTGGGCATCTGGGCTTGTTCTGAGCAGCAGAACTGGGTGGTGCTGGAGCTGGTGATGAGCAGCAGTGCTGGGGTGTGCTCCTGAGGAGCTGCAGTGCTGTGGGACACGGGGCTCCTGTCAGCCCCTCAACTGCAGAGACAGCTCTGGACTCTCCAAAGGCTGACCTACCTCTCGGTGCAGCTCCAGGGACATCCCGGGGAGGCTGCAGGCACAGCTCAGGCTGGCTCCAAGGATTTCTGAAATCCAAAGGTCCCACCCTGCAGCATGGGTGCTGCTGATCCATCTCAGAGCAGGTATTTCACTGCACAGTACCTGCTGGGAGTGGGGCAGCTGTTTCTGGTTTCCTCAGGTGTCTGCTGAGCTCTTGCACTTCACCTGTGCTTCAGAGCAGCGCTGTGAGAACATGAAATGCACTCAAGGGTGAGCAGAGTTCAGGGCAGCTGGCTGGAGAGAAGTGTGAGAGGCTGGGATAAAAACCCTGCTGCCTCAGCAGGTGGAAATGGCTCACTGAAAACAAGGAGACAACTTGTAGTACCAAGGCTTGGTTGCTGCTGCCTTCCCCAGCCTCTGCCAAGGGCACCAGTGCTGGTTTTTATCCTGCAAGGTGCTGATTGGAGTGGTGAGTGAACTGGCTGTTTGGAAAGAAGTGTAGCTCTAATAATTTAAACTTCATTAGGAAGGCAGTAATTTTGTACAAAAATACTTACCTGGACACTGTGACAGTGGTTTTACAGCCTGGCAAATTAATTTATAAGTGGACAGATAAAATAGTAATGCGTGAAACTGTAAATTGAACAAAGACTTATTTAACATAGTAAAAATATTGCTGTATTAACAAGTTTTGTTGTACCCATGCAGATGTTTAACATTTAACTGAATGTATAAATCCAGGCATTAATTTTATTCAGATTTTTTTAATACACTGTATATATTTTTCATACCTAGTTTTTCCAAAATGCTGTAATGTTTTGTAAAAACATTTTTCACTTTTCCTATTGTTGGACACAGTTCTTCAGGAATTAAAAGACTTTTATGATTTTATAGGACAACAATCAATAAAATGCTTTTAAATCCTTACTAAAAGAAGTTTTGATTTTCTTTATTGCCATAAAGCTGCCAGTTGATGTCTTTTTTTGTCAGAGAAATTACATCTCTTCAGCTAACAGCTGCATTTTGTTTTCCTGTTGTGTAAAGATGAACAGCACCATCCTGTGTCAGATGTCATCCTGTCACAGATCCCATTGACCTGTTGGACGTGGAGCAGTGGCCTGGGACAGCAGCTCATTGCTGACACCAGTGGGAGATGGGAGAAGTCCTCAGTTCCCTCTGCTGCTCGGAGCTAGGCCCAGTTCAGCTGGGAGGGATCCCAGCCCTGAGCAGAGCCCCCTCAGGGCTGCCCCATGGGGAATCCTGCTCCTGGTGCTGTCAAACACCTCTGCAGGGTCTGTGAGCTCTGCTTCCCTGGGCCCATCCCAGCCTCAGCTTCAGCTGCCACTGCCCAGCCTGCAGTCCCTGGGGCCCAGGGAGGGGACCTCAGCCACTCCACACCATTTTCATTAGGGAAAAAAAAAAAAAAAAAAAGATAATTTTTTACACTGACTTCTCTATTAACACTGCTATTGCAAAGGAAATAATCTAAAAACTCAACCCCTTGATAAGCCCCTGTGCACTTTGAGCACACAGAGTCTCCTTTACCTGGAGGTGGGTTTTCCAGCAGCACCTCCTATTTCATTTCTGCCCAGCAGGGCCAGAGTCACTGCACAATCAGCTCTCATTAATGCAGGGCAGGGCTGGGCTCCTCCCTTCCCCCTTCCCCAGCCTCCCTCTGCCCCCCAGCCCCCGGGGCAGGTGATTCTCCTCATTTCACACACCTGAGGGTGCAGCAGTGCCCTAGGGCTGGGCAGGGAGGTTAAACCCTGTCCAGCTGGCAGCACAGTGAGGAGCCTGCACCCTCCATCCCTTGTTAACCTCATGGAAACTGGCCAGTAACTGCAACTTAAAAGTTCCAGCTGTGCTGCTGTGCATATAAATCCTCCTGAACTTGATCATTAATATCATTTTTGCAAAGAAAAAAAAAACCAACAAAACACGGAAGGGAGAAAAGTTGTATTTCTATACTTTTTTTCTCAAGGATAAACCTCAAAATCCGTAATAAACTTCATTATTCAAATAATCTTCCATAGCTGGAGATCATTCAAAACAGAACAACATTCAAAACATTGAGAACAGTTGAAATAAGACTTGCAAAAAAAGACTCTTAATGAAATACTATAACCCATACATGAACTTCTTTAAAAAAAACAAAAACAAAAAAACCCCTTGAATGCAATGAAACCTTAACATACAACCCTCAACATGACTTTTATCTAACCATGCCTTCTGTACTCTGCAATTTCAGTCAGCAGTGATGATGGATGGGGACAGAAAACAAAGGAGGATTAATTGAATGGGATGAAATGAACAAATGCAGAAGAATTTCTTATGATTGTTTCCTCCCACCACACAAATTCAACGAGTGTTTTCAAGTTTAGTTTAATTAAGCTGTAATTACCTTCTGTGAAAGTGTTGGTGAGCAGACTGCTGCACAGCTGGAATAACACAGCAAGTATAATTACTCACCACACCTCATTTAAAAAAAAAAACAAAAAAACCCCAACAGTTTAGGTATTACTAAGCAGTATTTTAGCAGGTTTTTAAAATATCTGTTACCTGCTGGGTAAAAAACCCAAAGAAAACAGCTACAGCAGGACAAGAACCTTCCAGCATCCAACAGGTGCCTTTGTGTCCCTCCAAAGCTACACCAGCACAGAAGACATGCAAACACACACTGGCAAGTGCCTGCTGGTGGCTGAGGAGTCCCAGCTCAGCCTGCACAGCTGTTCCCAGCCCCAGGGCTGCAGTAGCAGCAACAGCTGCCCAGGCTGTCAGCCCCAGGGCTGCAGTGGCAGTAACAGCTGCCCAGCTCCCAGCCCCAGGGCTGCAGCAGCAGGCTCTGCTGTCAGGCTGTCAGCCCCAGGGCTGCAGTAACAGTAACAGCTGCCCGGGCTGTCAGCTGTAGGCTGCTCCCAGCCCCAGGGCTGCAGCCCCAGGCTCTGTGCCCAGCCCCAGGGCTGCAGTAGCAGTAACAGCTGCCCAGCTCCCAGCCCCAGGGCTGCAGTAGCAGTAACAGCTGCCCAGCTCCCAGCCCCAGGGCTGCAGCTGCAGGCTCTGTGCCCAGCCCCAGGGCTGCAGTAGCAGTAACAGCTGCCCAGCTCCCAGCCCCAGGGCTGCAGCAGCAGTAACAGCTGCCCAGCTCCCAGCCCCAGGGCTGCAGTAGCAGTAACAGCTGCCCAGCTCCCAGCCCCAGGGCTGCAGCAGCAGTAACAGCTGCCCAGCTCCCAGCCCCAGGGCTGCAGCCCCAGGCTCTGTGCCCAGCTCCCAGCCCCAGGGCTGCAGCAGCAGTAACAGCTGCCCAGCTCCCAGCCCCAGGGCTGCAGCAGCAGTAACAGCTGCCCAGCTCCCAGCCCCAGGCTCTGTGCCAGGCTCTGTGCCTGGCTCCCAGCTGCCAGCTCTCAGCTGTAGCGCTCGCCCTGGAAGCGCGGCGCGAAGTTGCGCAGGGCCTCGTTCTCCTGCGTGGTGATGAGGTCGATGATGGCCGTCAGCAGCGCCGTGTCGCGGCTCCGCAGCGCCTTCCAGTCCACCGGCTGCGGCCGCTCGATCTTCTCCTGCAGCAGATCGTCCAGCTCCTGCCTCAGTTTCTGCCAGGTGTGCAGTGAATAAAGGGAAAAGGAAAGAGATGGGCAGTCAGAGCTACACTGAGCAGAGGTTCCAGAGCTCAGGCCCTCTGCTCTCCTCACCCTTACTCCTGCTCCTCTCCCATCAGCTCATTTCCACAGTGCTATTTTCAGGATCCAACCCAGTCTCTTTGATGAGACTCACATCTCTGGATGTGATGCCTCTAACAGCCCACCCAGCACTTTGCTGACAATTTCAGGATTACAAAGACTGGTTTAAAATAAAAATAAAATTAAAATAAAATAAAAAAAGAGTCAGGTATGATTTCTAGGATCTAATATTAAACAGTTCTATGGAACCCACTCCTGTTAACAAAGAAGCCCCACTCTCATGTTTCCAAACCCATGTGGGTATTTCCAAGTCATCCCACAGCTTCTGTGCAAAATTACAACTCTTTTGTTTACTTTGTGTGCTTGAACTGCTCACTGGGAGTGCATTTCAAACATTATCTCCTAGAGTTATGAATCAATAGGCACACAGGAATATCAAATCTAGAAATCCCTAAGCAGAACCAGTGTTACACTGAGCCTTCCAGGTACATTATTTTGAAATAGTCACCTTGACCAAGTTTGCTATTTTTTCTGGAGATTGGAAAACAATCCACTCATCCACAGCAATGGTGTCCTGGTCCTTGTCCTTCTGAATGGATATATCCCCTCCGAAGAACAAGAGGCAGTATGGAGACACCTCTGTACAATCATACAGGTAAATCTGCACAAAAACAGAATTGCCTGTCACCCTCCAAATATCTCAAGTGCCATCAGTAATCCTTAATACTCCTACAGAATTCCAGAAGAGCTTTACTCAGTTACTCACAAATTCTGAAGATGCATGAAGCAACTCAGTTCAAAAAAAGTTACATGAAATCAGATTGAACAAGGGTAAAAATGGTCCCAAGTCTTTCAGTCTTTCACACAGTGGTCGAATCAAACCAGATGCTCCATAACAATGAGAGGAAAAAATGTCAGCATATTGAGAAGTGTTAAGACTGGATTGAAATGAAAAATAAAATAAACTAAAATAAAAGAATTTACACCCGTTACTGCGAGATCTTCAAAAACCCCAAGTCCTCCAAAAAACCCCAAGAACTAAACCCCAGAAGTTCATTATTTGTGGTGCCACACCCCCAGTATCACAAAGGACATCTGATGGTGTGTCTAAGGAATGGCCCAGGACAGGAAGGGCCCAGAACAAAGGCTGTTCACATCCCCTCTGAACCCTGGTCCAGCCCCATTCAAAAGGGATAATAAAACCAATAAACCCCACAGGCCCAGCCCCCACTCACACTGCTGGTCCTCATCTTCAAATGGTACACAAGCCAGTTATAGTGGAACTCTGTTTCCTCCACATTCACTGATTTGGGATGGATATTAACTGACCCATCTGTCTTGGTGCAAACCTTCACCCTTCAAAGAAAAAACAACAGAAAAGTCTGATGATGCAGGAAGTGATAAACCAACAGCCCAGGATCCCTGGGGTCTCTCTTCCCAAATAACCAGAAGTGACAGAACCAGAACTGCTGCTGTAGAACCCTTTAGAGCAGTGCTACTGAGATGCTGTAACATTATCCATGGCACGGTAAGGTCACACAAATAAAAGCAGCAATCCCACCCTTCTCAGAGGAAATAACACACAACCACGACTCAAACTCTAAAACTGAGATTCATTCACGCACTCAAGCCACTGCTTCACCTTGCCAAATTATGCCATGCAGAAAACAACCTGAATACAAACCAAATTAAACCAAACCCTCACATTTTCCTCTTTTTGCTGAAGCTGGGCCGGATCTTTGCCACTTTGGGATAGAGGCCAGCACAGATAACTGCTTTGAGCAGCTTCTCATTACCTGCAGGAGACAGCAAAATAAGTGAGGCAGTTCTGCAAGCTGAGATTTCAGCTGGGATAAATTCTCCCTCTCTCTCTATGGTTACCTGAGTTGGTGTTAGATTTGGGATCCTTGGGGTTTCTGCTGCTCACAAATCCAGCTGCAAGGAGATGCTCAGCAAACTGCCCTTTCATGTTATGCAGCATCTAGGAAACAATGAAAATGGCCCCAGAGTGATGCTGTGCCAAGGGCTCCTCCTCTTCCCCACACACAGGGTCCTGTCTGAACCTGGCAGGATGCTCTTACCTGCATGGTATTTGAGGACAGGAAATATTCCCAGCAATAGTCCTTCTCATTCCTGAAACCACAGCTCCGAGCCTCCTCCCAGCCCTAGGAATGAAAACCACAAGGTGTTTGTAAGTAACACACTTCAAACTGGAGGTGAACAAACAGCCACGTGTTCCCTACCAGGGAGAAACCAAATCCTTTGATCTCTCTGTGTCTGTGCACACACCACAGTGCAGGCAAACACAGCTTCACACTACACTGAATCACAACCTTCCTTTTTCCCTGGTGGGCAGTGATGCCTGGCTGTGTTTGCCAGAGCACCCTTCGGTGTAATTAACAGTTCTGGGCAGTAATTGCATTTTCCAGGCCATTTATTTCCCCCTCTCCTCATCCCAACACAATATAGCACAATGTCCAACACTTCTGAAGTTGGCTTTGGCCTATTTTAGAGGCCAGAAGGACAGGAATTAACAACTTCTGCAAGGTAACTATAATAGTATGTGTCCTTTGTCTTTTTCAGAAATCAGGTTACTGAGCCTGGAGACAATGCCACACTAGAAGGCTGAAAATCAGTTTGGTTTTGTTTCTGTAGAAGCCAAACAAGAAAGCCCACAGAGCATAAACTGAACAGCTTTTTCTTAGCATCATTTATATTATTCAAATTAAAATTCTAGAAGGAAAAAAACCACATGAAAACATGCTTACAGTGAAAGCATTCACCACAGTCAGATGGTCGCTTTTTGAGTTCTTTGACAGCTCCTTTCTTCTTGCATCTGCGATTTTCTCTTTGCCCTAAAATTAAAACTTATGTAATACCCAGACTGATATGACAGTTCTCTTTTCCAAATTCAGGTTCACCTGTACAGCAATACTTTGTATGTAACACATGAAAATTATAGTTATTTCCAATATTCCACAGGAAAAAATGATAATTCATAGCATGCAAAGGCAACCTCACTAGTAAAAATGTAATTACATTAATAAACTAGAACACCTCACTAAGTCCCAGCATCCTCCTGAGATCCTTAAATTCCCACATGGAATTGCTGCCTGTGAGACTTTACCAGAGGGATGACAAAAGGGTCCTTGAAGCTGAGGCTGGCTGCAATGGTCAGCACGGGGTCCAGGCAGCAGAACAAGGCTCCAAACAGGATCATCTTGCCGATGTGGGGCTCCACAGGCAGCCGGGCCAGGTGCACCCCCAGGGGAGTCAGCTCCTCCTGCCTGTCCAGAGCGTTCTGCCAGGGCAGGGCAGAAAGGACAGAACAAACACCTCATGTGAGATGGGGACAGCTTCCCTGCAAAAGCCACTGGAACACAGGTATCACCCACAACATCCAAACCAGGTGTTTTATCCATGGCTACAGCTCCTTGGTACAAAGATGACCAGAGCAGGAGTCAGCAGAACAAACGTGCCCTGAATCTCTCCTTCCCAGCACCCAAGGGAACAGTGACAAACAAGGTGCTTCTCCCACGTGCCTCACTTGTCTCAAACCCCTCATGACCCACCTGGGACAGGAAGGCTGGGAGGCAGCAGGGGGCACAGAGGAGGGAGTTAAACCAACACCTGCAGGGAACTTAAGTGCAGGGTGATGTGTCTGTCTGGAGCCATTTGAAAAGACCCTCAGAAGCACCTGCAGAGCCCATCAGCACCTGGATTGTGTGAAGTGCCCCCTGTGCAGGGAGGGTCCAGCAGGCCCTGCACAGAGGGGAAGGGCTGCAATGCCCCAGCTGTGCACTCAGACCTGCCTGGGAACACACACAGCACCACAGCTCTGCACAGATCCCCCCTGAACACAAAGCACCACTTTACCAGCTCCATGAGGTGATTTATGGCCAACATCACAGCATCACGAGATGGGGGGTCCATCAGCTTGCTCAGAAAATAGGCAATTCCACCAAGCTTCAGGATCTGAAAGAACAATCACAGCAAAAGCCTCCAACAACTGGAGAAAGACAGTTGCCTGAAACTGGTTAGCAGTAACCACACTCATTGCAATAGTGAGTAATTCACTGCTCAAGTTAGAACTGCTTTAGTTAAGAACTAAGGACAAAAAAATGCATTAGTGATGAAATTCACAGCAGAAGGATCTATTCCTCATTCTGTTCCCATGCACTTGGCATTCCTTCTGCTTGCATTAGGAATTCAATGCCAACTGCCAAAAAGGGAAATTCACACCAGTTCTAAAACTACTTTGTAGTAAAATTCTTTTATGCAATCATGTAAATTTACTCACTGGCATTCTCACTGAAGCTTCTCTGATTGAATGATATGTGATATTTGGGGGACAGCACAGTCCAAATTTTTGTTAATGGACTTCATCTTTTATTGATACCAGACAATTCTGTTTCCCCTGGTTTAATGCACCCAGATACAAGTGTGCATTTACAAAAGTTGCTGCAATTATTGGCTAAATACACTGCATTTCTGGTGTAACAGAATTTTGGTTTAACAACCCTAGGCTCACAGTTGCATTAACTTATACTCTCAACCACTTATCCCAGTGGAGAAGTAGATAATAAATGTATTTGAAGATTCCTCCACTCACCTTTATTTGTAAGCAGAGTTCTTCCAAGGGTGTCCTCAGGATCTCTGGTAACTGATAATCATCCAGAAGGCTGGCACGCAGGCCATTGTACAGATGGTAACAGTGGCCTGGCTGAACTCTGCAATGATTTAAAGAAACAATTCTTCTGGCTTTGGTCCTTTCTTGTGTTTTTTTTTTTTTCCTATGAAACTGTGACATTATGGTTCTGTTTGTTTACAAAGAGCTTCCCAAAACTCCTCAAGGAATTAGAACTGAAGTGTATTCAATTGTAAAAGCCACTTCAGTCTTCTGAAACACAGACCCATCAGCAGGAAAAAAAGGCATAGAGAACACAGAAATTAATTCTTACACCATTTCCACTTTACTGTATCAGCCTCATAAATCAGGTGTGAGGGTAGTGACAAAAATGAAAATAAAATGCAGGACATTATTCTCTAGGAGGGAAACTCTGGAGTTAAACACAGCACAAGTCAATTCAGCTTCTGAGGAAGACAAGGAAATCATTCCTTGCCCAGGAACAGGAGCCAGCAGTGCCAGCACATGCAAACAATAAAGAACCCTCAGCACTGCTGGAAACTCAACATGCCCACACTTCCCTGAGCACCCCACTGTTCCCACCTTCCTGCTCGACCCTTCCTCTGCTTGGCATTGGCTTTGCTGACCCACTCTGCTGCCATGGTGCTGATGTTGTTCTGGGTGTCAAAGTGAGTCTCCTTTATTTTCCCCCCGTCTATCACGAACACCACGTCATCGATTGTGATGCTGTTAAAAAAGAGGAAAAAAGCAACTTTTCATCTTTGCAAGTGTGACCCAGAATTTGGTTTGGCCTCTCTTTATTCCCTCCCAAACAGAGTCAGCAATTACAAAAACCTGGAATTTCACTAAGAACTATGTTACTGAACACTTTAAGAAAGAGCTGATTTATTCTCCTTGGTCTGGCAGAAATCCCCCTTGAGTTCTGCAGAGAGGACAGGCAGCACAGATTATCCTGTACAAATAATTCTAGCAATTGTTCAGTATTCCTGTAGTTTAATTGTTCAAAACAATGTAGTTGGTTGAACTGTTTAAAACAATTATAGGAAAACTCTGTTTAGTCTATAAATATTTACAAAGACAAAGTGTTATAAAAGAATGGCACAAACACAGAAATGTATTTTGAGGAACATCAAGCAGGTTTATACTTCAAATGATCACTTCCATTCCTTCTGTTAAACACACAGCTTTGCTGGCTCTGGGCAGGCAGGCACTTACCTGGTCTCTGCAATGTTGGTTGCAATCACGATTTTCCTCACTCCTGGTGGGGTCTTCTTGAACACCTGTAATTATCCAGGGCCCAGTTATGCCTTTGCCAAAACCAAACACGTGCTTCATTCTTTTTTGGTTTTTTGGTAGTTGTGAAATATTGCAATAAAAGAGATGCATACCTGAGTCTGGTTAACAGTAGGCATCAGTGAATGCAAAGGTATGATAATAAACCTGTCTGAAAGTTAAAAATCAGTAAAAGATAAGGTGTAAGCACAGAAACTTCCAATCTTACAGGAAAATCTATAAAATCAATGCATCTATGCAGAACAAACAGGCTGCAAGTCAGGCTACTGCCTCTTGCTCTGAGATCACAGGTATTTGTACCGTAACAGCAAATTCTAAAGTAAAAAGGTATAAAAGTCTTTTTCATGGTGCTATAAAATGACAGGTGCAAGAAAATATATGAAGTTATGTATAGTAATTTAGATTTCCTTTTTAAATTCTGAAGTTATTTTATAATTGGTCAAATTTAATACACAAACTGGCACTCAATCTTTCAATAAACTGGAATTCTGCATCTATGGAATGTACACAACCACACTGCAAGTCACCACCTGAACAGTCAAGAGCCCAGCTAAGACAGGTGAGATGGAAATATGAGAGATGCAAAAGGACAAGCTGAAGTGTGTCAGACAGGCACAGAGTACTTGGGAGTCTGTAAGAAAGCTTCTCAAATCAACAGGATTTAAGGAACTATCAGCAAAGCAGGGGAAGCTGCTCAAGGATGAACGCAGAGGAAGTGCACACAGAAAGGAATTCAGTTTTGGATGGGAGCTCTCCCAGCTACAGGAAAGGACAAGAGGAAGAAGATGCAGGTCAGATTGTTTTTCAGATTGTCACTCCCACACTGATAAAAATGAGTTGATGTTAGCAGAGGAAAGATACCACAGACACAAAAACTGGAGAGGAGATGAGGGAAAAAATGAATCCAACAATCACAGCAACCCCATGGAAAAGGAGTCTGCCCCCAGTGCCACTGCCAGAACCCCCACAGAGAGTCTGGGTTTTACCTGACTTAAACATGACTTGAGACATCAAGATCTCATGCAAAGTGCTGATGTTATCCCAGCCTGGCAGAAACACCAGAATTGCACCATCCTACAGGGAAAAGAAGCAGCAAAGGCAAGAGAGGTCAGAACACACAACACACTGCACAGAGCCAGCTCCCTGCACTGATCCATGGGGGCATGTGGGACCTGAGACCCCACTGACCCAGTCTGCAACAGGCCACCAAGGGGCTTTTTCTATAAAAGAGCTACCTGCATGTATTTATCTGAATGTAAGAGTAATTCAAAGTTGTTCCATTACTTAGAAGAAGAAACAAAAGCTCTTCTTCCTGTGTGACCAGCCAAAGCCAGTACCAGCTCTGGCACTGCCCCAGCTCAGTCCCACTGTACCTCCTCTTCCAGCACGATGTGTCTGATCAGGGCTGCCACAAGGTCCAGGTCCACCTTGTCATCATCCATCATTTCCAGGGCATCAATGGTGCTTGCTGAGTACCTGCACAGGGAAAGCACAGCCACTGCTGCCTTGGAACACACACAGCCAGGGCTCCTGCTCCTGCTGCCTGGCTCTGAGTGAGCCACCCAGCCATGAACCCACCCCCAGCAGCTCAGTTTTCTGTGCAATTCCTGCACCTCCAAAGTACTCTCTACATCTAGTTCAGTGGGATTACTGCCAGTTCAGAACAGCTGAAGAGTGACCATGACTGAATTCTCTTTGAAGCACTTCCATGACCTCTCTCCTTCCCACACATGAGCCAGGGACTGACAATTTGTATTTAGTTAATGAACTGAAATTTAACTTGAACAGCTCAGGGGAAAGGGAGCTAACCCTGCTGTCTCTAAAGCACTTCACTTGTTGCCAGCCAACTGTACAGGCACTTCCATCATCACTTCCCACAGCAGCCACTACCACACGTTACTAAAGCCCAGCAACACAATACAGCACTGATTTATGGTTCCCACTCCAGAGCTGCCTGAACATGGAAAGCAGAAGAGAAACCTGGGCCCAACCTGCCCTGCAGCTGCCTTAGGTAGGCTGGCCACTGCTCTCTGTAGATCTCCTCCTTCTCCTCCTTCTCTGGCCTGCTCACGTGGCCCTGCATGAAGCCCTTCCTCCAGTGCTGCCGCCGGTCCGTCTTCTCCGGGGTGTACCTTTACACAGGAGGAGCAAACTCAATTCCATGGGAAACTGAGGCAATGTAGAGCAGCTGCAGTTTTCCAAACCATGGACAATATGCTCTGCTTTAGTCAGATCATGTGTAAGAATCTTCAGTTTCTCTCCTGACAGAAACCTTACAAAAGCAGGGACCAACCCCAGTAAGCATGAGAATATGTAGGGAAAAAGTGAACAGCAAGAAAGACCAGATTGATTTAGAGACCTGAAAATTCACCACAGCAACAGAGAAACTGTTCTACCCCTCAAGCCAACATCCCCAGGTAGCTGTGTGCCATCTGTAAATACTGTACAAGGTGAGCCTTAGAAGGTTTTCTGTTGAAAAATACAGACAATTCCTCTTTATGCCAAGTTAATCTTTGAGCATACATATACACTAAGCTAAACACCCCCCCAAACACTCTGAAAGGATATTCAGAAAAAAACACTTGCCTCAACTTCTCAATGACATCTTCAAGCAGGTATTCCACCACTGGGAAAGTGAACCCAGGAATGTGAATCATTGGGCAATGGTCTGTGGAGGGAGGCAGAACTTGGTTTTAAAACTACTGATGAAATACTGCACTGAAAGAATAGAAGCAATAAGCAATCCTCATTATTTCTGTAATACAGCTGCCATGTCTACAGGACATTTCCAACTGTCAGGGAAGATGTCATATTCACCCCTAAATAAGGCTGCTGAATAAAAAAAGCACAGGCAGCATTCTGCACACCAGGATGTTCCACTGGCTCCAGCTACTGGAAAAAGCTGGGAGACTGAATAACTCAAAATTCAATCTGCTTGCCCACCCACAGCAAGAATGCTAAAACATGGTAAATATTTACTAGGAAAACAGTCTGCGTTCCATTTCCATAACATGTCTGAAAAGCAAAACCAGAAGTAATATTGGGTTGTAATGAGATAAAACTGAGACAAACTGCATCTTCGGCAGCTGGCAGGTATTTGTATACTGAAGGAATTTCCTCTTTTGATACAAATCAATTCTATAATTTGAGAACTGTACTATACTGTAGAAGCCTAAATTACTTAAGAGGAGCACTCCTAGGAAGCATGTCACCTACCAAAGTACTCAGAAAACTTCTCTGCATTTAAAGTAGCACTCATCAGTATGACTTTCAGATCCAGTCGAACATTCAGAAGATCTTTAATAATGCTCATTAAAACATCTGATTGAAGATTTCTTTCATGGATTTCATCAAGAACTACATGACTGATGCTGGACAAGTGCCTAAAATAGAAGAGGAAGAAGTTAAACTTTTGTTTGTAGAAAAAATAAAAAGCAGAGCCATGACTGTTTGGAACAGCTCAGGACTCATTTCATAATTGCATTCAGTGTCTGGTTAAACAGGAGCTCTTACTTATCTGACTGGAGCCACTGCAGGACAATTCCCGTGGTACAGTACAAAATTGAACCTTGTTTCCTTGGCAACCGACTGAAAGAGACACAGTAAAAACTCCTCAGTTCTCTTCTGTATTTAACAAAATGCTTTAAAACCTCAAACCCCAGCTGCAGGTGCCAGTGATGCACATGTGCCTCACCCTGCCTCCCTCACTCACAGCACCAGGGCAGGAACACAAAATTAGGCCATGCTGCACCACTTCTGGGATGGGGAATGGAGCAGGAGAGGGCCTGACCTCCCAGGCACCCTTTGGCACCTCCTGCACTCCCCAGGCTCACACAGAGGGCACTCACATGCACAGCACTGTGAGCAAAGACAAACAGCACAGAGATTCTAGGAACTCCAAATAAACTGCTGGGAGGGCTGAGCTCTCCTCTCTCACCAGCACTTCTGCTTCAACAACAGGGTTCCATTATGTGCTGATAACACTTCAGATTTTTAAATTATAGCCCACCATAAATGTAAAAGCTTTGGCATTGCAAGCTCCTGTCACTGAAAATAGTACATGGGCCCAGGGAATCAGTCCATAAACACGTGTAGCAAATACACAGCTTTCCACAGAAATATGGTTTGGAGCATTCTCCCCTTTAGCATTTTCACTTTTCCTTGAAATTCATTGATTAGGAACATAGTTTTATTTCTGCCCATGGCAGAACCTTTTACAAGAGCTGAAAACAGGAGTTATTAGACAAAGGCTAACTTAGGCTAGCCACTGTCACATGGGGCATAAAACACAGTAACTGCACTCAAACCTTCTCCTAAAATTCAAAAACTTCGTTCCTTCCTCGCAGGAATTCCTTCAGGGGAAAATATCAGCAGGAAATTTTCAAACTGTGTCCCTTGGACACCAGCAGGCCCTGGCCAGGGAGCACTCACCTCTGCAGGCGGATCTGGTAGCCCGTGCTCCTGCCATTGCCACAGGTCTCTGCTCTCTCAGCAGCCACTCTCTCAGCCACCTGAGGGGAGAAAGAAAATCGGGCTGCTAGTCAGGAGGAACACCGGGAACTGAGATGGTTTGTAAATAACAAATTAAATAACAAAAGAAACGCCCTGGAAAGCACCTTTTCTCCTCCCCTGAGAACAGCAACCCAGGGCCAAGACTTTAGAGGAACACACCCACTCGGGCATTAGCAGCACACTCCCCTTTCAGCAGGGTGGGCTCTGAAAGCCAGATTCTTTCCTGCTCATTAACACACCTCTAGAGGGCCTGACACAACATTAGTTTTTATATTAATTAGCATTTGCCCAAATCTGTTAAAATCACAGCTATCACCCGTGACTAAAGCCAGGGAAGAAGAAGGCTGCAGTGCCAGTACTGCATGGACGGCCAAATCTTGTGAGTATCCAGTCAGTGCCTGTGAGCACAGTGTCACTGAGGGATGGCAGTGCCTGTGAGCAGAGTGAGTGTCACTGAGGGATGGCAGTGCCCGTGAGCACAGTGAGTGTCACTGAGGGATGGCAGTGCCCCTGAGCAGTGTCACTGAGGGATGGCAGTGCCTGTGAGCAGTGTCACTGAGGGACGGCAGTGCCCGTGAGCACAGTGAGTGTCACTGAGGGATGGCAGTGCCCCTGAGCAGTGTCACTGAGGCACGGCAGTGCCCGTGAGCACAGTGAGTGTCACTGAGGGATGGCAGTGCCCGTGAGCAGTGTCACTGAGGGATGGCAGTGCCCCTGAGCACAGTGAGTGTCACTGAGGGATGGCAGTGCCCAGAGAGTGTGAGCAGTGTCACTGAGGGATGGCAGTGCCTGTGAGCACAGGGTGAGTGCCCGTGGGCACAGTGAGTGGTGGCAGTGCCCTGAGCAGTGTCACTGCAGGGATGGCAGTGCCCGTGAGCAGTGTCACTGAGGGATGGCAGTGCCCTGTGAGCAGTGTCACTGAGGGATGGCAGTGCCTGTGAGCAGTGTCACTGAGGGATGGCAGTGCCCGTGAGCACAGTGAGTGTCACTGAGGGACGGCAGTGCCCCTGAGCAGTGTCACTGAGGCACGGCAGTGCCTGTGAGCACAGTGAGTGTCACTGAGGGATGGCAGTGCCCATGAGCACAGTGAGTGTCACTGAGGGATGGCAGTGCCTGTGAGCAGTGTCACTGAGGGATGGCAGTGCCCGTGAGCACAGTGAGTGTCACTGAGGGATGGCAGTGCCCCTGAGCAGTGTCACTGAGGCACGGCAGTGCCCGTGAGCACAGTGAGTGTCACTGAGGGACGGCAGTGCCCGTGAGCAGTGTCACTGAGGCATGGCAGTGCCCGTGAGCACAGTGAGTGTCACTGAGGGATGGCAGTGCCCGTGAGCAGTGTCACTGAGGCACGGCAGTGCCCATGAGCACAGTGAGTGTCACTGAGGGATGGCAGTGCCCCTGAGCAGTGTCACTGAGGGATGGCAGTGCCCGTGAGCAGAGTGTCACTGAGGGATGGCAGTGCCCGTGAGCAGTGTCACTGAGGGACGGCAGTGCCCGTGAGCAGTGTCACTGAGGGACGGCAGTGCCTGTGAGCAGAGTGTCACTGAGGGATGGCAGTGCCCCTGAGCAGTGTCACTGAGGGATGGCAGTGCCCGTGAGCACAGTGAGTGTCACTGAGGCACGGCAGTGCCCCTGAGCAGTGTCACTGAGGGACGGCAGTGCCTGTGAGCAGTGTCACTGAGGGATGGCAGTGCCTGTGAGCAGAGTGTCACTGAGGGATGGCAGTGCCCGTGAGCAGTGTCACTGAGGGACGGCAGTGCCCGTGAGCAGTGTCACTGAGGGATGGCAGTGCCTGTGAGCAGAGTGTCACTGAGGGATGGCAGTGCCTGTGAGCAGTGTCACTGAGGATGGCAGTGCCCGTGAGCACAGTGAGTGTCACTGAGGGATGGCAGTGCCCGTGAGCAGTGTCACTGAGGGATGGCAGTGCCTGTGAGCAGAGTGTCACTGAGGGATGGCAGTGCCTGTGAGCAGTGTCACTGAGGGACGGCAGTGCCCATGAGCACAGTGAGTGTCACTGAGGGATGGCAGTGCCCCTGAGCAGTGTCACTGAGGGACAGCAGTGCCTGTGAGCACAGTGAGTGTCACTGAGGGACAGCAGTGCCCGTGAGCAGTGTCACTGAGGGACGGCAGTGCCCGTGAGCACAGTGAGTGTCACTGAGGCACGGCAGTGCCCGTGAGCACAGTGAGTGTCACTGAGGGATGGCAGTGCCCGTGAGCAGTGTCACTGAGGGATGGCAGTGCCCCTGAGCAGTGTCACTGAGGCACGGCAGTGCCCGTGAGCACAGAGAGTGTCACTGAGGCACGGCAGTGCCCGTGAGCACAGTGAGTGTCACTGAGGTGTCCCCGAGGGCGCGGTGCTCACCGAGATGGCGCTGATGCGGCGGGGCTGCGTGCACACGATCCTGCAGGTGGAGCCCAGGCCGCGCTCGATGTGATCGTCCAGGATGAACTGCGTCACCTGCGTGGTCTTGCCGCAGCCGGTCTCGCCGCTGATCACCGTCACTCGGTGCGTATTGATCAGCCTCACCAGCTCCTGCCCGCCACACACACAACAGTTACTTGAAGCAAGCAGGTTGTAGAGGATTCTGAGAATTCTCTGCTCCTGTGAGATGAACAACTTTGCTCCTGCTGAGCAAAGTATCAGCAGCTGAAGAGCTCAGCTGCTTCTTGTAATGCTACCAAAAAAGTTTAGTTTAAACCTCATAGAATTTATTTCTGGACATTTGCATTTCCCATGTGTAGGGTTTAAAGCATACCCGACCTCAACACTAGCTTTAAATAATTTAGATCCTGTATGAAAACAACATAAAAGAACTAAAATGAAAGCCTGAAATACATTTTTAACCCTTCTGCTTCCTGCTTGGCTCCTGTAGATCTTTGGAGACTGAACACAAGAGTTTGCCCTGTTGGACTCCAAGCCTGCACAAACTAAAGGTTTTCAACATTTTTTTGAACATTTCTTGTACCAACAGGAACAGTTTCCCAGCCTCCTCCTCCCCACCCCAAGGACTGTTAAGTGGAGTATGACTATTTTAAGAAACAAATGCTAACAGCAAGGACATCATGGCAAATAGAGGAACTGTAGGAAGGAGCTCACTAATCACCACTGAGCCTGCAAAAGCAAACATATCAGAATATTCCATTTCTACTGCATACAGGGGATACCAGCCTAAGAATTAACATCAATTAATAACAGCACCTACTGTCACTGACTTTATCCTGTGACTGGGAAACTAATGGCACTGAGGGTCAGCAGTGCAGCCATTAAGTTTGTGGTTAAAGCTAAAAAGGCTTAATTGGCATTATATTCAATTCTAAACTGGCAAATTGTTCAACAAAGGGCACAATTTTATACACAGAAGAAAGCATGACAATTTGAGTCAGCAGGAACCTTCTAGAAGTTTAACTAGCAGGAAAAGAAGACCTTTATTAAAAGAAGACATTATTAAATGTATGTAGCAGCCATGTATTCCCATGATATTCCCAGTTACATTCCCATGGGAAGGCTGTGCTGAGCCCCCAACAGAACCAGTGAGTCCCTGGTACTGTCTGGAAAGAAACCAGGGACAGAACCTGGGAGGCTTCTCCCCCTCCTGAAGGCCACCAAGGATTGCTTCCAGTCACAGGGCACAACTGCTCTACCCTGATTTGGAGCACACAGCACAGAGTCTCTTTAAACACACACTCACCTCTCTCATCCCGTACGAGGGCAGCTTCTCTCGGAATCTCTGGGGAAAAAGAAAATTGTTTCTCTTTAAACACCTTTTCAGCACTGAAGCAATAGAATAGATTTCACCCCTAATCTGGGCTAAACTGCAAAAGAATGACAAACTGCTCAGCAACACTTGTATAAACACAGGCCTGTGGGAAATCACTTCAATGCCATGCGTGGTTTCAGTTTGGGTCAATTTAGAAAAATGGTTTCAGCCCCACAATTCAGTACATGATAAGGTGCTGGTGAATCCAGATGCAAGAGCAGGGCTGGTATGGAAGAGAGAACTGCTGTTCAGGGTAAGACAATTTTCTGTATGTGGCTGTTCAAAACAAAACCTCTGTTTTCAAGAGGCCATTCCTACAGAGCCCAGTGTTGTGTTTCAGTTTCAGACATAACTGCAGGGATGCAATCCATGAAAAAGAGAAACCCACCCAAATTTCAAATTTCAGATTCTAACTGTTTCTGAAATTTGTAATTTCATTTTAATCACTGTTCTATCAATAGGTATGAATTTTATGAATTCTAAAGATAATTACAACTTCCTTGTAAATTCTAAATATTATATTTTCAAGTTAGCTTAATTTTTAAAAAATCCAATGAAAAGTTTTCAACTTAACACAGGGAAAAGTACCTGCATTTCAATATATCTGGGATCAGATCTCTTCTTCATTAAGTCTTCTTTAAGTTGTTCATCTAAATCAGCATCCTGCTCAGTTTTTTCACAGAGATATTCCACATCCAAATCCAGAGATGTTTTTTCCCAGGCTGGTCTCTGTTTTACAGGAGCTTTTTCAGCATCTGGTTTCACTTTGGGAGGCTGCTCTGGAGCAGAGCTGGAATCACAGAACAAGAACTTCAGACTCTGCACATACAGAGTGCAGGTAATTACATCCAGCAGTTAATGAACAACAATCCATGGGAATAGAGAACCACGGAATGGTTTGGGCTGGAAGGGACCTTAAATCCCACCCAGTGCCACCCCTGCCATGGCAGGGACACCTCCCACTGTCCCAGGCTGCTCCAACCCCAATGTCCAGCCTGGCCTGGGGAACTGCCAGGGATCCAGGGGTAGCCACAGCTGCTCTGGGTCTGTCACTACAGAAAATCATTAAAACATCATCAAAAAATTACCACTTAATCCACTGCCCCATAACTGGATCCCTCATTTCAGCAGCCCAGCCTATTCCAGCTATTTCTGAAAATCATTTATGAGTCCAGAACAGACCCTGCCTCAGACACTGCGAAAACATTCCCAAACTGCACAACAATGAAAACAGAAGCCAAAAGCTACCTCTGGAAGAGTAATTCCAGAGGCCAAGGGAGCTGAAAAATCCAATTTATCTACCATAGTAGGCCTTGAGATGAGTTATAAGTTCTATGAGTTTAAGCAGAAATTTAACACCCCAAACTCAGCAATAATGAAAGAGTTTTATAGCAATGTCTACAACCACTTCAGTGTGACAATACACGTGGAAAAATTGGAGGATGTTTGTTGAGCAATACACTCAATAAAGGTAAATAGGTTCTGACACATCTTCCTGTCAGCTTATGGAAGGTTTGTGCAATTCAAAATAAACAAAAGAACCGGTAATTATATCTCTTTACCTTTCTTCATCCCCGGACCACCAGGACATGGCTTCTTGCTCTTTGTCGTTTTTAGTCTGGACAGAATTCAGCAGCTGCACGATTTGCTCTTCCCTGCGCTCGTCCATGCGCACCACAGCTCTCTAGGGCAGACAGCACAGCTCCATGGCTCCGTGCGCCACAGACAGGCAGGGCAGCCCCGCTCGCCCCCTCACACGGCCCCCTCCGCCCCAGCACCGCCGCCGATCCCGCCTTTACCCCCGCGCGGTTCCGGGGGCACGGACACACACCCCGGCCCCGCCTGCCTCACCTGCTGCCGGTCCGCGTCCCGGTTCTTCTGGCCCTGCTTGCGGGCGTACCACAGCCCGATCTCGCGGCCCTTCAGGTGCCCGGGGTGCCGTCCCCGCCCGCCGGGCCCGCCCGCCGAGGAGCTGGCGGCGGAGGCAGAGCCGCCATCGCCGCCCCGGCCCCGGCCGCGGCCGCGGCCCCAGCCCCGGCGCTGCTCGTAGCTCATGGCCGCGGCTGCCGGCGCGGAGCAGCCGGCACAGCCCGGCCCGGCGCGGCTCAATCGGCCCGGCACGGCCCCGCCTCATCCGCCGGCACCGCCCGCCTCATCCGCCGCCGCACTTCCGCCCGCCGCGCCGCCTCATCGCCCGCCCGCAGCCCGCAGCGCGCCGCGCCCGCGTCCTGTCCCCACAGTGACCCGCGGGACCCGGGTTCGAGTCCTCGCACCGACCCGTCCCCCAGGATCCCGGGTTCGAGTCCTCGCACCGACCCGTCCCTCGGGATCCCGGGTTCGAGTCCTCGCACCGACCCGTCCCCGGGTTCGAGTCCTCGCACCGACCCGTCCCTCAGGTCCCGGGTTCGATCCCCGACCAGCCGCTATGTTGCAGTATTGAGAATTTATATCGTTTTCTTTATGTTTGATTTTCTTATGCTTTCAGGCCTAATCAACTAAAAGAGAGATTTAATCCGTAAAACAAGCAGCCAAGAAGCTTTAAGTGATGTCCAGGTGTTAGAAAAGTATTTCTAGTATTATATCGATTTAGGTGTTGACAAGGACTGCAAGTGAATGAAAACCGCTGTAGGTTCCACTTGTGGAGCCGCTCCTCCTTTCCAAGGTTCCTGCAGGTACAGCGCCCAGCGCCAACAAACACCAAAGCTGGGCTTTAACACTTTATTTAGGATTCCCTTTAGACACAAATGTTCCTCAAATAAATAGGTATATAAATAAATAACTTAAGATCCACTATGGAAAGCGGTAAAGCACTTGGGTATTTGTTATCCCCTTGAGACAGCATTACCAGTTTGAATGGATTCGACTATAAAATAGAGCGTGTGTGGCAGGAGCAGAGCGGGCGGTGCTGTTTGCCCAGGGGAGCTGTGCCGCAGCAGTGCAGGTGTGCACATCCAGCCCCTTCAGCCGCTGCCCTGCTGCTCCCGCTCTCGGTAGGCTTTGTTGAGCAGCTGGATCTCCTCCTGGTGGCCTGCCCTGGCCCAGGGCTGCTGCTGGCTGTTGTGCCGGTGTGCCTCCACGGTGTCGGGGATGGAGATGCTGAAGGCGCTGCCGGGGCTGTGCGAGGGGATGAGCAGCGAGTAGGAGGCGCTTTCCCCCAGCTCGCAGCTCACAAACCTGTTCTCCTTGCGGGAGAAGCGCAGGGACGGTGACCGTGCGTGCGTGGAGGACTGGCTGATGTTGCTGACGATGGACACGGTGTCCAGGGCCTCCTCGTTGTCGCAGATCTCCAGCACCTCCAGGTGAATCTTCACGCTGGTGTCAGCGAGCGCTGCCCGCGGCTCGCCCGCGCTGGGCTCGTGCCCCACGCTTTTGGAGCGATACACCTCGATCTTCTGCGCCCTGGGAGAGATCTTCTGCCCCTCGGAGCTCACCTCGTACGTGGACAAGGACAGGGTTTTGCCGGACGGGGCCTGCAGGGACACGGTGCCCTGGAAGGCACACAGGGGCACGGCCAGGGCTGCGGCCGCACGCTGTGGGGCAAACCAAAAATCCATCATCCATCCATCATCCATCATCCATCATCCATCCATCCATCATCCATCATCCATCCATCCATCCATCCATCATCCATCCATCATCCATCCATCCATCATCCATCCATCCATCATCCATCCATCATCCATCCATCCATCCATCCATCATCCATCATCCATCCATCCATCCATCATCCATCCATCATCCATCCATCCATCATCCATCATCCATCATCCATCCATCATCCATCCATCATCCATCCATCATCCATCATCCATCATCCATCCATCCATCATCCATCCATCATCCATCCATCCATCCATCATCCATCCATCCATCATCCATCCATCCATCATCCATCCATCATCCATCCATCATCCATCCATCATCCATCCATCATCCATCATCCATCATCCATCCATCATCCATCCATCATCCATCATCCATCATCCATCATCCATCCATCATCCATCCATCCATCATCCATCCATCATCCATCATCCATCCATCATCCATCATCCATCATCCATCCATCATCCATCCATCATCCATCCATCATCCATCCATCCATCATCCATCCATCATCTATCCATCCATCCATCATCCATCCATCATCCATCCATCCATCATCTATCCATCCATCCATCCATCCATCATCCATCCATCCATCCATCCATCATCCATCCATCATCCATCCATCATCCATCCATCCATCCAGCACCAACCTCACAGCTGTGCTCAGTCTGTTAACTCTGCTTACTGCCTGCTCCTTGCAGAATTTCAGACACCTGGTGTTTATGACTTGAAAGAGTTGCAAGAAGTTTTTTGTGTTATTACACACCTTAGTGTGTGAAGTTCCAAGTGACTGTGACTCACTATGAAATCTACAGAATATGAAAAACAGTTTAAATAAAAGCTGATTCCATCAGTGCAAGGTTTTGTCCTGTTTAATCAAACCCTTTGTCTGGAGGGAGAATGAGCAATCTCCACTTGCTGCAATGAATGCCACAGGTCTGGAAAATGAGACATTTCCCAATTACTTAGTGCCTCTTTCTGAAAGTCTTCTCAATTTTCTCTTGAGAAATCAGTATTTACTGTTAAAGTG
The DNA here is from genome assembly GCA_030060385.1 of Muscicapa striata striata. NCBI lineage: Eukaryota > Metazoa > Chordata > Aves > Passeriformes > Muscicapidae > Muscicapa > Muscicapa striata. Next base: position 714,759 of record JAREIS010000162.1, read on the forward strand.
AAAAAGATCCATCAAGTCTCCTATGTCACTGCCCAGCCACTAACCAGGGAGACACTGAATGCTGTCATTTCCCACTAGAACAGTTCCAGTGGAAATGTTGTTCAATTCCAGACACCTTTCCCTGTTTCTAAAGTGCAGAATCCATTTGTCCCTGCAAACCACAATGCTGTGCTCTGGGGAGCACTGTGGATACAACTGCTGAGACTAAACCCATGGTTCTGGGGCCCAAGGGAGGGATAAATGCATTTATCCTGGGTTTAGGTACAGCCAGGTAACAATGATTATTACTGGAATTACTTTCAGTATAAATTACTATTAATGAGAATGGAAAGTGACCTTTATCTTGTCCTTGATACCATTATTAAATGCCCATTTTTGCTTCTCATGACACATCCATGGCAATAAATAGGAATCCACGAGCAAACCAGACTTTACTGGTACATCTTGTGAAGTATTTTGCCTCCCACTCCCACGTTCCCTTCAGTTCAGCTCTTTGCCTTCAGCTTCTGGCCCTTCCCTCACCAAGTTCCACTGGTTGTGGAGAGGATTTCCCACCTTAGGGCATCCCCCATGCAGCCCCTGCCCACAATGCCTGGAGAATGTTCTGGCTCTTGGAATCTGGGACAGGGATTTCACTGGAGAGCTCCATGTACCAGCACAGGCATTTTTTAAAAGCAAAGACAAAAAAATCCCCGATAAATAAATCACAAATGTCCTTGCTTCTTATGGAATGCTGATGCATTGTAAGCAGAGAAATCTCTGCAGAATCAGTCGAGCAAATCCCCTCATTATTTAATTACACCTTCCAGAGTTCACAGAAGACAGGAAGCAGCTGTAGTTGCCATGAGGCAAAACCTTCCCCCATCCCTGTGGGTCAGGACCAGGCTCCCTGTGCTGCTCCTGCTGCCTGAGCAGGGGCTGGGCTGGATTCAGCAGGAGGATGCTGTCCACAGGGAAGGCTTGGGTGTACCTGAGCCCCACAGCAGCTGCAACAGGCTCTGACAGACAGATTTCCATCTGGAAATGGTCAGAGCAGCAGCTGGGGGCTGAGTGGGACACTGGGACACCATCCCTGCAGGGTGTGGTGACAGCCTCGGGGCACTGTTGAGGTGTGAATGCCCTGGAGCAGCAGCCAGCTGTGCCAGCTGTGCCAGCAGTGCAGCACAGACAGGCTGGGCTCTGCTGCTCCCTGCACAGCTCTGCACCAGGGCTCACACCCCTCCCTGTCCCACTGCCTTCCCAATCCAAAACACCTCTGGGGAGTTTGCATTCCTAATTACTTTGGTCAAACACAGCTTGAGATGAAAAGGTGAATTTTTGGAATGTTTCCAGTAAGGATCCCAGCTTTTTCTTCCCAGAGACAACGAGTTTTCTGTTTGTTTTAAAATACAGGCTTAGTCTTCTAATTGTGTAAAAATGCAGATTAGCTGCAGTGAATTAATTACTGCAATGATTTGCCTTTTCTGAGGCTGACTGCAGTAAATGCAGAGCCAAGGGGGATGACAGAGGAGACAAGCTCACCTCAGCTGGCCTGAGCCCAGCCCTTGCCACTGGGCTGCCCGTGCAGGCAGGGCTGGGTCAGAGCAGCCAGGGTGAGGACACCCTGCAGGGAAGGGCAGTGGGAGCTCTGTCCAGCCTTGCCCTCCTGGGCAGATGTTCCCACTGTCCCTGTTCCCCTGCAGTTCCAGAGAGAGCCAGGGGCAGTGGGGCTGCAGCAGGGAGCAGCCAGCACCACACAGAGTGCACATGGCTCTGGGAGCTGAGTGAGAACGTGAAGGGAAATGTTACCTTGGTTTTCCAGCCACAGGAACCTCTTTGGAAGTCAGGAACAAGTTCCAACCACCTGAGCAGGAGGAGCTGGGAGCAGCTCTGTGTGTCAGCAGGGCTGCAGGTGGCACAGATTCCCTCCAGCAATGAGAACCTTCAAGGCCATTCCTAGCTCAGCTTCTGTGCTGTGCCTGGTGTTTGAGGGAATGTTCACAATTTCCTGCAGTGAGTGAGATGCTGTGTGTTTATCATGTTAAAATACTCCTGCCTGTGCTGGCTCCTCCTCAGTGAAGTCACTGGCACAGCCTCCCCCTCTCTTGGCTTGTAGGGCACATAAATAGGTCCTGTGCAGAGTCTCTTCAAAGAGTTTCCTTGAGGCAACCCACTGATGAGGTAGAGAAAAATAATCAGCAAGCCTGGAACTAACTGCCAGCCTGGGAGGTTTCTGCTGCCTGAGGGCACTGAAGCATAGACAAAATAAAGCATGACATATTTACACTCAATCTCTTTAGGAAGGGAGATACTCGGGTATTTTATGAGATGTTAAAGGTATTTTTCAAAAATGCAGCCGAGCAGGAGTTAGAAATGACAAGTGCAATTTTCTCTCTCCCTCTCCATTACAGCCATCCTGTCATGTATTCAATAAACCCTGCTGCCTCATCCTCTCATGCCACTTTTATTCCAGAGAAAACACTTTGATGGAGCAGCTCTTTACTCACAGAACAGACAATGAAGAGATAACCAGCTCCACAGTCACTGCTGTCCCCCCAAGGAAGTGTCACTCTCCAAGCCCACACTTCCAGAGGAAACCAAAGGGATCCCAGCTCCTGTCTGGCACCCTCAAACAGCCCAATCAAACCCACTTATCCTACAGCCATGGGGATGGCTGCTCTCCCTCCTCTGCCAGCTCTTACAGCTTCTCCTCTCAAAGACAACATCTGCAGCCCTGCAATAAGAACCCCTGCATTTATGGGCTCTCAGAGGAACCCTGCATTTATGGACTCTCAGAGGAACCCCTGCATTTATGGACTCTCAGAGGAACCCCTGCATTTATGGACTCTCAGAGGAACCTTTCATTTATGGACTCTCAGAGGAACCCCTGCATTTATGGGCTCTCAGAGGAACCCCTGCATTTATGGACTCTCAGAGGAACCCCTGCATTTATGGGCTCTCAGAGGAACCCCTGCATTTATGGACTCTCAGAGGAACCCCTGCATTTATGGACTCTCAGAGGAACCCTGCATTTATGGACTCTCAGAGGAACCCTGCATTTATGGACTCTCAGAGGAACCCCTGCATTTATGGACTCTCAGAGCAACCCTGCATTTATGGACTCTCAGAGGAACCCCTGCATTTATGGGCTCTCAGAGGAACCTTTCATTTATGGGCTCTCAGAGGAACCCTGCATTTATGGACTCTCAGAAATATTTCTTGCACAAGGATGTGCCCAATCAATGCCAGGGGGAGTCTCCTTCTTTAACACGGTGGGAAATGCAGAGTGAGGAGAACAAAGTGACTTTTCTTAGACTTGGGGACTAGCAGACAGGATGAATAAAGGAGCTGGCTTTCAACTCATTAATGTGTGGCGCAAATTGATCTTTCATCCAACATAAACCTGAGCAGTGCATTAAAGTTATTTTTACAAAGCTTGCAGGGGTTTCACACTCTGCCCTTTCCCAGCTGCAAAGCAAATGTCAGCTGTGGAGCTGTGGCTGCTCCTGCTGAATGTCAGAACCAGGCAGGGCTGGGACTCCAAAGCCTGGAATTTTTACCCCATGGGAGCTTTAGTGCCTGGCACTGGGTTATACTTGGGAAGGTGTCAGAAGTGGATGAGTTGTGATTCTTTGTAATGCAAGGAGGGAAGAGTATGTTCAAAAGTGCCATGCAGGGCCCCAGGGCACATGAAATACCCCCAGGCAGTCACTGCCAGCTGCTCACAAAGAGCTGCTCATACCTGCTGCAGTCTGGGGCTGCAGCTGAGCTGCCACCAGGGGACATGGGGAAAGGATTTTTTTCCTTTTTTTAAACATCATCTGGAAACTCCTGCAAGGAGAGCCACAGTTATGAACCTGACACAGTGATTTTATTAACCAAGCTGTACGTGGCATGTGAGGCCTTGGCAAGAACTGGTAAATTAAAGCCAGGCTGAGTCATCACTTCCTTTTGCCCCCAAATCCAGGAATTCATCTCTGCACACTGCAACAGAGTGAGCATTGATTTTTTTATGAGAGGGGTGATCAGTCACATTTGATATATCAGCCAAATTCTTACTGTGACTCAGATGATGAACTTGTGTTTATCAGATGGGGAGAGATTCCCATAACTGAATACAAAATCTGATCCATCTCCCGTGTGTGTGCACAGGCTGAGCACAAACTGCTCTGGCTCTGAAGTCACCCTGCTTGGAGCAGGGGGTTGGCTTAGGTGACTTCCAGAGATCCCTTCCAGCCTGAAGCCTTCTGGAGCTCCTGTCCTGCAGACTTCACGTGGGCTCTTACCCCACTCCCACCTACTGCAACACCCAACAGCCACTGAATTCCACAGTGGAATTCTTTGGAGAATGTCATCTTTGGAGAGAAACTTCCTATTCATTAAAATAAAGTAATATAATTCATACTTCTTACCGTATACAAATCATGCAGGTGCACACAAAATAAGAAAACTCCATGATTAAGAAGACAAGTGAGAAATTATTGCAGGATCTTCACCTGCAAATGGGTCTGTGGTTACTAAACATTATCCAATGCTGTATGTGAGTTTTACTGAAAAATATGACTAATAGAAGCACCAGTGTCAGTAAAAACCATTCCTATTTGATAAGGAAACTCTTATGATGAGAAAAGAATAAATTGCTGCTTTACCTGCCGAGGGTTCCTCTCGGATTTGCTGCGGCTCCACTCCCAGTCCGAGAGCTCAGGTGTGTGGCTCTCCTCGTGGGACAGCCTCCACCCTGCTCCTTCAGGGAACACCTGTGGGTCACAGTCTGTGCCCCCCTGGCCCTGGCAGGCCCCTGGCCCAGCGGGAGAGGGGTGTGGGGGTCCTGTCCCCGTGTCCCCTGAGCCATGTCCCGGGGCCAGGGCTGGGCCAGGGCCCCGCTGCTGGCAGTCCGAGCTCAGCAGGCTGTGGTAGGACGGGGATTTCCCATCCCTGCTGGGCTGGGGAGGCTTCTCCTGGCATATCCTGTAGATTCCAAAGCCTTGCTGGAAGGACAGGTTGAACTCAAAACTGCTGCACTTGGCTAAGCAAGAAGGAAAGAAACTGTGTTAGGAGTTAAGACCAAAAAGGAAAATGAAATTACAAACACAATGCAAATGACATGCTAAAACATGGAATAAATTATCCAGCTCCTGCTAGATAATTGGAGGCAATTTTCCCTCCACAAAAAAAAAAATGAATTGTTGAGAAGAAAGACTTCTGAGAAGGAACTGCCTTCTAGATGAACTGCAGTCATTCTCTCTGGGAAAGTGGCTACAAGGGCAGCAGGGGCAGCACAAGCAATTCTGCACCTGGATAATGTGTTTAAAGCAAGTGAAAGCCATGCACTGAGATGGCTTTTCTCTAAGATTCTGGAGTTCTTTCTCTCTGAACAAGTAAGGACTGTCAGGAATTAGTCCACTGATGGTAGAGGATTTTCACTCCAGAGAATGGGAAACAACTCATAAATATTTAGCTCTTAACATTTGCAGCTGAGACCAGATGATCCCTGTGACCCACTCTGTTCCTCCAGCTGTTTTTACATAAAGCCCAAGGAAAACCAGGACTCTAGAAGGTGCCAAGCAGGTTACCAGGGAAGGTCTGGCAACCTCTGTTACACCAAGGCAGCCCTTCCACACTTACTTTTGGCATCTTGTGAAGACACTGCATAGGAGTTCCTCCTGCAATTGATGATGCAGCCACAGGGCAGGTGGAGCCAGTGCTGGGACAGGACAAACAGTGGGGTGACTGTGGCAGCCAGCACGGTCAGCAGGAAGCTCAGTGTCTCAAAGGAGAGGCTCTGCAGCCCAGTGCTGTACTGGACAGCCATCTGTATCTGAAAGGCAGAGCATTTTGAAATTTAAATCACTTTGGGCACACGAGATGCTTCCAGGAACAAAGAGAACATCTCGCTATGAATATGCCACTGCTGTAAGACACAGATTGTCATTAGTGTTTGCTGAGGACAACAATTCTGGCTCTAAGAGACAGCAGAGGAAACACGCTGACTGCTCTCCTCTCATGCTGCATTTCTCAGAAAAACCCTCACTGGAGCTGAATATGGACACTGAGCACTACTGAACAGCTCCCAGTGCAGCCAGTCCCATGTGGTGCTGAGAGCCCCAGCCCCACACACCAGAGCAGGGGTAACTGCCCCAGAGCCATGCTCCTGTTCCCTTTTCCAAACAGATCCTTTTCTCAGGTTCCTGTCCCCAAACACACACACATGCACACCACAGCACTGCCTCCCGCCCCAGCACTGCAGAGTTTACAAAGGTGCAACCAAACTGCATTTTTCTACCAAACTCCTATTGTTGAACCCAAAGGATGTGTGTCAGAGGACAGGACCAGGCCCTTAGCTCAATTCCCAGCCCCAGAATGCTGAGCAAACCCCGTCCCACAGCTGGCACTGCCCCTGTATTCACATGACATGAATGAGGTGATGAGAGAGGGTCAGAGTGATGAACCCAGCTCTGCAAACCCACTGGGCACAGCTAAACTCATGCAGGGACACAGAGCTGCTGGAGAAGGCTTCTGCTGGCACAGCTGCACTACGAGGTACAGCTGCAGTGGGCACTGTCCCTCTGCTTCCATCCACGGCCCACAGGTGACATCCCACTGAAATGTAAGTGAGCATTGGAAAGCAAAGCCATCTGAGAATTTACCATCATGGGGAGCCAGAGAAGGACTTTGGTCAGTGCCAGGATCAGCGAGAATCGTTTCTGGGCAATGCCCACCGTGGAGCTCCTGCTCTGTGCGCTGCTCTCAGCCACGCCCTTCCCAAAAACTGCCTGCGAGTTTTGGGAAGGCTCCAGGGCTTTGTCCCCAGGCTCCAGCAGCGCGAGCGGAGCGGCAGCAGCCCCGCAGCCCCGCGGGGTCCCGGGGCAGGCCAGGGCTCCGGAGCCCTGCAGGTGCTGGGGCTCACCTGAGCACAGCAGCCGCAGGGTGAGGGGAACAGCCAGCACCGCCAGCAGGGAGAAGCACAGCGAGTACACCAGCAACACAAACAGGGTGTAGGAGCTGGCACAGTCGGCGAAGCAGCCCCAGGACGTGGGGATGTACCTGCCCCAGCCACAGAGAGGCAAAATGCACAGCAGCAAACTGACGGTCCAGATGGTGAGGATGGCCCACAGCACGCTCACACGGCGCTTGGAGGAGCTGCAGCTCGTGCTGAAGGTGTAGAAGTTGTAAGAAACTATAAGAGAGCATTTCAGGTTGCTAGAGATGCCCTGGAATAAATAGATAAACGCTGAGGTGGTGCACAGAGGCTGGGGGAGGACTTCGCTTGACCACTGCGTGAGCATGAAAATAATCACTGGCACGATGCTGATCAGATCATCTGCTGCCAAAGAGGTCACAATCATCGAAACCGTGGTTTTGGTCTGCAGTTTCAGCAGCGAAACCAGTGAATAAATGCTGCCCAGAAGGGCTGGGAGTGCAATGGCAAAAGTCAAGCAGAACAGAAAGCCATTCCAAGTTCTCTGCTCGCTGGGTTTGTCCATAACGCTGTGGTTCTCAGTGAAGCTCGTCCCATTGAGTGACAAATTCGCAGGAGCTACCGACATTATCCTGGGCATTTTTTTCTTTGCCTTCTCACTGATTCTGCAAGTTTTGACCAGCTGAAACCAGAACTGTCAGCTCCACATCACAAGTTTCTTTGTTTTCCTAGACTCTCTTTTGTGGCATCTGATGAAGAAATATTCAGGTGGCAGCAGTCCTAATGACCAGAACTCACGCTCTCAAAAAGCCAGGCAACAATGAAGTAGCGAAGGTGACGAAAAAAAAAACCGGAATTCTTCCAAATGGCTGCGGTGCTGGCAGGTGGTGCAGGAGGGCAGCTCAGGTGCCCACATGGCATTGCCGCTGGCACTGGGCTGGAGGCAGCAGGGCTCGGGCAGAGCTCGGGCAGAGCTCGGGCAGACACATCCCAGCCGAGGCTGCTGGGGCCGCGTGGGGCAGGGGGGCACCGGGAGCCGGGATAATGCCGGGATTCCTCCGGGATAATGCCGGGATTCCTCCGGGATAATGCCGGGATTCCTCCGGGGTGCTGCCGAGATTTCTCCGGGGTGCTGCCGAGATTTCTCCGGGATGCTGCCGGGGTGATGCCGGGATGATACCGGGATGATGCCGAGATTTCTCCGGGATGCTGCCAGCCCCGGCTCGCCCCGCTGCAGCGGCAGCCCCGAGCAGTGTCCCTGCTAAGCCACACCTCCGGGCCGGCCCCAAATCCAATGCAGACACCGCGAGCTGATGTCAGCCCAGGATGTCATTCCCGTAAGTGCCGAGCCGCTCCCGGGCTCCGCAGGGCCGGGACGGATGCTCGTGTTCCGGAATGAGGGTGCAGGAAGGCTCTGCCCTGCAGCGCTCCCATCCCGCACGGGCACGGGCTGCTCCTGTTCCTGGGTGAGGGATGCAGGAGGGCTGGGCTGTGCCCTGCCCTGCCCCGCCCCGCCCTGCCCTGCCCTGCCCTGCCCCGCCCTGCCCCGCCCCGCCCCGCCCCGCCCCGCCCTGCCCTGCCCTGCCCTGCCCCGCCCCGCCCTGCCCTGCCCTGCCCTGCCCTGCCCCGCCCTGCCCTGCCCCGCCCCGCCCCGCCCCGCCCTGCCCTGCCCTGCCCTGCCCCGCTCTGCCCGCCCTACTATCTCTAAAAACTCATGTCTAACTTTTACTATTAACAAGGACTATATCCATATAGAAATGCCATTTTAACATTATACATACAGCATTTATCCCCAATACTTGCAAAGAGCCAACAACATGTCATATATTTATAACACTCCTCCTCACACTCTGCCCTGCCCTCTGCAGCTTCCTGACTGCATCCATCCTGTGCCTCCTGCTTGTGTTTGGAAGGAAATGTTCATCGGTGTTCTTGGCAAGAAAGGCACTTCTTATTGCCTTGCCCGTTCAAGGCAGGTGATTTTTACTTCAGTTTGTCTTCTCACACGGTGTATCTGTGATCTGAACTGAGCCTTGCCACTCTCTGTGGCAGCTTTTATCATAGCTTACAATATGGTGAGATCTCCTCCAGCTATCACTGCCCCCGTGTCCCGAATTTTCTAAAGAAACGGGGCTAGAATGGACCAACAGAGCTCTGCCAGAAAGGCAGAGGTGCCGGTGGTGCAGGAGGCTGGGGCAGCAGGAGCAGCCTGGGTGTGTCCTGGCAGGGCTGTGCCAGGCAGGCAGGGAGCTGGAGATTCCTCAGGGCCTGTCCTTTCCTTCTCTGCCATCAGGTGATGGGGGATCCCAACACAACAGTCCTCCACTGTACATGGATTTATTCCTTATCCTGCTGTGAATTCTCCTCGCTCAGGAATGGTCCCAAGGACAAAATCCATCGAGCTGGGACCTCCCCTCTGACCTGCCCTCACACAGAGCCCCGCAGGCAGGGAGTGGAGCTCATGAGGGGAGTGATTTGGGGTTTGCTGTGTCTCTGGAGCAGCAGCAGGACACCTGTGACCCAGTGTGTCAGGAGGTCACACCCAGCCCCGAGCAAAGCCAGCCATGCCCTGCTGCACAGGAACCACTCCAAAATGTCTGTGGCATGTTGGAGACAAAGCAATTAGTGCTGTGCAGTCTGTAACACCTCACCTCTGTGGGAAACTGCACGGGGTGGGGGGTAAATGTAGAATCCAAACTGCTGAAGGAAGAGTTATCCCTTTCTGAAGGGAGGGAATAAAAAAAGAAGATGGCATATGCTTGGAGTGACCAAGCTGTGACCCCATCTGGAAGCAGCAGAAAATCAGCTGTGCATGTGGAACTTTCTGCAATAATGATAAAATGAATGGCTGCAGGAGCCATGTGTGAAACTGCCCATCCCCTGCCTGCTGTGCATCCCCAAGAGCTCTGCTGTGCTTGGCTCAGCCCTTCATTGCTCCATCTTCAGCTCCCCAACACCTTCTCTCCCACTCAGCTCCAAGGAAGGCAGAGGGAGCAGACCAGGAAATTCAGCCCCAGGATCTGTGATCAAATCGAGTTTTAATGACAGATTGAAAGCTCTGGAACCAAATTCTGCCTCTAGAGGGGCAGGAACTTGTGTAAGAACAGTGCTGGCTAGCACTGCCCTTGCCTCCACCCTGCAGTTGGTGGGGAACCCTCAGCCCGGGTCTGCCAGCAGCTGGAATTGCTGGGATCTGTGCCCTGGGACCCCTGGCAGGGGCAGGGGCTCCTCTGCAGAGCCCAGAGCCCCTGGGGGGCTGGGGAAGGGAATAACACCTGACAGGACAAAGCTCTGCCCTGGGGAGGTACCGGGGGCTTTCAGGCTGGGAACATGTGGAATATTGAAAGATCCACCCAGATGAGAAGTGCAGAGCTGTGCCACTGACAGCAAGCATTTATTAACGATTCCAGTCAAGAGAAAGAACTCATGAATATTTTAACGAGATTGTGAGGGGAAACCTCCCAAAGACAACAAAATCACACTTAGCAAAGAGCCTTTCAGCTGCAGTGGCAGTTGCAGCCTCTCTGATCTGCACTTGTGAGGCTCAGATTGTGACAGAGACTGCAGGAGCCAGGCTCAGTGCCAGCACCAGCTGGACACAGTGTCAGCAGGACACCAGGGGCTGGGGAAAGCCTTGCCATGAACATCTTCTTCATCAGCCTCGATGGAAACCATGGCTCACTGCCTCAGACATGAAGGTTTCAGAGAAAGATAAAAGAAATAGTGCTTGAGAAGGAGCCAGAGTCTTTTCAAACACTGAATCTTTTCAATTTGTGTGTTTATCTTCTTGCCTGGGGCTGATGACAAACGGGACTCTGTGCTCAGAGGGAAGTGGAGTCTCCATCTGTGTCACTGCTGGTAAAACAGCCATCACTGGGGACCCCATCCCCTCACCCTGGGGACCCCCATCCCCTCAGGGGCACACCCAGCTCCTCCAAGGGAGCCCCAGCCCCTCATGTGAGATTATCTGGGGACAAAGAGGGACCCAAGTGCTTCTGCCCTGCAGATTCCAGAGGTGGGGAGCAGCAGCTGTTCTGGGAGCAGAGTGGTCTTTGCTCCTCAGCACAGCATGGCTTCTACTCTTATTTTATTTTATTTTATTTTATTTTATTTTATTTTATTTTATTTCATTTCATTTCATTTCATTTCATTTCATTTCATTTCATTTATTATTTTATTTTAATTTTTATTTTATTTTATTTTATTTCATTTCATTTCATTTCATTTCATTTATTTTTTATTTTATTTTATTTTATTTTATTTTATTTTATTTCATTTTATTTTATTTTATTTCATTTCATTTCATTTCATTTCATTTCATTTTATTTATTATTTTATTTTATTTTATTTTATTTTATTTTATTTTATTTTAATTTTTATTTTATTTTATTTTATTTCATTTCATTTCATTTATATTTTATTTTATTTTATTTTATTTTATTTTATTTTATTTTATTTTATTTTATTTTATTTTATTTTATTTTATTTTATCAAATACTTCCCACATACATTAACAGGCATGGCTGCCATTGTCTGGGTTTCTGCAGAGACTCCTGGGTTGTGCTGGGAGAGCTGAGGAGATGAGAACTGAGCCCCTTCCACAGGGTTTGCTCTGCAGAACATGTACTTATGAAATATGCATGTGCTGAGAGGTGATTAAGATGCAATTCCTCATTTTGATTAAAATGCTCCTTCCTTTATGTTTACTGAGCTTCACAAAACAGCCTGATTTGTATGCTTACACAGTCGTTTTTGTGGGGGTTTTTTACAAACTAAATTTAACTTCACTGCTATGTGTACAAAAATGAAGGCAAATATGCAGCTTTCTTTAGCTCACAGTTATGAACTGTAAGCTGTATTCAGGCTGAGAGATAAACTGTGAAATGATGCCTTTATTTTTGGGGTGGGGTGCTGGGGTGCTGGCATTGTTTGTAACACCTGGACCCCTTTTTTCCCAGGATTACATGCCCAGATGCTGCCAGATGCATTGGGCCTGGAAAAGTTACACTGTTAGTCTAACTGTTAGACCCTGAGCCTAAGTTAGATAACCCCATTTTCAGTATCCCATCAAAAGCCTTTAATACTGGAATTCCTGAAGTTGTTAAGATCTGCAAAAAATGTCATAGTCTAGAGAAAATGGAAACTCATTTGGAGTAATCTGCATTAGATGGCAAAAGGGGCCTTTGTCTCTCACAAATGGCAGAAAACAAGCCTTAGGGGTCAGAAAAGAGATTTATTTCATAGGAAAAGGTGCAGTAATTTTGTTTTCCCAGCCATTTTACCAGTGCTTTTATTACAGATTTTGAATTATTCACTCCTGTGCCAGCACTCCACCAGGGCCTGACAACATCCAGTAGCACGGTGTTCTGAAATTGAGCTGGCTCCTGAACCAGATTCTGTTATTATTTTAATGTCTCATACATCACTGCCTCTGGAAGATCTGCCAGAAGCCTTTTCACAGTGAAGATATCCTGGTCTTGGAGCCCCTAACAGTGTCCTACCTGCTCCCCTGGTTTGAGACAGTAAAGTTCCTATTTCTTTGACAATGTCCAGCCTCCCTTCAGTCTTCAATTTCATTAAAAACAGAACAAAGGTCTTAAGGCAATGTTCTGGTATCACTCACTGGTGTCTGTAACCTCCAGCAACAGGCACTGGCAAAACTGGGAGCTGGCTGAGTTTGGCACAGCTCCTTGTTCAATGAGAACACGTCTCTTAAACCCCCCAAATCTGCTCCAGCAGAAGGTGTCACTGAATTCTTCTCACAAGAAAACCTCTGCCAGTGCCAGGATCCTCCACTCCTTTTTGCCTGATGAGAAGAGAATTCATGGCAGTAACTGTGTGATTTCAGTGAGATATTAATGAGACTTTTTTATTCTCCTCTGCTTCTCAGAACTGTCCCACCCTTTTTCTCCTGCCAGGTTTGAGTGAGGACAACAGCAAAGGTCACCATGACAATGGTGACTGTGAACTGCTTGAGCACAGGATGGGTTTAGCACCGAGCATTGCCAAGGCCACTTACAGATGGAGTAGGAATCCTAAACGCCTGCTTATCTCCCATTGAAAAAAATTCAATCAAACAGCAAATGCTGATCAGAGCAGCAGCTCCCCGTGGGGTACCTCAGCACTTAATGCAAGGGCAGCACTGCAGCCACGAGCAGACAATAAATACTGGGCTGTATAAATGTTAGGGAGACTTTTAAGAGACAAGACATTGAAGTGGAAAAAGGAAACAAAATGACTAAGCCAAATTCTGGCAGAAGTTACACCACAATCCAAAAAACCTGGAGTCAGTGGCTTCCCAAAGGCACAGAAAATGGCAGATGTTGTCCCAAGGAAAGGAGCTGCAGGTGGAAGGAGAGAAGGAACATCTGCAGTGCAGTGAGCAAAGGCTGGTGCTCAGCCTCAGGCTCAGGCTCAGGCTCAGGCTCAGGGCAGGCTCAGGCTCAGGCTCAGGGCAGGCTCAGGCTCAGGGCAGGCTCAGGGCAGGCTCAGGCTCAGGGGCAGGCTCAGGCTCAGGCTCAGGGCAGGCTCAGGCTCAGGCTCAGGCTCAGGCTCAGGCTCAGGCTCAGGGCAGGCTCAGGCTCAGGCTCAGGCTCAGGCTCAGGCTCAGGGCAGGCTCAGGCTCAGGCTCAGGCTCAGGCTCAGGCTCAGGCTCAGGGCAGGCTCAGGGCAGGCTCAGGGCAGGCTCAGGCTCAGGCTCAGGGCAGGCTCAGGCTCAGGGCAGGCTCAGGCTCAGGCTCAGGCTCAGGCTCAGGCTCAGGGCAGGCTCAGGCTCAGGCTCAGGGCAGGCTCAGGCTCAGGGCAGGCTCAGGCTCAGGCTCAGGCTCAGGCTCAGGCTCAGGCGCAGGCTCAGGGCAGGCTCAGGGCAGGCTCAGGCTCAGGCTCAGGGCAGGCTCAGGGCAGGCTCAGGCTCAGGCTCAGGCTCAGGCTCAGGGCAGGCTCAGGCTCAGGCTCAGGCTCAGGGCAGGCTCAGGCTCAGGCTCAGGCTCAGGCTCAGGCTCAGGCTCAGGGCAGGCTCAGGCTCAGGGCAGGCTCAGGCTCAGGCTCAGGCTCAGGCTCAGGCTCAGGCTCAGGCTCAGGGCAGGCTGTGCCTGCTGGAAGAGCTGATCCTCCCATGGCTGATGGCCAGAGTGCATCACTCTGACAGCACTGGGACATTCACTGCTCCCCCAGAGCTGCACTCCAGGCTGGGCACATGGAGCTCCACACAGCTGCTCCCCCACCTCCCTCTGCCAGCAAAACCCACAGCAGGAAAATTCCATTTCCACAGTGTGCTGAGAAAAACTGCAGAGAGATCCTTCACTCACTCACCATGCTCCCAGGAGAAAACCAGAAACCCACCTGCCTTTGTGAACTGCATTCTCCAAGCTCAAGAATAAAATTACTGTCCTTACATCATGGGTGGGAAGCAATGAAGTCATTTCCATGGATATTTCCCCTGTCCTTACATCATGGGTGGGAAGCAATGAAGTCATTTCCATGGATATTTCCCCTGTCCTTACACCATGGGTAGGAAGCAATGAAGTCATTTCCATGGATATTTCCCCCTGTCCTCCCTGCTCACATGCTGGCTGGGAGCAGGCAAGGGAGTCTCTCCCTACATCACCACAATGGCCCAAGGAGGGCTTGGATTAGGGCTGGTACAATATAGGGGGAGATTTTTCCTTCTTCTTAACTTCCTCCACACTCATTTTTCCATCATGGATCATTTTTTCTGATCTTTTTCCAGGTAAGAGGCACTCAGGGTGAGGAGAGCCAGTGGCAGAGCTGCCCTGGGCATGTGGGGACACTGCCACGAGGGGACAGACACTGACAGCACCCAGGGGCTGCCTGGGGCCAGTGGAATCCCCTGGAACAGGGAACTGCCACCAGAAAGCAGCATTCCCACCTCTGGGTGAGAAGTTTGAAAGCCCTTCTGTCACCTCTGGCTGTCACACCCTCCTGCTGAATGCAGAGACACCTGAGCCCCTTCCCAAGCAGGAAACCTTTCCCTGCCCATCACAAACTGCAGAAGGAAGAAGGACCTGTGGTTTTCTGTACCATAACCCATTCAGAGAGCCCCAGAGCCCACCACAGCTCCAACCAGCACTCTGAACAAGCTGACTGCTCAAAATGGGACATTGCAGAACATAATGAACTTTCATTATTCATTCTCACCCTGAAATCTGCCTGAACATCTGTGCTTGTTGGGATTTCAAGTGGGATTGTTCAGACAAAATTACAAAAGAATTTGCAGTGTGTGAGAGGAGGTTCTGGTATGATCAAAGGAAGAAAATCAAAGCTCTACAGGGCCTCACATGACAGCACTGAAGAATCTGAACTTTCACTCTGCTCATATGCACCTCATTTGTTGCTTTATGACTGTTCAGGAGTGCCCAGTTCGTTTTCACCCCTGTAAAACTTCCCTGAGTTCAGAAAGTGAGGCTGACACCACATGTCCAGGACACCCCAGCACTTCTCAGTAAAGGTTAAAACAGAACAATTGAAGGAACATTAATCTCCATCACACACAGTCACCTCTGCCAAAAGCTGGGATCAGTGAGGGCTGGGCAGACAGGACTGTGCTGCACTTCTGCCTTGTTCAGTCCTGGGGAATTGAGTTTACTCCTTGACAATCCTGAGCAGCTTTTGTTTTATTTTTACCTCCTCAAACATAGGATAATGTCCCTAAAAGCAGAGTGAGAACATCAAAACAACTTCTGGAGCCAAAGTTCAGCCCCTGGAATCAAGGAACCCAATGTCTGACAAAGCTCCCAGAACATGCAGCAATGCCAGAAAATGCTCCCAGACCTGTATCTTGCTCTGCTAAAGCCTGGAGCAATCACTCCCAAACCTGCATCCTGTCAGGAGATATCACACTGCTGAAAGATTCCAGGGAAGTGCAGCCAACATCCCTGCAGCCAAGGAAAGGTTTCCTCTCAGGAAAACAGTTGAGATAGTCTTGAACTAATTATAACAATTTGGAAGAGGCCATGAGATTTTCCAAAATAGGAAAATCCTTACTACTTCACTGAATTTATTTAGGAAATAATAAATAAACCCCCCAAAAAGTAAGGACAAAGCAAGTTGTAATTGGGAATATGGAAGGATTTTCCCTTTTGAAATTGCAGCCTTGAGCTCCTGTGGGGCTGCTCCTGGTGCATGGCCTGTTCCCAGGCTCTGGCACTGGGCAGCTCCCTCCTCCAGGGAGGGAGAAGGGACACAGTGAATGACATTCAGGAAAGTGCATCAGGTGTGACAAGAGCCACCACAAACCATTTTCCCATTTGTCTGGATTCCTGTCCCAGCGTGGTGGCTGATGAGCAATCAGGTTATTGCAACATCTGTCCTTGTCTTTATGCATTGCCAGGACTCCTGGCACAGGATAGGGACCCACTTGCCAACCTGCATTTCTGATTTGTTTTTTTCATTTCCCTTAATTACCTGTAAATTTATACTGGTGATACAACTTATCCACTCTAAATGTCTCTGTTCTTGCTCAGCTGCTTTGAGCAGAAAGCCTGGCCCCAGGAATATGCAAGATAACTGCATGTACAAAGAAAAATAAATATGTATGAGTCACAAAAAACACAGCTCTTGCTCACATGCCTGCACTAAAGCCAACTTCTGCCTTCAGTCAGCCCTTCAAAGGGGTGGAAAATGACAGCTAGGGTTGGGGCACACCACCACTGGTTCCAATGGAGTTCACATCCATTTTCGTGATGAAGTGGTAAAATATGGATGTTCCCTGAAGAAGCTGCACTCCAAAGGCCTGGAGGGCAGGAATGACAGGAAAATGACAAGCAGGAGCTGAGCTGAAAAAGCTGCTGAGATGGGGGGCTGGGCAGGCAGGGGCTGCTCCCACACACCCCCAGGGCTGTGGGTACCTGTGGCTGTCACCTGGGGCTGTGCCAGCTGCTGTGGGGACACTGTGCCCCTCTCTCAGCACTGGGGGGATGAGGAGATGGGGAGGGGGGCAGTGGTGGCAGCAGAGCCCCAGGCTGCCCCCCCAGCTCCCCCAGGAACAAACCCACTGCCACACATGGCCCAGCCTGGCAGAGCACAGCAATGCTTCCTCTGGCTGCTCACAGATGTCATTCCAGGAGCAGAGCAGGCACCCTGCTCCAGGCTGGGCTGCACTCACTGGTGACCACCAGCACTGCTCTTCACCTCCAGGGAATTACTGCAGTGCTTCCTCTGCAATTAGTGCAGTTATCAGCATGGCTAATGGCAAGTGCTTGCAGTCGTGTTACCACACTCTTCTCATGTTCTGCTTTATATAATGAAATAAAAACGACATTTTGACACAGTGTGAAGTGGAATACCTTCTTTCTCAGTCTGCTCCCTTCAAGTACTTCCTCTGTGTGTTTTCCAGAGAGGGTGTTTGATCATGATTTTCCTGCACATTTTCCTGCTCTCTAGCAGTGAATCAGCAGCTGGAACACCACAGAAGGGGGGCAGCAATCACAGCAAAGACTAATGGTGCTTCAAAGGACTGCTAATAAATACACACAGTGGGAAAAACCTGCTTTGAACTAAAGAAACTGCACCAAGGACAGACCAGCTCCTGGGGGTTTTAGGCACTCATTTTTTCCAGATATGCCACCAGTCAGAACCCAGAGAAAGGACCTGGAAGCATACTAGCATTTCTCATAAAATCATTTTCATCTGTACATGTAAATTTGAAATTTCATGCAGTGAAAATGCTTTCTATAACAATTAAATTCATACTATGACTAAGAGCAGAAAAACATAAGCAAATAGGGAAAAAAAGGCATGATAACACCAAAGCAGAAACCTACATAATCCTTACAAGTGCATTGATGTGAGCTTGAAATATAAAGGGGGAATTTACTGTGTAAACTGGTTTTGAAGCCTCAGAGAGGTTAAATTAGTGCTCCTAAATGTCAGCATTGAAGGGAATTTTAAGAAGAACCAGGTTCTTTCCTGTTGCATATGGGGGAAATTATTTTGGAGGCAAGAACGTTGCTCTGTCCATTATTATTATTATTATTATTATTATTATTATTATTATTATTGTTGTTGTTGTTGTTGTTGTTGTTATTATTATTAATCACATCTCGATTCTTTATAGACTTTAAAGTCACAGAATCCCAACCTGGTGTGGGTTGGAAGGACCTTACAGCCCATGCAGTCCCACCCTGCCCCGGCAGGGACACCTCCCACTGTCCCAGTGTCCAGCCTGGCCTGGGGCACTGCCAGGGATCCAGGGGCAGCCACAGCTGCTCTGGGCACCTGTGCCAGGGCCTGCCACCCCCCAGGGAACAATTTCTGCCCAACATTTAACCCAAATTTCCCCTCTTTGAGGCTGAAAGGAGGCGGAAAGGCAAGCCCAGCACCAAGGCAGCAGCGTCCGGCTGCTCTGCCGGGAGCAATGGAACGCTCAGTGCCTTCAGCACCAGCTCCTCGGATGTTTTGTGGCTTTCCCAAGCTCCAGGCTCGGCTGTTTCCTGCAGCAGAGGGAGCTGCAGCCCCGCGTTTCCAGCTCGGCTGCCCGGGATTGGGGCAGGGACCGGCACATCCCGCCCTGCCCGGGCCGGGGCAGCGACAGCGCCCTGTGTCTGTCCCCACAGAGGCTCCGGGCAGGTAAAAACCGGGTTTTACCTCGCTCAGGTCCTGCCTGGGCAGGGACAGCGCCGTGTCTCTGTCCCCACAGAGGCTCCGGGCAGGTAAAAACCGGGTTTTGCCTCGCTCAGGTCCTGCCTGGGCAGGGCAGCCCGGCCGTGAGCGGGGTTGTCCCCAGGGTGCCACGGCAGCGCTGTGCCCGGGGCCAGGGGACACCGCTCTGGCCAAAGGGTAAAGAAACCAGCCCTTATTTACTTATTTACTTATTTACTTATTTACTTATTTACTGGCAGACACCTGCCGTGCCACCTTCCTCGTTTCCCTCGCGTTCCGGAGCTCATCCTTTCGGGACAGGTTTGTGCCTTCCCCCGGTTAAACTCAGCCCCGCACGGCGGGGACAGCGGCCAGTCCCCGGTGACAGGGCCAGGAGGGGACACACGGACACGGACACACGGACAGGGACACGGGCACGGACACACGGACACACAGCACAACGCAGGGAGCTGTGATTCAGCAGGACCTGCTGCTGCTGCTTTACTGAAGCTGCTTTAAAGGGTGCAGTTCCTTTGCCCTGTTAAATACTTCTGTGATCCCCAAACATGGGAGTGAGCGGCAAAGGGAAGAATTTGTGCCTCTTTCTGAGCCTGGCTCCAGCCGTGCTCCTGCGGGTCACCTGGGGTTTGCACAATCCTGTACACTCGGGTTCTTCCCTGACACCTTGATGACATTCAGGCAGTACCTGAACTTTATCCCAAGTCTTCTGTACCCGAATATTCAAAGTAACAAAAATCAAACTTATACAAGATTGGTATAGAGTGAGCAAATGATCTAATTCCTCAGAGGCTCATTATACAAAGTGAGGTAAAGGGAAAATCCCTAAGAATGGAATGGGAAGGTTAAGGACTACACACAGATGCTGAAGAGCCTAATCAAAGTGGTTTTGTTTTTATGTTCTTGTAGGAAGGATGAGTAACTGGAAGATACAGTGCCTCTACCTTCTCTTGCATTACTTTATCAGTAAAAATGTGCCACCCAACCTGTTTTCTGCACACACAGATAAGGAGATCATTTACTGAGGTTCCAGCTCACCCCTGGGAATGGAGAGAAAAGCTGAGTTACTTCCACCCCCATGTGTTTTAGGGGTGACCCTGTGACACACCTGTTGTGACCCATTCACTGCAGGTTGTGCCCAGCAGTGGCTCTCTGGTGCTTTCCTTGCTCTGAGGCAGAGCCAGGCTGGCTGTGCCCGTGCCTGGGGGATGGGGTGGCACTGCTGGGAACCTCAGGTGTGCTTTCACCTGCCCCACCTGCAGTGGGGCACTGGCCTGTGCTTCCATCAGTGAGCCACTTCTGCCTCCCTGACCCTGCCCACAGATCCAGACTCCAGGGATCTCTGGAGTTCAAACATTGTCTCAGTTCTGCTGCTGCTGCTCGTCAATTGGCCTGAGTGGGTTTGCAGGGCTGGGAGAGCAAAGTTTGGCTGGAGGAGTTTCCTTTTGCTCTGTGCTGGCATTCCTGCTGATCCCCCACAGCCAGAGCAAAACAAAACCAATTTGTGAAGTAGATGAATCCTCTCAGCCAAGTCAGAGATGGGAGGTCTGGAGGCAGCTGGGGGAGTTCAGCCATATAGAAAAGTGTTTGTTAGAAATGCACTCCCCTCTGTTCCAGGAGAACAATGTCCTGAAGGATCTCCCTTCCCTGCCCACGGCCAAGGCTCTGAGCAGGGGGAGCAGCTCCTCATGGCAGGTCTGAGTGCCAGGGATGGGGGTACACCCAGCCCAGGTGTGCACCCAGCCCAGGTGTGCACCCAGCTCCCAGGTGTGCATCCAGCCCAGCCCGGGTGTGCACCCAGCCCAGGTGTGCACCCAGCCCAGGTGTGCACCCAGCCCAGGTGTGCACCCAGCCCAGGTGTGCATCCAGCCCAGGTGTGCACCCAGCCCAGGTGTGCATCCAGCCCAGGTGTGCATCCAGCCCAGGTGTGCACCCAGCCCAGGTGTACATCCAGCCCAGGTGTGCACCCAGCCCAGGTGTGCACCCAGCCCAGGTGTGCACCCAGCCCAGGTGTACACCCAGCCCAGGTGTGCATCCAGCCCAGGTGTGCACCCAGCCCAGGTGTGCATCCAGCCCAGGTGCACCCAGCCCAGGTGCACCCAGCCCAGGTGTGCATCCAGCCCAGGTGTGCACCCAGCCCAGGTGTGCATCCAGCCCAGGTGTGCATCCAGCCCAGGTGTGCACCCAGCCCAGGTGTACATCCAGCCCAGGTGTGCACCCAGCCCAGGTGTGCACCCAGCCCAGGTGTGCATCCAGCCCAAGTGTGCACCCAGCCCAGGTGTGCATCCAGCCCAGGTGTGCACCCAGCCCAGGTGTGCATCCAGCCCAGGTGTGCACCCAGCTCTTCCCTCCTCCTGGGAACCCAGAGCAGAGGGTGCTTTATGACAAAATCAAGCACAAACAAGAGCTGAAATGAGCCTGGACAGCAAAAAGACTTTAAAACCCACATTTCCTGTGGACTTCTTGTTCCACAGCACATCACAGTTTTATATTGCGTGGAAAGGACTCAGCAGAAGCAGTCACTCAGACAAAAGCCCTCGTAAGTAAGAAAAATCCTTCTCTTTAAAATACCTCTGCCCTCTGGAGAGCTGGAGTGCCTGCTACTGGAATTCAGTCAGCATTTTTCTTGTCTAATCTCCATGTGATGAGCTCACATAGCCCTTAATGACTCAGTATGTTTATTATTTTTAACAGGGAATATTAGAGTCTCTCACCTACTTTTAGGCCACTGTGTTACCTGTTTTACATTTCATTATGGAAACAAGCAATCATTTCTAATAAAACACTGGAAATCTCTGTATGTGCCTCAACCTAGTCCTAAAAGAATGCTAAAGCACTGATAAGGGCTTGAAGAGATTTAAAAGGATGATAAAAGATTCAAAGACTCTGCATCTTTGATCTCAAATGACATTCTAAGCTGTGTTATTAAATTAATCATTATCAAATATATGAAATGTTCTAATTGGATCAAGGTTAATATATAGATTGAAAGCATCTCCTAGAACTTCTCTTTTGAACTGTGCATTCTGTGCTAAGTAATTAAAGTTCACCGACTCTGGGGCAGGAGATAATCCCTCCTCATTTGCAGTAATCACCACCCAGTGAAGTTCTCTGAATTCTTTGTAGAGCATCAGTGGTCCATGGGCACTTCCAGGGGTTCTGTGGAGCTGTTCCTGTCGAGTATGTCCCAGTTTTCAGCAGTGTTTGCTGTAAAAAGGCAACCCCTGAGAGCTTTCAGGAATTTTTGGGAACACTTAAGACCTCCCTACTTGTCTGCTCCAAGTCCTCTCCTGTGTGTTTCTCACGTGGGGATTTATTTACACTAAAATGTGCTGTTTCAGGAGAAGCAGCACAGCACAGAGTTGCATCCCCTGTGCAGATGGGAGCAGCTGGAGCTGAAAGCAGCACAGGAGACTCAGAAATGCTGCTGAGCATAAATCCTGCAGGCAGAAACAGAGAGCACAGGCAGAAACAGAGAGCACAGGCAGAAGGTGGGGCAGAGGAGCTGCACACCTCTGGTTGCAGGCAGGAGCAGCTCAGTTAACTCCTTCTTGCTTCAGTGTCACATTGCCAGAAAGGGGAAATGATAAAAAGCAGGAAAGTGACACTTGAGGAGAAAATGATGTCTCAAAGCCCTTTCCCACTGCTGTCACAGCAGGAGGGGCTGCAGAGGGTTAGGTCAGCATGATCAGACACTGGAGTGAGTTTTCCCAGAAGGGCAGTCTTGGAAAAAAGGAACTCAGGCAAATTTCCATGTGGAAATCAATTCAGACATAAATGCTGCAGCTGGACAGTGTCACCCAGCTCCCTGCACTCATTCCCACAGCCCCTGTGGGTACCTGCAGGAGGCCCTAAAGGCCAGCACAGAATTGTAATCTCTCTCTTGCACAGACATTTGCTGCACCAGCCAGAAAGTAAGAGGGAATTCTCTTTTTGACCCCTGCAAAGCCAGATCCTACCTGTCTTTCACCTGAGTTTCAAGCCCTGGTGTGTGAAGAATAAAAGTGATGGAAGCCAGATGGTCAGTGTTCCCTGAAATCCCTTCCCACTGCTCCAGAGTGCCTCAGAAGTTACAGGGACTGTGCAGCTTGGCTCAGACAGAACAGATCTCTATCTGTGGTGCATACACACCACAGGAATTTTTATGAGAGATTATCACTCATTTTTTCTCACAGGATTCTGTGGGAGTCTGACTGAATCAGACATGAACAAGGGCTGAATCAAAACCTCAGGACCTGGTTCACTGGACACTAAAGATGCAGAAGTACCAGCCCAGAGTTAATTTCCAGAGTGAATAGTACCAGTTTTCAGTGGAAGCTCACAGGACTGGCTCACTGGAGTAGGCTTTTTCACCTTCCTGATGTTTCTAGAGCTCTGTCTTTCAAGCCTGTCTGTAACACAGCTCACCTGGAAAATTGTCCCAGGTTCTGGTCATCTCTCATGGAACAGAATTTACTCTGCCCCTTCTCTGTAACTGCATGAACACACCAGTAGGATTATTACAAGTTCAAATAGTTGTGTACAGCAACATTAATGAACATCTGTGGTTCTATATCTTTATCATCCCTGGCTAGCAGAACTTACAGGCATTAATTCATTCCTGGTTGTAAGGAAGAGAAAGCTCTGTAATCCTTTTCTTATAATTTAATAATCCATCATTTCTTTAGCACTGCCCAGCTGCTGTTGCCAGCTAATCCTTCTAAATGGGAATATTGCCATTTGGAACAGCAGGATGTGCATTTCTGTACAGGTGATGGGGAAGACAAGAATTGTCAGGGATCTCTTTTCTTCCCCCCATGACCATCTTGGCTACCTGAGCTTATTCTCCACTGGGAATGAGGGCAGTGCTACTCAGCCTTCCTCATTTTGAGCTGTCCTTTGGCAAAGACTGGAAAATTACTGATGACACACCCCATGGACAGCACAGCACCCCTGGGTGCTCACACACCCCATGGGCAGCACAGCCTGCTCAGGGCTCCACTCACACATCAAACAAGGCAATTCCAGCTCTTCTGGACCTGAACCTGAACCTGTGTGAGCAAGTGGTGAGTACAAGCTAACAAGGATTTAAGGGCTCCAGCTGAGGCTGGGAGGGAAACACTCACCAAAGCTGCTCAGGTGTGAGCACAGCCCAAGTCCCCAGGGCTGGGAAATCAACTTTTCTTTAGCATCAGCTTCTCTCCGCTGTTTTCTAAAAGGAGGGAGGAGGAAAAAAAAAAAAAAAAAAAAAAAAGCAGAAGTTTAGGAATCATTAATTTGCAGGGAGCTCTGCTTAGGCAAGTGCTTCTCCACCAACTCTTCTTTTAAATATTTCTGATAATGGGATGCAGATACTTACACCTGTGAGCTACAGAGGTAATTTGCACCCATTTAGAGCTCCATTTGGGAGGTATAAAAATATCCCAATAGCAGGAATCTGGTCCATTCCTTATAACCATTATTAGAAAAGAAACTAGAAATTATTTTAGCTTCACTAATAACAAGAAAATCAGGCAGAAATGTGCCTTTGAACATTCTGTGACAATCTCATCTGCCACTAAACGTATGAACATTGTTCCTGCAAAACTTTTCTTGCTCTTTCATCCTCCTACCCCCTTCACAAGAACTGAATGACACTGGAAGGAAGCCAAGTGTCCCAGGATTGTTCCAAGGTCACAGACCTGTGTGGAGTATGTGCTTGGTGGCAGAGGCTGCATCCCTGCAGGGCTGATCCCAGGGGTGAGCCTGGCTGCACACTGGCACATAGACATGGAATGTTGGGGCTCCAGGGATAAAGCACTCAAAGGAAAGGGAATAAACCACAGACTCCAGCACAAAAAGGCATTTGTGTGAATCCCACCTGGGGATGTTCTGTGTGTCAATCCTTTCTGACACAAATGCTGCATAAACAGACATCATTTAAACTCTGGAACTGAGTGAGCTCAAACTTTTCATAAAGAACTGCCTAGAGAACAATAGATTTGTTTTTTGGTTTTGGTTTTTTTTTTTTTTTCCCCTGGGGATTCTTCCACAGTGGAAGAACACTGAGATATTTTGGGAATGCTGCTCCCCCTGTAAAATTGACTCTAGATTCTCCATGACAGGTAATTGTGGCAGGTAAAAGAGGAGATGACCTGAGGTTGTCCAAACAGATTCAAGTGAGCAGGAAAATGAAGGGGTTTGAAGGCAAGCCATTTGGATCATCCCTCTCTGCAATTACAGCTGTCATACTCCACATGACAGCTACAACTTCAATTTCTTTCAGCTTGATTTGATCCTTGTGTGACAGTCCATCAAATTCAGGAGTCAATCCCACAACTGTATCATAACTTTCCCTAAAATTCACAGAAATCACACCTCTCCTAATTCTTTTAAAAGAAATGGCCAGAAATTAAAGCCCTCCCCAACCTTTGATAATTATTTGCAGTGAGAGGGCAGCAGGTCCCTGAGCAGATGTGCAGTGAGAACGTGCCAGGGCAGAGCAGGGTCTGCACAGAGCCCACCATGGCTCAGGGAGCCCCTGCAATGCCAGGCTGCAGCAGGAGCTGCTCAGCACTCACAAGGAACACACTTCACCTTCAGTTTTGGGAGCACAGCTCTGATTTTGAAGTGCACTGCTGTGTGCAGGGCTGGTTTGGTGGTTCCATCCCAATCTCCCTCCAGAACATGGGCAGGGAGTGCAGAGAGGCCACACAAGCTCCAGCCCAAGCAGCTCTGCCAGCTCAGGGACACCCAGCACAGGTACCTGGGTCAGACACATCCACAGGACAGGGAGACCAGGAGAACTCCCTTAGCACTGCTCAGGAGGCTCCATCCCAGATCCATGGGGCACTGTGGGCAGCTCTCACACCCTGGGGGAAGCCTGGGCTGTGTCCTGGGAGCAGCTCCAGGCTCAGCTGCTGCTCATGGACCTGAGCTCCTCACTGAGAGCCACCCAGGCACCCTGAGCTCCCACCCAGAGCCACCCAGGCACCCTGAGCTCCCACTCAGAGCCACCCAGGCACCCTGAGCTCCCCAGAGCCACCCAGGCACCCTGAGCTCCCACCCAGAGCCACCCAGGCACCCTGAGCTCCCACTCAGAGCCACCCAGGCACCCTGAGCTCCCCAGAGCCACCCAGGCACCCTGAGCTCCTCACTGAGAGCCACCCAGGCACCCTGAGCTCCCACCCAGAGCCACCCAGGCACCCTGAGCTCCCACCCAGAGCCACCCAGGCACCCTGAGCTCCCACCCAGAGCCACCCAGGCACCCTGAGCTCCCCACCCAGAGCCACCCAGGCACCCTGAGCTCCCCAGAGCCACCCAGGCACCCTGAGCTCCCACCCAGAGCCACCCAGGCACCCTGAGCTCCCACTCAGAGCCACCCAGGCACCCTGAGCTCCCCAGAGCCACCCAGGCACCCTGAGCTCCCCACTCAGAGCCACCCAGGCACCCTGAGCTCCTCACTCAGAGCCACCCAGGCACCCTGAGCTCCCACCCAGAGCCACCCAGGCACCCTGAGCTCCCCAGAGCCACCCAGGCACCCTGAGCTCCCCAGAGCCACCCAGGCACCCTGAGCTCCTCACTCAGAGCCACCCAGGCACCCTGAGCTCCTCACTCAGAGCCACCCAGGCACCCTGAGCCCCCCACCCAGAGCCACCCAGGCACCCTGAGCAACTCCCTGCTTTGTGCCCAGCTCCTTCCCCCTGCCAGGAGCAGCTGCTGGGGTTCCAGGGGGTCCTGCACAGCCCAGGGCTGCTGCCCTGAGCCCCCAAAAGCACCTGGGAGAGCTCCTGGATCAGCTTCTCCCTCCCTGGGGCACAGACTGGGAATAAACCCTTCCCACGTGCCTTGTGCAGGGGCTGTCACTCGTGGCACAGTGGCAGTGCCTCCACTCCAGCACAGCCTTTCCATCAGCTGCTGCTCTGGGGGCTCCCACAGTCCCACCCCTCTCCTGTGCTCCAGCCTCACCCCTCCCAGCATTTCTGCCTTCACTTGTTCACATCAGACCTTCCAAAATTAATCAAGAACCAAGCAAATCCATTCATGTTACTGGACCCTGCCAAGTGTAAAATAAAGGCACTAAAGGAATCAAACTTAATTTTAACCCAATGTGAACAAGTCTAAATTAAGAATTTTGATTATTGGAAAGCAGAAGGGACAGTTACATGACAGAGGCACTACATGACCACTGCTACAATGCCTGATTTATAAAAAGGAAAATACTATTTCATCAAAATCCAGCCCTCACAATAATGAATATATGAGATAAGTAAGGCCTATTAAGCCAAGTTATTCTCTTAAAATATCCCATTGCAGTGACAGAAACTAGTGTAAATACAGTCTCTTACTGCAGAATAAAAATATGCTTAATTTAAACTTTTTCTTTGTTCAGGGGTACATCAAATGCATCAACTTCATCAGCCACAATTCTATGTGGTGGAAGTTGGAAGAATTG
This sequence comes from Muscicapa striata striata, assembly GCA_030060385.1. Lineage (NCBI taxonomy): Eukaryota > Metazoa > Chordata > Aves > Passeriformes > Muscicapidae > Muscicapa > Muscicapa striata. The sequence goes on from JAREIS010000162.1 coordinate 741,686, forward strand.
TGCCAATCAGGATGAATTCTCTTGGCATTAGCAGAGGACCCCCATGTCACTGCCAGGGTGCCACTCCTGGTCAGAGGTGTGCTGGGACAGCCCCAGTCACACAGGGCATTATGCAACAGGGAAATTAAACATTCAGAGCTGCCTTTCCCAGCCTGGCTGTGGCTCCTCATTCACTCAGCAGTGATGATCTCCCAGGATTCTCCTAGAGAAGGAAATGGGTTAAACTGATGAGGTATTTTTAATGTGTGTTGACAAAGGTCCAGAGTGAATGTACAGCTACATTAGTTAAATTGGGACTGCTCTGCTCAGCCCCAGTAGGAATGTCTTCCTCTTTCATTATTTAAAGCTTCTGGGTTTTTTAAACATTTCATTATGTAGAAAGAAGAAATACATCAGATGCAAAGCCACTGAGAAAATATTCCTGCATTTTCTGTAACATCACGTTGGAGAAGCCATGGAAATTTGTTTCATTTTCACACTATCTTTGCACTTAATTTGTGCACAGTCCTTTTCCTCTTCTTTCCCTAATTCCACTGTAGGGTGCAATGAAAGAGGAAAGGAAAAGCCCATTTTTGTACCCAGCTGAACAGAGTATCCCAGCATGGTGAGGATAAGGATCAGTGACACTGGTTCCAGTCCCCACAGTGACCAGCAGAGAACAGCCCAGGAGAAAAACTCAAACTGAGACTCCCTTCAGTGATGAGCTGCCTGTTGTCACCTAAGAGGACAACACCTCATGGGCTCTGCAGCTGGTTCAGGGAGGTGATAAAGCAATGCCCTGGCAGGTCTCTGAGTCAGTAACTGAGATACTCTGGGTGCCACCAGGAGCTTCCCTAGGCAAGGGAAGGCTGCACAAACCCAAACCCTCCCCTGCAGCAAACCTGCCTGCACTGTCATTCCTGGAACCCTTCCACAGGGAATTTCCTTCCTTTCCTTCTGCTCTGAGGGCAGGATTCAGCACTGAGTGATCTGATCAGACTGGGATTGCTTTTGTACATGTGAGCAATCTGTGCTCACTCCCACTCAGACCTGCTTGGCATGTTGGCTAAGCTGCACGTGTGCCCCATTTCCCCTCAATTCTAAAATAATCAGGTGGCATTTCTGGTGACCAACAGCACTGTGGGGACTTTTTGGGAGACTCCAATCCATACAGCAACTGGGGTTAAAATTATGTGTAGGTGCAAGCTCCCTGGTGAAAGAATGCATCAGTCTTGTATTACAAACAGCTCAAACATAAACAGATTTTACTGTTATTGCTTTAGATAAAATTTTTCACCCTTTTCACACTTATAGGAAAAAGTCCCAAATGCTTTTCAAATGGGATTCAGCCACAGCTGCTCCATCATAAATCTAGAGAATTAAAACGTGCAGTGAGACAGTTTGGCTAAACAACATCTTAATTTCCTTCACGTGAAGCAGTTTGTATAAACAGGAACAGCAGCAGGGATGGGAGCTTGCTCAGGACATGGAAATGGAGAGAGAGGGAGAGCAGAGCACGAGGACAAGCAGCACTGGAGGAGGCTGAAGGAGAACTTGGGGGAGCCAAGGAGAGTTAACAAAGCCTGGGGTCAGAGAGCACGGGAGGGAAGGGGAACATGCACCTCAGCCACACGTGCTGAGATCACCAGTTCTGGATTATGAAAATCCCCTGGAGCCACTGGAGATCCCACTGGCAGTGGGAACACAGGGCAGCATAACCTGGCATCACCTGTGGGACTCTGGGAAGAATTTGGATTTTGCAATCTGAGAACAAATTTAGAAATGACCTTGCAGCCTTCCCAAATCAATCCCTCCACAATTTAAACCACTCCCTCCCTGAACCCTGGTGGAATTCCTCCATTTCTGCCTCCACCCACGCAGGCATGCTGCCAGCCCAAGGTGGGTGACTGCTCACTGGATTGCAGATTTTAGCAGCCACACCAGGGAGCTTCCCATGAGCAGCACAGTCAGGATTAACAACATGCAAACTGTTCCTCACTCTGTACAACCAGCTAAGCTGGCAACTGGCCATTCTTATACAAATACTGAATACCAGAAGAAAGGAAAAGAATCAAGAATCCTACAGGTCTTACTTCTCACTCAATTAATCAGAACCATATAACAAAGATACTGTGGCTCATTACAGGGGAAAAAAATGTTACTCCTGATGGGAAACAAGTTTTCTCCTGATACCAGCAACCAGATGGCAGCTAAACGATGAAGTGTTGAAGAAAACTGGGAAGAGTTTTCCTTCCTCCAGCTAACACAGACTCCAGGTTTGCAGTGCCAAGGTGCTGGATGCTACCCCTGTCCCACAGAGCAGCCCCAGGGCTGTGGGATCAGCTCTCAGCTGGACCCTGCTCCCAACAGCACCAGTTGTGGCCAGCAGTGAGATGGAGCTGCTCCAGCCACCCAGCCTGGATGGGTGCAGGGCTCTCCAGCTGCACTGGCTCTTCCAAAGGACAGTTTCTTGGAGCCTTGAAAGAGTCAGTTTTGTTTTAACATCTGCATGAAGTTCCTCCCTGTCAGATCAAACCCAGTGATTGTATCAGCCTGTGCAGGTACAGTGCCAGGATTGTTGCTGCTCTCAGTTTTAGATCTGGCATTTCTATCCCAGCACTGCCAGAACTGGTGCACGTGGCTGGAAACTCAGAAGTCAATTGTGTGTTCTCCTTCTCCACAATGTCTCAAAGGCTTGGGAACAGAATGTCTCCCTCCTGCTGAAACACACTCCACATATCAGCACCACTTTATGGGCCTCTACCTTCCTCTGTCAGTTCATGAAAGTGCCTGCCAAGTTCTGCTTTTGGGATGGGGCTGGGACAGGGATGGCCCTGCTCTCCCAGCCACCCTCACCCACTGCAGGCACAGCCCTGGGTGCTGGCAGAAATGGGGAGCCCACAGCCCAGCCAGGAGCCAGCCCTGCCTGCCAGCACCCACAAGCACTGGGAACAGCTGTGGGGACTGTGGGCTGCCAGAGCCCAGGCTGGGTATGGCCACAGCACCTCCTCTGTGTGCCTGTGCCATCAGCAGTAGGGGATATGCAGGTTTGGGATATGCAGGTTTGGGATATGCAGGTTTGGGATATGCAGGTTTGCACTAACCCCTTCCTTCCCCAAACTCCTGCTGTTCCACAGCCAAGTCCCCCCAGAGTCATTTCCAAGCTGGCCAAGGGCAGCAGCAAAGGCCCAAGTGTGGAGCCCTTGGGTGTGAGCCTTGGTTCAGGTGCAGGGGGAGCAGAAGGAAGGGTGAGCCTGCTGAATGCTGCACTGTGCTGTGCCACCCTGCCCTGGGGGACAGAACTGCAACAGCAACACCAATAACAGAGCTGAGAGCTCAGAGAAATGGCCAAACCTTGATCCCAGAACCCCTGTGGGTGCAGGGCACCCAGGGTTAACGTGAGCCCAGGCAGGGTCTCTGTGTCTCTGCCTTTTCTCCCAGGTAAGGCACTCAGGTGCCTGCAGGTTCCTCTCTCCCAGAGCTCCTCAGGACCCCCTCAGCTGCCTGTCCCCACCCCCACTGCAATCCCAGAGCCCAGGGGCTGCTCTGCCCGTGCTGAGCTCAGCCCAGAGCAGCTCCAGGCTGCTCCCCTCTCCAGGTGTGCACAGAGAGGGGCTCAGCCTGGCACAGGGATGGGAGCAGCAGCCTGTGGGATGGACTCTGTTGAAAACAAGCCAAGGAACCACCAACACTCTGCTGGTTCTGAGCCCCTGTGCCCTCCCTGGGAGCCCTGGGTGCCTTGGCAATGCCTGGTTCCATTCCCAGGGACCCATCCCTGCTCCCACACTCTCAGCTGCCCTCGCTGCCCCTCCCTCCTGGCTGCTCTCAGCAGGTACAAGCTGACCTGGGCACGTTTTTGGCAGCCTGAGCTCAGCCTGGCTCTTAAGGCACTGTGGGTTTGTGGAACCAAGTCTTTACTGCACCTCTGGGCTTTGCTACAGCCCTAGACCATAAATACAGCCTCACTCCTGACTTTTCCCACTGTCTCCACTACTGCCCCACAGCAGCCACGAGCTGCAGAGCCAAAGCCTAAGAAAGGCAGCCTTAAGATAAAACAAAATAAAAGACTCTCTCCTTTAAAAACAGAAGCACAAGGCCCCAAGCAAAAACATGCACACAGTTAAATTGATTTGTGCATGGAAATGTGGTAAGCACATGGAAATGCAGCATATTTCTGTGCTGCCTTAGGCTCCTGACTTCATGGAAATTCACTCCAATATATTAAACCCCGTTTGTCCTTTGAAAAACAAACCCCCATTATTAACTAAAATGCCCAAATGGAAAAAATATGATTGTCCCATGCTAGCTGGATTGCCTATTTAAACAAAAACAAAAACAAAAAACAAACCAACAACAACAACAACAACAACAACAAAAAGAAAAAAAAACCAAAAACAAAAACAAAAAACCAAAAAAACCCACCACAATAAACTAACAGTTCATATCCACTTTATTAACATAACTGTCTTTCCAGCAGAAAAAAATGAAAAAGACAATGGCAGAGTCTCTTATGTTGACATACACATTAATCAGCAAGTCACCAAGCAAAGTTCATAATCCAGAGAGGCTTCTGCTTTCCAGACCAAACAGCACAAATAGTGACCCATATTGATTGAGAAAATCTCACTCCTGGGCTGGATTCAATCCAAAATGCCTATTAGTAAGTTGGTTCTTAAAATGAACAAAGTACACTTTCTGATGGAACAAGATATTTCAAAATGAGAATCTGGGAAAGTCTCTTTCCTCAGGGGTCAGTCCCTGTGCCTTCACACAGTTGTGCCTCAGAGCTGTATTTTGTGGGAATATTGGTTCTACCACACCAACAATTGCTGTTTCAAAAAACAGTAATAAAACTTTCAAAACTGAAGGAGTGGGGGGCTAAGACAGACAAAATCCTGCAACCCACAGGATTTTTGAAGTGTTGGATCATGGTTCATTCTCCCACCCCTCTGACTCCAGAGGAGTTTTGTCACTGACCTTGGCAGGTTGTGCCAACACTCAGGACTATAAACCCTGGAGGGTTCACTCCCAGAACCTCTCAGTTCACTGCTTGCTTTGCTTATGAAGGATTAATCAAAACACACACTTCTGCAGAAATGTTGCACCTGGATAACTGCTGCTGATTCTATTTTATACCTCTTCCACCTGAGTGGTTTCTTTTCCATTTCCAGATGTGATCAGGGGTAAGGAAACCCCTGTTTTCCCAGTGCAGGCAGTGGCAGACAGAATGTGACCACAGCACAGAATTGCTGAGAGGCTTGCAGCACTGAGGTGTGCTTTTGTGTAAGGAAAGTGCAGGGATCAAACCATTCCCTGCTGTGATGGTGCTCACTGACACCAACCCACAAAGAACAGATGGATCCCAAGATCATCAGAATTAACTCCTGACAAACTATAATGAGATTCAAATTGAACAGGTTAAACATAAATTAGAGCAGAGTGAAATAGTAATATTGAATTAGCAGCAGGATTCTTGGGGTTATTTAAGCACTTGGTGAAAGTTGGAAGTTGTGATATATTTAATTGCAATATATTTCTGTCAGCTGGACACAGTAAAAAGCTGTCAGTGTTTTGTTTGAAAAGGATTTACTGTGTGTTTGGTGATGGTTCTAGGAAATGAATACTTGCATGTTAGAGGTGTGAACACCTCCATCCAAGATGAAACTTTGCCACCAGCACTTATCCAGGCCCACCAGGACAGGAGTTCAGAGTTCTGCCCCACTGGGGCTCACCCCACTGCAGCTCAGAACAAAACATGCAGACAGAGATTTGTTCCAGCTGGAAAGGGTTCCCAGTGTGTCCCAGCTCAGCCCAGGACAGAAGAGCTGTGTGACACCCCCGTGGGTTCAGGGACAGGTGATAAATACAGCCCAGCCCTGTGGGAGCTCCCAGGAGACTGACAAAGACTCCAGTTTCAAATATTAGACTATTTGAATTATTTGAATAATATCTGAAAATATTTTGACTAATTGAACATTAAATATTAAGCACAGTGAGGAGACATTTCAGTGCCAGTGTGATGGAAATGCAGGCAGTGGGAAGGGCTCTGGGAGACCTCCCAGTGCCAGGGCATGGCCTGGGCACCACAGGAAGGGCAGAGCTTGGGTCCCTGATGTGTCCCTGCTGTGTCCCTCCTGTCCCTGGTCTGCAGCACTCAGCACCAGCTGCAGCTGCTCCTGCTGCACTGCCAGGGAATAAGGTTTCCTTATTGCTCAACAAAAGCTGCTCTGTTGGGATGCTGTGCTTGGGGTTTGTGGTGCTCCTGCTGCCAAACACCTGCATTTATTCAGACACCAATGCAAAAGAATCAAAAAAGATTTGTGTTTTGTTGTCAGACACCAGCCCCAAGTGAAACTCTGCTCCAAAGCTGTGTTTTGGTGTATTCACACCCTGTGCACCAGGAGTGAGTAACAACAGCAGCCCCTTGAGCTCAGTGTTGGGCAATTCTGCATTAGGAAATGTACTGCACAAGGTTTGGGGGATAATCAGACCCTTTATTCAGTTCTGCTTTTTCTTTTATATTTCTAATGTCAGTTCTGATTTGCTTCCTTTTATCTGTATACTGAGATTTTTCCCCTTGGTTCTATTTGAAGTGGTGTGTTTTATTTTTTATTTTATTCTTATTACAGATAAGGTAATCAATATGTGTATTTTAAGAAGGACAGCTTCATCAGACTTGCTCTGTTTGTTGAGGCTGAAGTTATGTTATTGGCTGAGAAAGGAGCAGGGGTTTCCAGGGTGCAGAGCTGTGCCCTGTGCCCACAGAGCAGCCAGGTGGAATAACCAGCTCACTTATACCAGACACCTGCACACAGGAGCTCAGCAGTGCCTTCCCAAGGTCTTACACACCAAAGCATTGTCTCAGTTATGGCAATGGGGACTGAGCTCACCAGGAGTCTGGACCCTGAGCTTCTCTTTGCTGCACAGCTGCTGAGGTCACAGCTGTGCTGCAGGGAACCCTGTCCTTAGCTCTGGAAATGCCACACAAGCTGTGCCACAGCACTGACACCAAACACGGGGCACACAGAGCCAGGGGACAGAGCTGAGGCAAGAGCAGCTCTGTCAGCAGCCCTGGTGCCCTGGGCAGTGGCCACTGGCCGTGGCAGGGTGGCACACACATGTCTGGTACCTGCCAGGTGTGCCACAGCCACGGGGCACTCACAGCCAGAGCCAGAGATCATAAACAGAGACAACTGGGAGCTGGCAGGAGCTGCTCCACACAACCAGTCTGTTCCTGCAGATGTGGAATCAGACAGTAACTGCAGCAAGGAGAGCAGCTGTGCTGGGCCAGCCCTGCAAGGATTCCCCCACAAAGGCACAGCCACCTCCTCACTGCCACAAACCAAACCTGTGTGAGCAGCCCAGGGCTCTTCACCTGGATCTATGACTCTGCCACCAACTCCACAAACCATCTACAAGCACTTGAGTGGCTGGATTCAGGTCAGCTGTGTGGGAAAGGGTGTGATCTGTCCATGGAGGCATGTCCAGCTTGCACTGCTGCTGGATGTGCTGCAGAGAGCTGCCTGCAGCTGAAAGGGGCACACACAGCACAGCTGCAGCAGCTCCAGCTGGGCTTTGCAAAACTGCATCACTCACCTATTTCTCTTCTGACTTTTTTCATCCCTTCAGAGTTTTCTTGGTTCTCCTCAGGAGCTGAGTTCACACATCCTTCCCACAGAACCTGCAGGCTGATCCCACCTTCATTTTACAGCAGCATTTTATTCAGCTGGCCACAGTTACCCACCCAGGAGCTGCCAGAGCAGCTTGCCAGCTTTATCCTCTCTGTGCCACCAGGGCAAGCACAGCCCTGCTCCTTTCCAGAGGGCTCTGGGCTCCATGGGTGCTGCAGTGCTGGCCACCACTATTGGAATTGTTCTCTGTGCACATGGTACTGCACCAGGACTTTGCTTAGCCTCTGTAGAACACAGTCAGTGCTGCTTTCCTTCCCCCAGCGTGTCCTAAAATAACACTTTCTATGCCCAATCCCTGTCATTCTGGGGAAAAGTGTGTATGGAAAATTATTATGTTGGGAACATGTATTTAAACAGCTGCCAAAAGTACACAATTTTAAAATAGTAAGAGCAAAGCAGAGCACTGTGGGGTCTGGCCAGAAGAAATCTTCACTCCAAAAAGCTTATTTCATATACACAATAATTTGCCCAAATAAATAATGTCATAATGCTAATAATGTTTATGGGATGAGACGGATCTCTTCTGAATGCCAGCACAAAATTCAAATTAACTGACAAGAGGCATAATTTACCTTGAGTTCTCTTCATTAGGCACCACTGGCAGCTTCTCCTGAACTAGGAGGAATAACAATTGACTTCAGATGGAAATGTGAAATCTAAATTACAGTTGCTAAATCTAAGAAGAGTAAGGAGAAGATTCTATTATAATAGGATATATTCAAATTACATACACAGCACCTTTAATTTGGGAGAGTGGGCTCCTTAGGAATGACAGAAATGTGGATGGAGTATGAAGTTTAGTATTTCTTCAACACAAAACTGCACCTTGTTTTCTGGCAGTGTTTATATTCAGAAGCTCCTAAACAGCTTCTCCACTGTTAGATACAGGTACAGGTTATCACCCATTCCACTGGGCCATTCCCACCCTCAGTCTGCCAGGGGTCACTGCACAGGCACCAGGAGCTGTGCTTCAGCTCCAGGGGAGGAGCAGCTCCTTCGGTTCCTCACCCCTCCCTCTGTGAGGGTTCAAACACAAAGGAGTGAACTCCTCACTCTGCATTGCCTGAGTCCTTGTGCTTCTGTCAGCTGGGGAGCTCCACGAAACACCTCCTGTCCCAAAATACTCCTCCTGCCCCAAAATATCCCTCCTGCCCCAAACTACCCCTCCTGCCCCAAAATATCCCTCCTGCCCCAAAATACCCCTCCTGCCCCAAAATATCCCTCCTGCCCCAAACCCCCCTCCTGTCCCAAAATATCCCTCCTGCCCCAAACCCCCCTCCTGTCCCAAACCCCCTCCTGTCCCAAACCCCCTCCTGCCCCAAACCCCTTCCTGTCCCAAACCCCCTCCTGCCCCAAACCCCCCTCCTGTCCCAAAATATCCCTCCTGCCCCAAAATATCCCTCCTGCCCCAAACCCCCTCCTGCCCCAAACCCCCTCCTGTCCCAAACTCCCTCCTGTCCCAAACCCCCTCCTATCCCAAACCCCCTCCTGCTTAAACACTCCTGAGAATTTCACTCAGAGATTGAGTTCTCACAGCTTTGGAGGGGCCTGGGGCACTTCGTGTCCCTCCTTCTGGGAGGTGACTTGGAATGTCACCACCCGAGGGTGTCCTGCCCTGCCAGCCCCATTCCTGTGGCAGTGCTCCATGTTCCACAGCCTCCCTTTAATCCCAGGCATTGTTCTCAGACAATTTCAAGCATCTTCCATTTACACCCAGACAATGACATGTCACTGTTCCCTCACATATGGTCAGCTCACATTGAGTTGGGAGATTTCATTTCTGCAGCTCACACGGAAAGTGGAATAAACTAAATAAAAATTCCTGGTAGGAATGGCAGCTGACTGATACAGAACCAGACCCTCATAAAACCCATAATTCTGGTACAGTTAGGGGAAGGAAAGAATTTATAAGACAGACTAGATTTTTTCCAAAGCATGTAAATAATTTAGGAATTCAAGTTTAATGGAAAGCAGGTGGGACCTGTACTGTATATGGCTGCAGCTCTAGAAAACTGAAATGCTCACTGAACATACCTTGGTAGGTAACCACAGAGCCCTCTTCTTTAGAAAATACAAAATCCAGAATTGTTAATCTTTGTTTTGGCAGAGGATAATTCTAGCATGCAATATTGCATCATCTCAAATACCACCTGGAAACAAATGGTGGAAGTATGTGCTGTGCTGGAAACTGCTGTAACATTTCAAACATTCTTGTCCTGCTCCTTTCCACTGTGAACCAGCAAAGAGCCCAAGTGAGAACATCTGGGAGCAGCCCACAACATCTGGGAGCAGCCCACAGCAGGGCAGGGACACAGGCAGGGACTCACCCAAGTGTCAGACTGTCACATCCTGTGCAGTGGAACCCACCCATGGCAATGTTTCCACCCTTAGAAATGTGTTTCCAGTATTTCTGGCAGTCAGCCTCCAGGCAGTGTCTGTGCCCACCTGTCCCATCCCCAGTGCCTGGGCTCAGCCTGTCCCCTGTTTGCTGTCCCAGCCCCACAAGGGGCACAGTGGGGAAAGGATTTTCTGCAAGAGGGAGAGATCAGCCTTTCAAAGCAAAGGAGAACTGTGATTCTATTTCCAAAAGCTCCCTCTGCTCCCATCCTTTATCTCCCCTGGGCTGTCACCCAGGAAGGCAGTTCATGTTTAAAAGGGGCTGTGCCAGGAGCTCCTTTAAACCCCGGGTTTTTAAGTTACTCCCAAAGTTTCTCTGATTCTCCCAGGGCAGCAGTGACCTCTCAGCAGGGTATTCATCAGTTTGCCATGGAAGCAGAGACAGGCCCAGGTCAGAGCTTAGCAAGGGCAGGGCAGCTACAGCTGTGACCAAAGCAGATGTTGGGAGTGACATTTTCTGGGGGGTTGAGCTGCAATAAACACACTCAGGAACTTTCTTCTGGCAAAACCAGGCATGCAAAGGCAGCGGTGTCACATCCTCAGCTGCTTCTTTATCCAAGCCCCTGGCACCCAAACCCTTAAAATTGAGCAAGTGGCCCAGCCAGGTAAACCTTAGAACTTCAGAAAAAGCTACTTCAGAACTTTTGAAATTTCAGAGCTTCTAAATCTTCTGAGTTTGAGCTCAGAGAAAAAGAGAACCACCACTGGCTGACCCCTGCTCCTGGGCCCAACACCAGTACAGAATTGTCACATTGGCCTCATCTCTGTTCCCTGTTCACTGTGCTCTGAGATTTCTCTGCATCTCAAACAAAAGAACTTCAGGTGCATCTTATTTTATTAAGGCTGATACAGATAAAACCTTAATTATCTTTTTATTGTGTTGGAAAATCTTACTGTGCTTCTCCACCACAAGATGAGAAGAGAATTAAAAATAAAGTATCACTTATCAGGATCTCTATAATAACTAAAGCTGGGAACTCTGAATGCATCTTAACAAAGCTGTGAACATCTTCATGGATTCAAATTTCTAATCCCCTATAATGCTGCAAGCAGAATGGTTCATTCTTAAATCCTCCAAAAATTTGGATTATTCCCTCTAATCTTCCCTAAATCACATAAAAGATAATGAAAAACTATTTTGTTTTAATCACTCTTAGCAAAATCATCTGACAATCTCATCCTTTAATCCCTTCATAAGTGCCATCAAGACGACAGCATCAGCAAAGATTTTGTTACTGGCCAGGGGGAAGCTGCAGCCAAGTCACTGTGGTTATGGGATGTGTCAGTGCATTCAGCTCACCAGAAAATCCCTCCCAAAAATCACTTTTCAGTCTTGCCTCACACACACTTCTAATCTCATTCTGCCCAGTCATTTTATGAAAGGTACAGTACATTTTCATTTATCAGCCCAGCAGTATTAAAGGTTTCTTAAAAAACCAATATCTGTGAGATAAAATGTAAAATACCTTTTCTTTATTGCTATCATTTCAACTATGGATATCTGACATTATCTAAGATGCAGCAGGGTGTTCCAGGAGTGGTTCAGAGCATAGGAAGAGACCTGGGAAGATGTAGGAATAAATATTTATAAACACTCTTGTGAATTTTGTTTTGGCTCAGCCATCAGAGCAGAACATTATTTACATAGTAAAAGCAAGCTCCTGTGTGTAAACAAAACCTAATAATCAGGGTGATAATATATGCTGAGGGCAGAGGATTTTTGTCTCAGGTAAAACCAATAAAACTCATAAACATGAGAGCACCCAGTCAGTGAAAAAGGAGGAACAGTGTCACACATCACACAGTGTGAACTGTGCCCAAAGCTAAAGAACAGTTTTAAATGATGCATAAGCAAAGACAGTATTTACCTAAAACTGTCAAGAAAAGCTTGAATAAAATATAAGGAAAAAAAAAAAAAAACCTTTCTATGAAGAAATTGTAAACTGTAAATGGAAAGAGCTGCAATCTCACAGTGTGAGCAGTCACTTGATGCTACATTTGGAATGTAAAGGGGCACAGGATGGGGCTCAGTGCAGGTACCCAGGGAAGCACTGCTCTGGGAGCTGGAGGCACAGATGTGGAGATTCCTGCTCAGCACAGAGGTGGAAATTCCTGTTCACTCTCACACCTGAAGCTCAGGTGAGCAGAGGAGCTGGAGGCACAGATGTAGAAATTCCTCCTGTCTCTCACACCTGGAGCTCAGGTGAGTGGGAGGAGCTGGAGGCACAGATGTGGAAATTCCTCCTCGGCACAGATGTGGGAATCCCTCCTCTCTCTCACACCTGGAGCTCAGGTGGGTGGGAGGAGCTGGAGGCACAGATGTGGAAATCCCTGCTCAGCACAGATGTGGAAATCCTCCTCTCTCTCACACCTGGAGCTCAGGTGAGCAGAGGAGCTGGAGGCACAGATGTGGAAATCCCTGCTCGGCACAGATGTGGGAATCCCTCCTCTCTCTCACACCTGGAGCTCAGGTGAGCAGAGGAGCTGGAGGCACAGATGTGGAAATCCCTCCTGTCTCTCACACCTGGAGCTCAGGTGAGCAGAGGAGCTGGAGGCACAGATGTGGAAATCCCTCCTCGGCACAGATGTGGAAATCCCTCCTGTCTCTCACACCTGGAGCTCAGGTGAGCAGAGGAGCTGGAGGCACAGATGTGGAAATCCCTGCTCGGCACAGATGTGGAAATCCCTCCTGTCTCTCACACCTGGAGCTCAGGTGAGCAGAGGAGCTGGAGGCACAGATGTGGAAATCCCTGCTCGGCACAGATGTGGAAATCCCTCCTGTCTCTCTCCCAGCACGAGGCACAGCCCGGCCGCTGGGGCTCGGAGGCACCGCCCTGCACTACGGGAAAAGTGGATTTCACCCCGGATTTTAGCAAAGCCCCCCCGAAGCCCAGGGAGGCAGTGCCCGAGCTGGGACATAAAGGTGTCCCCAGCAGTGAGTGGCAGCAGCAGGGCCCCCAGAGGAGCTGCCCCAGACAGGGCACACAGGACACTCCCCAGGGAACGGGGATTTCTCCAGGGAGAGACTTCAGAGCATTCACAGTGCTGTAAAATCACATACTCAGGGTAAAGAGAACAGAAGTGAGACAAGCTCAGTGCACTCTGTGGGGGTGTGCAGTGTTTTATAGCCATTGTTTTGCACCATTCCCTCACCTAGATCAAGAACAGTGGTGACAGGAACAATTATTTAAAGTATTAGGAAAATAAGGAAGATAGTTCTACTAGTTCTGAGCATTTCTGAATATCTTCCAGAGGAAGTCTTGCTGAACTGAAGGTCAAACTGTAACTATTACAGTAAACTATACAGTAACTACTACAGTAAACTGTAACTATTACTTAGTAGTCTAAGACAAGAAAAACTTAAAAGTCTATGAAAACATTTGGAAATTACATCAATGCATGACTGTACTTCATAAGAATCCTCACAGAATAAATACTACTATTTCCAGTGCTCAGAAATGAAGAATGCATGTTACTATTTTCACACAGAGAAATTTAACCAAGTGTATTTTCTAGACCTTCACACATGGTAGGTGAGCGCTGTCATCCCCTACACAAACCAACACCAGGATTTGCTCTTGCACAGGACCTGCCCTTGGCACCCTGCCCCCGGGAGCTGCCCCAGCTGTGGCACAGCTGGATCCTGCTGCTGGTCACTGCAGCCAGAGCACCCTGCCCCCGGGAGCTGCCCCAGCTGTGGCACAGCTGGAGCTGGATCCCGCTGCTGTGAGCTGGGCTGGCACAGTCCCTCCCCCCTGCTCGGAGTTCTTCAGCCCTCGTTGTCCCTGCAGCCTTTGCAGAAGCTCATTCACTGAACAAAGGGGAAGGGACACTTTGTGCTTGGTGTTTAAACTGAACATTTGTTTTCCAGCAGCTCTTCAGATGGATAGTTTTGATTGTATTTTAAGAGCTCACAGTGTGACACATTGAACTGTGGGTTCCTGCTGCTGCTGTCACTCACAGAAACTCAGACTCTGCTTTGAGTGGCAGAGCAGGGGAATAAATCCAGTGTCATGCCAAGGACATTCATGGAATTTCTCTGCCCACAGGTGACAGATCCACTCTGAGGCTGTGTAAGAACAGCAACAAGACTTCACTGAAGTTCTTGGTATACATAAAACCAAAACTACTAAGCCCAAGGAAGACTCCAGTACTTGTCTTTTATCCCACTCCTCCCAAGGTCAGCATTTTTAGAAGCACATGTTTTTGTGCTCAGGATACCATCAGTGAAGTTATGCTGTAATAGGTACAGAGATTTACAGCTGAATTTATAGTCCTGCATTTAAATAAGACTTAAACTCACTGTAACTTCAAAACTTTTCACAGGAGCAAATCGATTTGACATGAGCAAGTGCCCTTGGATTGCTGCAGTCAGGAGATATGGGTATGGACCCAGACCACTCTGAGAGACCCTGATACACACTTCACTTACCAAAAAAATCTGATTTTGAGTTCAGAGCCTCATTTCACAAGTCAAACCCACTGCTGATCCAAAACTAGACTTGGAGAGGTCAAATTTCCAGAAAGTTCCACACTCCCTTTGCTGCACAGGTAAGCAGAGTAGTTTTTATCACCTGGTCTTTTTTCAGGGTAATTATTGAACAGAGAGAAGAAAGTTAATTATGGTTTGGGTTTCTTTAACCTGGAAGAAAAACCAGCAATTTTGTGCTACTATGAAAAAACTGCCCAGTTGTTTTGTGCCTTTTCTTATCTTCCACCCTGCCCAAGCTCAAAGCACCAAGACATGGGGTAGGGGGAGGAGGTATTTTTAGGTGAGATGTAATTTTCCCTTCCTCTCTGGAAAGTAAACAACAACAGAAGTTTGTGCTTGTCTCAGTTACGAGTAAAAAATAAACCAGGACTTCCTAATAAAATCACCTGGCATTTAACAGACACTGATCTCCCCAAAACACACAGAACATGTGATGCCACAGAACCTTATAAATGGCAAACAGGTAGGATGGAGGAAAGCAAAGACTTCATAATATTTTTAAACACAATTACAAATTCCAAGATCAGAAAGCAGCAGTAGTCCCATACACCTGCAGTACAATGTATACACAGAGCCTAGCTAATGAGTGTTTTAATATTAATGTCTTATCAAATATGTAAATATAAATTCTCAGAGAAAACACGCATCACACACTCTAAGCCAGGCATGTGTTACCAAGATAATGTTGAACATCTATTTCTGCATTTCAAATTGTAAAGTCTTTGAAACTTCTCCTTGCTCTTCACAAAATAACTAGTTTTCTACTTCTCATCTCTCAGTTCTGTGTGTATTTCGAGACATCCTAGTTCCCTGCCAAAACCAGGGGTGTCTTTAAAACTTCTTAAGGAATGTAATAGGTCTGGAAACTCTTAGTAGGCTGCTAAATCCCCCTGTAAATCCTGGCAAGTTCCCAGACTGCCCATTCTCACAGGGACACATGGCCTAATTACAAACCCATTAAACACCATGAGTTCAAGGGTCTGCTTTAACCCTGCAATTATTTGATGCTCCTCACAGTAAAAGGTTCAGTGACACAGAGACAGACAAAATGAGACAGAGGCAACAGGAAAGGCAGAGCAGGATCAGAGCAGGCAAACTGAAATAGTGAGGCAATGAACAGCAGTGGGAAAAGACTAAACTGGGAGGGAAATGACCCTCTGGAAGGGGAAGACTTCCAGAGATCACTGCTGGCTCCTCCTGTCACCCTGCAGCCCCCAGCAGCTCTGACACAGCCCAAGGCAAGGCAGGACAGGTTCTCACTGAGACAAACAAGAGAGATTTGTTTTCCCCTTTTCACATTCACACATACAGCACATTTGCCCTTTCATATTTTAAGACAGAAAATCTAATATAGATCATTGGGAAAACCCCTGGGTTTTCTCTGCCAGATCTGCTATCTCAGTGTGGCCCAAGAAGGATGGCCTGGATCAGGACAACTCTCCCAGTGCTCTGACAGTCCAGAGTCAGCACTCTTTCCTCCCCATTTTCCACACTGTACTTGTGCCATATAAGCCCTGTACTTTGTCACTTGAGATTAAAAAAGACCAGAAAGAGACATTTAAGTCATGGACTTGATTCAAATGATCTCATGGACAGGACCATGGAGCCAGCTAATCTGTGACATTGAAACACAACCTATTTTTCTTGCTGACTATTTGCTTATGTCATTTGGGTGGTGAAAAGAAACTCTCATCCAAGGTGCCAGCAGGAGAAAAAACAGAAAAATGGGACTTATTTGCCACTAGGCCAGGCAAGGTGTCACTACCCACTGCTTTGTCAAGTTGTGGCTGATTGTTTTCCAGTGACCTAGACTTTACTAATGAATATTTTTAATCTGTCATGCTAAATTTAAACATTTTTTTCCTCTCTTTTGAAAACCTGCCAGCCTTAACAATCCTGCCTGTGGCTGTAGTGCAGCCCCAGCAGACACAGCCTGTGTGCCTTGCAGTGACAGGCTGTGACACAGAAACAGCCCCAGCCCCTGGCAGGGGTAACCTGAGCAGTGGCTGTGCCAGGCTGGACATTCTCACAGGCTGCTGAGCAAACACACCCTTGGAGCTGTCCTTCAAAGGGTTCCTGTCTGCTGCTGTGCTGGCATGAGCTGCAGCCCTGTGCCAGGGCACACCAGCAGGTGCAGCATCCCCAAAAGGTCCAGGTGTGTGTGCTGGGGGGGTCCAGCCCCCTTGCAGCCCCTCAGCCCCCCCCACCGTGCACCCCAGTGCTTTGGGATCCCAGCTGTGCTGGTTCCCAGTGCTTTGGGAGCTCTGCTGTGGCTCTCTGGTGCCACAGAGCCTTGGTGCCAGGGGCCCAGCCCTGCAGAGCCCCAGTGCACAGAGCTGCAAACACAGCAGGGTGTTCCCTTCACTCCCTGCATTTTGTGTGTCCCTAGCAGCTCCTGCCCCACTTTTTGCTGGAGTAAAGGCCTCTCTGTGCTTGTGCTCTTTTTTTTTTTTCCCGAAGCTGTGGTTTTAAAGTGAACCAGAAAAGTGTGACTAAGCCTTCACAACTGCATTAGCACTGCACAGGAAACCTGTGGTTAATGGATCTCAGTTCTCTCCTCTCTTTTCCCTCTGTGTTTATACCATTATCAGTTTTCACACCATCTGCATATGGCACATGCACGTTTACACCCCCTGGTTTTGCCCACTTCTTCCACAAAATCACCCACTATTGTCCCAGTAACACTCAAGTGGTTCCTGGTAGGGCTGCAGAGATTCAGGACCCCAAGGAGCCTGTTAGGCAGAGCTAACTGCAGCAATGTGTGTGGCTCTTAGGCAAGCTCAAAACCAGCCAAAACAAAACAAAACAAACACACACACACACACCAAAAAAAAAAGGAAAAAAAAAATAAATAAAGAAAGAGAAAGAGGAAAAAAAAGAGGCAGCTTTTCAGCCTTTTCAGCCAAGTGTTTTATCAGACTTGCAAACACCTGCAAATCAGTTGCACTGCAAGCCTGTCGCCTAACAAAGACAAAGCTTTGTAATACAATGCAATTAGACCTGAATAATTTAGGCACTGAAACAAATATTTTGAGACCTAGACTGTTTGCTTTCCTGAAAGAGAAATTACCCAGGCTTGGATTCATTACGAATTTAGTGAGAAACAAAACCTGAACCAAATGAGGAAATACTCGGTGTGGTAAGGCTTTACACCTATATTCTCACAGTCCCTGCACTGAAGGGGCACGGGGCTGAGGAGGGAGGGCAGGAGGTTCCCCATTGTCCTCCTGCAGCAGGGGACATGACAGGGAAGGGATCAGCAGGGCTGAGGGGCTGCTCAAACTCACACAGGTTGTTTGTTCCTTGAACCCTGGCTTTGAGGATTTGAAAAGTGAGCTTTTCCCATAGGAAATAAATACAAGTATCAATAATGTTGTTTCACAGTAGTGGAAATTAGTCCCAATGTCACCTAGAAGTCATATTGGGAATGAGGTCTTACTGAGTACAAACAGGAGAACAAAATACTGAACGGGTCACTAGCTTTTCTTGACTCAGTGAGAAGTTCCAGTTGAGCTATTGGGATGCAGCTTGTTTTTCTGAAGGCTGGACAGTGAATCCATTTTTGTACGTTGTTCTGAACTACTTGTGGGCCCAGATTTTGGAGCAGCTTCCTTCCCTACCCAGATCTTTAAGGGATACTACTGCTAATCTCTTCTCAAATTAGCAGTGAGCAGAAATCTTTGTTTTTCAAGAGCACAGATTTAACAACAGTGTGCTCTTCCATATTAACTCCCTTTCTTTAAATTTTCTGACTCTAAGAGGTATGTTGAATGTTACTTGGTTCTATAAACTTAGAGTGCATTTGTTTCAACCTGCTGGCCATCCATCAGAAGTGCAGAGCCGTGTGTGAGCAGCAGTGCTGGACCCCTCCAAAGTGGTGCCTAAAGGATGGAGCTGCAGACTCCTCCTGCTGCTCCTTCTCCCTGCAAGCAGCAGGAGCAGAGCAGCACACCTCGGCAAGGTGCTAAGGAAAGCTATTTACTCTTATCTCTAAATTCTTTCAACTGTGGAGTGAACGTTCTGTTGTTGGTTTGCCTTTTTGTTTCTTATCTTGGTGAAATCACGGTCCTAGCAGGGAAGGTGAGTAAGAGGGAAGCAAACACAATAGTGTTTAACCGGAATTAACACAGGGTCAGCTGCTCCCTGGGTCATCGTGGCATTGGGGGTTTGCCCTCAGGAATCTGCAGGGCATGTCCACCAGCAGAATGAAGCTAGAGGTCTGTCATCCCAAAAATGAGGATTTGGAAACCCCTCTAAGACCATCCATCCCCAGCACTGCCAAGGCCACCAATGTGCCACATCCACTCAACTCTTAAATCCCTCCAGGGACAGGGACTCCACCACTGCCCTGGGCAGCTGTGCCAGGGCTGGATAACCCTTTCTGGGAAGAAATTCTCTCTAATATCCAAACAAAACCTCTCCTGGCAGAACCTGAGGCCATTTCCTATTGTCCTATCACTTGTTATCTGGGAGAAGAGGAGACCCCACCTCACTATTGTCTCCCACTGCAAACCTCTCTTCTCTGGTTGCCCACAGCAGCATTGATAACATTATTCTTTAGAAGCAGATCACACTGTTGACTTGCTGGCAGTTTTCCCCAGGAAAGGCCCAAACAGGAATCTCAGTGCTTGACTCACAGATCACACCTCTCACAGCCTGTGTCACCAGCGCCTGCTCCCTCTTTCCAAGCACGAGGCTCCACCAGAGTGGAAACTCTCTCACAGGTACGTTCATCCTCTTTGGGCTATTTACACATTGCCAGACGAGTTTCTTCCTTTTCTTTCTCTTTGTGGTGAATTAGGCATTTCTACTCTATTTTGTTCACCTAAAATTTGTGAAACCAGTCCTTTTCTTGCCATTTTAGTTCAGTCTGTTTGCACATCACCCTGTGCTTCCCAAGCTTTGTTGCAGTGAAGGCTGTGCAATAGGCACCTGGTTACAAAATCACATGTATTTTTAATCCTCTATTCTTACACTGCTTGGTGAAATTCGCTATTGTTTAAGACATCAGGTAACGACAGGAGTGACCTGCAGGAGCACATGGCTTGTCCCAGGAATCAGACTGGAACTCTGTAAGAATTACTGCAGGAAAGGGTGAAAGTGAGATATTTATAATAATTTGAACACTGATCCTGAAAAGGCTATAACCAGCATTTCCCCCACTCCTCTCTGTAAGGAAATGCAGTATTTTTGTTCCCTAGACATTTTGAAATGTTTTCTTGCCTATTTTTGACACTTCCATGGTGTTTTGGAGAATAAAACCTCCTTCTTCAGAGGTTCATATTGCAAAAGTGCTTTATTTATACAGCTAATGCTCATCTTCCCCTCTTCATTGCATCTGCCCTGCAGATCACTCACTGGGCAGTTCCATAAAGAAGTGGGGATTGAGTTTCCGTCTTTATTGGTAGGAGGAAGTTACCCCTCTCAAGCCAGAGACATTTTAGTGTGTGGAGCTGGTAATAGAAGATTTCAGAAATTCCTGCCATGTCTGCCTCCGAGGTAATAAAGCTCTAAAGGAACGCAGCAGAAAGCAGTGTGGTTTGAGTGAGGAGCGACTGCAACTCTTATTGCTGCTGGTGGTGCTCGTCAGTCTCTTAGTAAAAATGAAACAATTAAAATGAAACTTTGTAAGAATGAAACTAGTATCTTTTGATACTCGGTTGGCTGAGAAATTTTCTGACAGAGCTCAGAGCTAGCTCTCCGTGCAAGAAGTCACAGCTATCTCCCTCCCGAGGAGAAATCACTGGGTGGCTGAGGATGTAAGATCTTGCGGAGCGTCTGTGACTGCATTAATTTGACAAAGGCGATGAGTGTGCATGAAGCAGGCACGGAGCCGCAGACATGCAGCCGCTAACCTTCCTTCCCCGCGCATCGTCTCCCCGCCGCTCCCGAAGCGCCCCGAGCGATGCGCAGCGGGCTCGGGGGGCAGGTGCGGGGGGAAGGTGCAGGGGGAAGGTGCAGGGGGCAGGTGCAGGGGGAAGGTGCAGGGGCAGGGTGCCGGGGCCGCTCCATCGGGCACGGCGCTCCCCGCCCCGCCGCTGCCCCGGCCCGGGGGAGGCTTGGCGAGGTGCACGCCGCGCTTCGCCGGGGCGGGGGGGGCTCGTTTGTTTGTTTCCTGCCCCATCCCATTTTTATGATCGCGAAGAGGAAGAAGCCTTCAGGTCAGCCGGAGAACTGCTCGCCCGGCGGCCGGCGGACAAGAGCTGCTTTGATCGGCGGCGAGCGGCGGGCGCGGGCAGCGGGGAGCGCCCTGGGCTCCGATGTCCCGGCCGTGCGGGCGCCCCGCGGCCCCGCCGCTGCCCGCGGGCGCTGAGCCCCGCCGGGGCTGCCCGGCACGGCCCCGCCAGCCTGAGCCGAGCTGAGCCCAGCCTGAGCCGAGCCCCAGCCCCAGCCGCAGCCGCAGCCGCAGCCGGCGCCGCCTCCCCGGGCCCCGCGGGCGCGGACCCGCCGGCTCCGTTCTTCGCCGCCGCCGCCTCCGCCCGGCGCCGCCCGGGGATGTGCGAGGCGGCCCCGCGGCCGGAGCCCTGCGAGCGCCAGGGTGAGTGCGGGACGGGCTGCGGGAGCGGGCGGGACGGGACGGACGGGGCCCCGCCAGCCGGGAGCTGCCAGCCGGGAGCGCCTCCGGGGCCGGGGCCGGCTGCGACCGGCACCGGCACCGGCACCGGCACCGGCACCGGCACCGGCACCGGCACCGGCACCGGCACCGGCGCACCCTCGGGGACCGAGGCCGGCCCGGGCAGCGGCTGCGGCACAGCCGAGCGCCCTCCCCGCCCAGGGCGGCCCGGCCCGGCCCAAAGCGCCTCCCCGGGGGCCGGAGCTGTGCCCGGCTCCGGAGATGTGCCCGGCTCGGGGAATGTGCCCGGCTCGGGGGATGTTCCTGACTCCGGACTCTGCTGGGCTCGGGGGCTGTGCCCGGCTCGGGAGATGTTCCTGACTCCGGACTCTGCTGGGCTCGGGGCTGTGCCCGGCTCTGGGGGCTGTGCCCGGCTCGGGAGATGTGCCCGGCTCCGGGGCTGTGCCCGGCTCTGGGGGCTGTGCCCGGCTCGGGAGATGTTCCTGACTCCGGACTCTGCTGGGCTCGGGGCTGTGCCCGGCTCGGGGGATGTGCCCGGCTCTGGGGGATGTGCCCGGCTCGGGGGATGTGCCCGGCCCGGACTATGCTGGCTCCGGGGCTGTGCCCGGCTCGGGGGATGTGCCCGGCTCGGGGGATGTGCCCGGCTCCGGACTCCGCTGGCTCCGGGGCTGTGCAGCCCCGCAGGCTGCCCGGCGATGCCCGTGGCACTGCCCGGCCGGCACGGGACAGGCGGCACAAGTTAATGAAAAAATGGTAAAGTATCCCCGTGCCGTGCTACATTTTCTGTGGAGGAGACGCTTGGAACCGAGTTAGCCACAGACCGATTTTAACTAACCCATCCCCAAACCATAAGGCAATGCATTCATTAACTCCCTGTGCCATCTAGATCGGGATCAGGCTAAACATCTTCATCTCTCTGCCATGTCTGAGCTTCAGTAGGCAGAACAAGGGGTCACATAAGCACCAGGAGGAGTGTAAGAAACCACAGTACCGAGGCTTATATCTACTTAAGGAATTCCTACAGTTTCACTGTGCTTGCAGTAGCACATAAAGCAGCTTCTACCTGGTGGTCGTAAATGCAGATGGGCTCAAGTCTCTAAATAACTAGAAGTAAAAATTAGTCAGATGCTCTTAGACACGAGGAGCCCTCCTGCAGGAACAGAAAGATTAGCTCGCTTGGAAGAACTTAGATGACTGCAAAGAACATATTTGCACATGAAAGATGCAGTGTTTCCTGCTGCTCTACGGAACTGTGTTTTCGGTGCTCAGAGTCACCACCAGAGCCAGGAGATAAGCATCATTGCTTCAGTGAGGCTCCAAGTACTCAGAGGATTCTGGAGACTCGGCAGTATTTAGTCCATATAAATAACATTTTTTGCTTAATATGACTGGAATTGAGAAGGGGATAACGGTTAATTTGTTTTTTTATTACTTATGAACTTCTAGCTCATAGTTAATGCAGGGTGGATTTCTCACTCCTTTGCACATTTCAGTGGGATTTCAGTCCTGTGACTCAGGACTGGCTCATTGACCAAAAATCCTGTTCTTCAGAGAAAAACAGCAGCTCATGAGGCACATGAAAGTAGCTGTGATGGTCCCTGTAGGTGCAGAAAGACAGAGGCTGGGCAGACCTCAGGATTCCAGCCTCCTGAGCCATGGGAGAGCTGCAGCTCTGGCACTGCCACTCACCTCGTGCAGCTTGATGTGCAGGAGCAGTGACTGAAGGGCAGATGAGACATGCAGGAATAATGTCCCCTTGTTTATGCAGAGGAACAGGGTGAGAATGTCCAGTGGCCACCGAGACAGGTGTTGGTAAACCCTTGGAACCCAAAACCTCTCTTTACTTACGTCTGTAGTACTGGGTTATTGGACATCTTTAGTTCATTATTAAACATACACTTTAGGGACATGTTTGTGCAGCAGAGGAGCTGCATTCTAGGGGAGGTAGACATCAGAGAAAGGAAGAGATTACTGGAAACTAAGGAATGTGAATCGGGCAGAAAAGGGAGATCAGTGGAAAAGCAAAGACTGGAGGTCTGAGAGACTGCAGCAGTTTGAGGAGAGTTTGAGTTGGGATGAGCACAGCAATACAGCTAAGCCAGTTTAAAATAATGGAGTTCCAACTCCTAGACCTGACTGGATGCAGAGCTGGAGAAGGGTCCCTCACTGACTTATGGGGAGAGGGAAGAGTGTAAGGAAGGCTAACCTTTGTGTGAGGGGTCTGCTGAATGTAGTGTTCCCATGATTTATCCCAGTGAAATTCTCATATTCTTTCCCATTGAATGGAGAGGGTGTGTACTGCCTGTAAAGATGTACAGAGCCCCAGGAAATGCTGGCAGGGATTTTCATTGTGAAACACTGAGAAATACATTGCTGTGTGGGGGGGGTTTGGAATCTGAGTTGGTGGAGGGAAGTGTCACCCTGGATAAGTAGGAGCAGGTGAAGGGGGAGCACAGGGCTGCCAGCAGCAGCACAGGTGGCCCAGTTACCTGTGAGGAGCAGCAGAGAGGATCCCCCAGCCCTGCCAGGGCTGCAGGGTGGGTGAGTGTGAGCAGGAGCCTTGCGTGACTCCTGCTCCCAGTGCTCTAACCTCCACAGACAGGCTGCTCACAGCTCTTTAAAAATTGCTGTGAACACTCACTGTCTTCAGTGTGAGTTTGACAGGCTCCCAGCAGAGCCTGATTTTTTTTTTTCTATTTTTAGAGCCAGCTGTAAAGCTGTAGTCAAGAACTGCTTACATAATATTTTAGAAATGACAGCGAAGCACAATGGCATATTTTGACCTTTGGCATTAGATAAGTAATTGTCAGGTTAAGTTAATTTTTATTCAAGCAAAGAGACTTGCTTTTTACTGCTTGTGAACTCCTGTACCTTCACACAAGATTAAACCTCACGGGTACATTTTAAAAATAGGTTTTGGTTTGCTGCCTTCCTTTTCTGTGTAGGGTGAAGGAAACTCTTCCATGTGAAGGACTCTTCTGCTCTCCATCCATGACACAAAGTGCATGGTATGTGTGTGTGTGTGTGCCTGGCAGGGGGCAGGACCCTTCATGCCCTCACTGACAGCCCAGTAGTATTACAAATAATTGGAAAACTCACCTAGAAAACACCTTTGTTGCTGTGGGCTTGAGGAGCCGGTTTGAAGCCTGTGACTCAGGGTAAGTGCTCAGTGAATATTCCCTTTTCCCTTCCAGACACTGGGTTATGGGCAAGTCAGAAAGCCAGATGGATATAACTGAAATGAATACTCCAAAACCAAAGAAGAAACTGGGATGGAGTGGCCTGGAAGTGGGGCTGGCAGTGGTGGTGCTGCTGCTGACCATCGTGGCCATCACCATGATCGCCCTGTACGCCACGTACGACGGTGAGCAGGGATGGGAGGGGTTGGGGTGCTGGCTGGGGGGTTTGGGGTGCTGGCTGAGGGGTTTGGGGTGCTGGCTGAGGGGTTTGGGGTGCTGGCTGAGGGGTTTGGGGTGCTGGCTGGGGGTTTGGGGTGCTGGCTGAGGGGTTTGGGGTGCTGGCTGGGGGTTTGGGGTGCTGGATGAGGGGTTTGGGGTGCTGGCTGGGGGTTTGGGGTGCTGGCTGGGGGGTTTGGGGTGCTGGATGAAGGGTTTGGGGTGCTGGCTGGGGGGTTTGGGGTGCTGGATGAGGGGTTTGGGGTGCTGGCTGGGGTTTGGGGTGCAGGCTGAAGGGTTTGGGGTGCAGGCTGAAGGGTTTGGGGTGCTGGCTGAGGGGTTTAGGTGCTGGCTGAGGGGTTTAGGTGCTGGCTGGGGGGTTTAGGTCCTGGCTGAAGGGTTTAGGTGCTGGCTGAGGGGTTTGGGGTGCTGGCTGTGAGGGGTTTGGGGTGCTGGATGAAGGGTTTGGGGTGCTGGCTGTGAGGGGTTTGGGGTGCTGGATGAAGGGTTTGGGGTGCTGGCTGAGGGGTTTGGGGTGCTGGCTGAGGAGTTTGGGGTGCTGGATGAAGGGTTTAGGTGCTGGATGAAGGGTTTGGGGTGTTGGATGAAGGGTTTGGGGTGTTGGATGAAGGGTTTAAGGGTGCTGGCTGAAATGTAAAGATGCATCCACACATCTTGTTGCTGGAAAACTCAGAAACTCTGCCTTTCCAACTGGGACTCAGTAAATTCGTTTGTTCATGAAAAGTTGTGGTAAACACAAACCATCTGCTTGTTCTGACTGAGGAATACTTCTGTTTGTAATTAATGCTTCAGTAAGCAAAAATCCCAACAAATTACAACATGGCTGAAGAAAAGCAAACTCCAGAGCTTGCTTTGTGTTCCTGTAGATGTATGAAAATCCTATTTTTTCCTTTTTCAGGCTGTTGCAGCAAGGACTCTCAGTGAGTGTAGTCATCCTGAGAGGTTTTGTGCTTCAGCAGCCAGAGCAAAATAATTTCATTCAGGGTGAAATACCCTGATAATTTTTGGAAAAGATAATATGGACAAGCTAAAATTTCCATCTAGAGTCAAACTAGAATTTTTTCTTATATTGGGAATGAAGTGCTTTGTTTAATTTTGAAGTACTTAATAGTTTTGTTTAGGCTTTTTATTGAAGTGTAGTTCTATTGAAGGCTTTCTATTGAAGTGTAGTTATGGGATGGAAAAATGCCATTATGGGGGAAAAAAGTTTTATTTCCAAAGTCTCAAAAGGAAATATTCTCATGTTCCTGAATCCTGTATTTTGTTCAGAAGACTTCAGAGTGAATGTCTCAGAATTTTCATTAAATTCCTTGAAAATCCTTTTGTCATTGTAAAGTATTGCTAAATTCAAACTGGCTTTGTAATTCTCTCCAGTCCTTCAGCTATTTTTCTTCTAAATTGCTTCTTTGTTATAAAAATAGTGTTTTGCCCACCTCCAATTGAGAGGACATTTTCCTCTGATGACTACAAAAATTGCACATGATGAGTGACTAGCACTGAATGACCCTAAAGGGTTGAAGATGATGATTATTTTTAGAGCCTGAGCCTATAAATATTCCCTTACTGAGTGTAAGGTGTCCATTCACATTATCTTACTGTACACTGCAATTAAATTGACCGTCAGTGGAAATATTTACAGTAGATTTTATTATATTGACATTGAGTAAAGAATTAAGAATATGATTGCATTCTCTTTTAGATGGGGTTTGCAAGACACCAGACTGTATCAAATCAGGTAAGAATGAAAATTCCTCTTTTAAATGAATTGATGTGTTTTTAGACAAAATTACTGCCATGGAATTCTCCCACCTAACTGCAGACAAGTGTGGCACGTGGAAGTGAGGGGCTGTTACCCCACATGATTTTCTTGGCATAGCTCTGCTAAAGGAAACTCTTGTACTATGATGTTGCCAGTGTTACAGAGTCATCCTCCACGTCCAAAAGATTGTGGATGTTCTAGTCTGACAAGCTGCTCCATCCTTCAGGAACACATGGAGCTGTTAAAGAGTCCTGTTCAAGCAGGAGAAGTTTGAGAAATGAGGAACAGTGTAGCAAGAAGTGCCGAAATTAATCGGAACAATTTTGCTCTTTTATGCTTCTCTTAAATGCTTTAACAGCATTTAACCACTGGAAAGGGATAAAATGAAGATACTGACAGAATTGATTGTTCAGTTGAGAGAAGAACTGCAAATAAATGACCAGAAGAAAAAAAAATGTAGTGAAATAAGTAATGAACAAATAAAGAAGAAAAAATGTGATGAGAATTCATTGGTTATACCCAGGATAAAATAGCAGTGACTGCATGGCACTGTCAGCCAGGGATCTGTGAGACCACTGCAGTGTGGCACAGGAAGATCCAATGCAGTTTGTGCATTTGAGCAGTTTTGGATAAGCTGACACACTCTGATAACTCCCTGAGCTCAGGCAGCACAGCCTGATGGAACAGGGGATTTTGATCTCTGTTTCATACCTAGGTAAGCACATTGTTTTGCTCCTGGATCCTCCCCAGGTCACTGGTTGCTTTGCCAGCTTATATGACTTTATTTGTAAGCTATTAAAGCAACAACTGATAATCAGGAGTATGACAATAAAATTAATCATTACAAGTAATTGATATGCAGCTCTACATTCTTGGTGGCAGGTAGGAACTGAGTAAACAAGTGACAGTAGGAACAAAGCCAAACACTGGTTTGTCACAGCAACACTGAGCACTAATGAAGAGTACACTGTGTATTATCTATATTTGTATAGGCATAAATTCACCTGGATTAGAGATAAAACAAAACATTCATAACATAATCACATTCCCTTGGTTATAATATATGTGTGGTATCAGCCAAGTAATGAATGGTTATGATATATCTTGGTTATATTGTATCTTGGGGCTCAAGTAACACTCCTGAGGAGAATATTCTGCATGGTCATACTTAATTTATGTACTTCACATGCAGCCCTAAATGAAAGACCACAGTTCCCACAGCAGAGCTCTTCTGGTACTTTTGCAGTATTTAAGTTCTGATAAAAGTTAGAGAGCTCACACTGGCTGGGCTGGAGCTTGGAGCAGGAGTTGTGAGAGATGAGGATTTCTGTGTGACACGAGTGGGCACAGAGCATTACCCAGGAGCTCACTCCAAGCAGAGCAACCCAACTGCACAGCTCAAACCAGATTTGATATTACTTTGTTAATGATTCCTCAGATTTAAGCAAGTCATGGATTTTTTTTTTTTTCTTCTGGGTCTTGTGAGGTTTTTCCTGAAGTGACAAGTCAGTGGATAAGGGCCACCTTCTGCTGGTGTCAGAAGATGTTTCTGCCCTGCTGTTGCTGTCTGGCAGGGCTGTGGATGAGCAAGCTGGGGTGTCCACTCCTGGCCAGGAAAGCCTGTGCTGCTGGACTGACACATGCCAGGCTCATCCCAGGGACAGGGATGCCCTTCAGGTGCTGCTGGACTGACACATGCCAGGCTCATCTCAGGGACAGGGATGCCCTTCAGGTGCTGCCCCAGTCTAGCAGAGGGATTCAGAGGGATTCCCCTTAAGACAGAGATGTTAGAAATAGTTACAACTTTCCTCTTTCACAGCAAGTAGGTGGAGTTGGGACAGGAATAAACTGCAGCATTCAAAACTCCCCTTCCCCTAACTGAAACAGCAAAAAAGACAGAAACCAGTACAGAGCTTCCACAATCCCAGAGCACTCAGGGCTGCAGCAAGTGTCACTCTTAGTAAAAACCTGACTGAATTTCCCAGTTTCTGGCTGTTGGCATGAACCTGTGTCCCTTCAAACAGAAGTCACCCTGAAGCCATTGACTTCACAAGGAAAACCACCAGCTAGGTAGCTTTGCATCTATCTCCACTGTGGGTTTTATGCTACTGAAGCAGTCTGAGGTGGAAAATGCACCTGTCCATGGCTATTTCCATCTTGCAGGCACTGGAACATTGTAAAACCATCAGATGTTGGCCTAGAATGTAACACTCCCAAGCCAACAGAAAAATTGGGGCAGGCAAATCTACACAAACACCACAGACTGTCTCTCCATTTCCACCAGCACAAGAGACATGGAAAGTATTGAAAGTACTGGAAAAGTAACTATAAATATTTGACTTGCCCATGTGGAGGAATGAACACTTGAAATCACAAGCCTCATAATTTACTAAAAATAATGTCAGAAAAATGGGAAGAATATTCAGTATCCTGGGAAATTCAGAAATCCCTAGCTCGTGCCTGACTCCTAAGATCTCTCCTTTCTGTGAGAGCCTCTGTTCTGGCACTGGTGCTGGAAGCAGTCTGGGTGGAATAGGAATAGGTATGGGGAAAAGCCCAGAGGGTTTATGGACAGCAGCTGGGAAGCTGTCATCAAGGAAT
Organism: Muscicapa striata striata; assembly: GCA_030060385.1. Lineage (NCBI taxonomy): Eukaryota > Metazoa > Chordata > Aves > Passeriformes > Muscicapidae > Muscicapa > Muscicapa striata. Next base: position 770,595 of record JAREIS010000162.1, read on the forward strand.
TGCATTTCACTGAGAATCCCTGTCACAACTGCTCCAGTGCTGGCCAGTGTTGGACAAGCCACTCCAGAGGGTCAAAGGATAGCAAGAGGCAGTGTCAGTTCTAGGGTAAAATGTGGAGCAGGTCTAAAAATGGATGTAGCTTCCACAAGGCATTAATGCAAAAACCTTTCCTGACAAGAGCTGAAATAGTCCAACAAAGTCAGTATTTTATGGAAATAACCAGGATTCAGTTAAGTCTAAATCATACTTAATTACCAAAACTACATTACAGTGGATACTTAACCTATGTCTTAGGTTATGCCTTGTGCTTTTAATGTCCCTTTTCAGCCTGTTTCAGTACAAAGAAAAGTAAGTGAAGGGCAAATGAAACATCCTACATGTTATTTAGAAGGAGTGACCACTGACAGGCAGCAGGAACATCTGTCAGTTTACCACCAGTAAACACAGCCAACTGGAAAGTACAGAAGTGTGCTCAGCACAGGAACAGCAATTCCTTGTTCACTGGTGAGAACTTTGTTTGGTCTAGAACATTCAAGCAAGCTTGAGCCTATTCTAAACTAAAGCTATTTATGACTTCCCTGTTGAGAGAAGAGCAGTGTGTGGCTGGTTTTCTGTGAGGTGTGTCTGTGTGCTCACAGCTGCACGGATCCTGGAGAACATGGACCCCAGTGCCAGGCCCTGCCAGGATTTTTACCAGTTTGCCTGCGGGGGGTGGCTCAAGAGGAACGTCATCCCCGAGACCAGCTCCCGTTACAGCAACTTTGACATTTTGAGAGACGAACTAGAAGTTGTTTTAAAAGGTCAGTGGAGTTTGGGCACTAAATAAAGTTTCTTCTTTGCCTTACGTGTCATCCTAAGAAGTTGTGGTTTTCTAGCAAAGCTTAAAATACTACTAGATATTTCAGGTTTTTGTGTTTGGTCCAGGACAAGCCTGCCCCAAACTGGTTGCTTGCAGAAGGCTCTGGGGGTGTGCTGCTGTGTCTGACACTGGGGCAGAGCTGGGCAGAGCTGCCCGTGCTGGTACCTGCACATCAGAGCAAGTGCAGTCCCCACCCTGAGCCCGCCCCAGCAGGGAGGAGGAGGAGGGAGGAGGAGGAGGAGGTCTAGCTGTGCCCATATCAGCTGGAATGCTGGAATCATATCCTGCCTGTCTGTGTTCCATCAGAAAGCCCAAAGAGCAAGCAAACCCTTTTGTTACCTGTCACATCAACTGTATCCAATTGTTCACCATCCCTTTTTCCAGGTGAAAATAACAGAGTCCAAGAAGTCAGTCTGTACCCATGTAACACTTTCCAGCCCACTCTCTCCAGGCTAAATATCCTTTTTTTTAAACTTTGCCTCTCTCCTGGTTTTGCCAGCTATGTCTTTCACAATGGCCTGGTTGCTTAAACCTGTCCCTGAGAAGTGAGAGCCTTTGTCTTTCAGGCAGGGTGACCAACAGAGTGTCTTCCTCTGTTGGGTTCCACAGTCTGACCCAGGCTGCAGCCATTGCCCAAATGCTGCCTTTCCCCTCAGCTGCTGGACATTACCCTGTGCTGGACACAGAGCTGCCCTGCCCAGCCCTGCTCCCCAAACCCTGCCAGGACAGAGCAGCCCTGACCATTATCTGTGTGTGTTCCAGATGTCCTCGACACCCCCAGCACCAGTGACATCCCAGCAGTGCAGAAGGCAAAAACTCTCTACAGGTCCTGCATAAATGAAAGTGAGTGTCCCCTGATCACTGCACACAGGGCACCTCAGCAGCCACACCTGGATCCTGTCCTGGGCAGCATTTCTCAGATATCTTTTGTGAAAACTAAAATTATCTGTTGTGTAGAGACCAGCCAGAATGTCAGCACTAAAACTGGGATTGTATCTCCTGTTTTACTACCTTAGGTATTTTAGGTAACTCTTCAGTTACTAATTTGCTGCAGATATATAAACTCAAATCCTTTCAGTTAAATGGGAGTTAACTTCTTTTGTAGAAATTACCAGAGATGAGGTGAAAGCTACCTGGCACACCAGGCTCTGCCACTAGAACAAAGAACAGTGCTTCCTACATCATATTTTTATGGTTTCTGTAATAGTACAAATACTTTTCAAAACTACTATTTCAAGCTATCTGCAGGGAGAAAAAAAATCTTCTTCAATGTCATGGTCTCAAGGATGTGCATATGCTGTTTGTGACTGGAACATTTTTACATGAAATGTTAAAGCACAGTCATACATCAGAGCAAACTGCTGCTGTGGTGATGGGGGAAACAGTTCTCAGCTTCAATGTTCTGAACTCATTATAATATATATTATAATATATAACATTTGTGGGGTTTAAAATGTCATGGTAACTCGTTTTATTTTTTCCAAAAGCTGCCATTGATAGCAGAGGTGGAAAGCCTCTAATCAGTTTATTGCCAAATGTGTCTGAGTGGCCTGTAGCAACAACTGACTGGGACGCTTCCTATGGTAAGACAACCTGTGCTTATTTCTTTTTTAGTTAAAATATCTAAAATATTTAATTTATTGCTTACCAAAAATAGAGACTGACTATACCTTTCATTTGCTTAGGTACTGCTTGGAGAGCTGAGACAGCTATTGCACAGCTCAACTCCAGATATGGAAAAAAGGTCCTTATTAATTTTTTTGTTGGCACAGACGATAAAAATTCCACAGCACATATCATTCACGTAAGTCTGCCTGGGTGCCGTGGCCTTGTTGATCATAAGAGTGCAGCAAATAACTGGAAGCACAGACATAAATGTTAACAAGGAGAAAAATCAGTGATCTGAATTTGACCTGAGTACTTTGCAGATGAGTTTGTGAGTTAATGTAGTTTCCAGCTGGAACTCTGGGTTTCACAGCTCCCTGTCTGCTCTCCAAGCTGATGTCTTTGTTGTGTGCACTCATCCACTGCTGCTGTCAGTGAGATGGGAGTGACAGGGACAGAAGGGTCATCTCTGAAACCTGAACATCCAGACAAGGCAGGAGGAGCTCTGGGGACTGGGGTGCAGCAGGGAGAGGAGCACAGAGCCAGTCTCTCTGTCAGGGTGGATGGAGCTGTGAGCACTGCATGTGCAGGGATTCCAGGGATGCAGGAGCTGCCCTGCTTGTCTCTGGGCTCTTGTCCTCTGTAGTTCACCTGTTTTCACACTGGCTGCCAGTGCCTTGCAGTGTTCAGCAACAGGAGAAAAAGATTAAAAAGAAAAACAAAAAGTTTAACGAGAATGAAGCTAGTTCAAGGTGGGATCAGGATGAGGGAGGATGAAGGTAGCTTGGCCAGTGAAGCAGCAGCAGGTGCAGTCACCAAAGAGCAGCACAGGGCTCTGCCATTTCCCCTGAAGCACTGTCAGTTTTTATTTGCATTTGCAGATCGACCAGCCGGGGCTGGGCCTGCCTTCTCGGGACTACTACGAGTGCACTGGTGCCTACCAAGAGGTGAGGGCAGTGACACTCCACTGCTGGCAGCTCCAGGCTTTAGCCTGCATTTCCAAGGCTGCTACTTGACTTCTTAAGAGCTCTTGGAAGGAGATAAACATGAAACAATTTAGCTTTGTTATAGAGCCTCTGCCAGGCTTCCCAGCTGGATCAAGAGCTATCCCCTGAGTGTCAGAGCTGCATTTAGACAGAATACAAGTGGCCATGATCAGCCCTGTTCTGTCAGTGCAGAAAGGAATCCTGGGCTGTGACCGACTGGCAGCAAGTGGCCAATGCTGCAGGTGAACTCCTTCTGCCAGGAATAGGATGGGAGGAAAAACAGAACATTCAGAACCAAAGCCACGCTTTGCTGCATGAAAGATCTGAAAAGATCACAGTCTCCTACATCAACTGCTGAGCACAAACACAGCAGCAAAAGGATGTGATACCATAGAAATGGCTCAGATACCCAAAACCTCCTATGGGCTCTTTAATTTCTGTTTACTCATTACTTGTGTGGCTCTCATTAGCCTGTTAGCACTGACACTGTATCCCTATTGCTAATCTTGGATGTGCTTTGAGTCCTTGAGAGCTGAGGGGTGTCTGTGCCGAAGCCATGGAGCTGAAACTGCTACCACAGTGACCTTTAATTAACCACATTCCTTCTGTGTAATTAAATGCAGAAGCAATGAGAAAGTGTACAGGCCATTTGGGCTTTGTAGGTATTTTGCTGATGTGCCAACAGTTAATAGTGATTACTTTAATTACAGATCACATGCTCATTAAGACAATCATTGCCATCTGAGCTGCTCAGTCCCATGTGAGATGGCCTTTAGGAGCTGACTCACATTGCACAGTCTGCTCCTGCCATGTGTTGTGTTAACTGCAGCACTGAGAGACAATTCCTGTCCTCTGACCTACCTGAGAATCAGCTCTGCACTGCTGGACAGCACAGGAGGAAGTATTGTTGAAAAACAGCTTTATCAGTGGGCAGGGTCCCAGTGTCCCAGTGCCCTTCCAGCTGTCCATCCTTCCCCAAGTCAGAGCTGTTCCCCCAGCCTGCCCTTGGCTCTGGGTTATTCCTGCTGGGTTATTCCACTCCAGGAGCTGCACACAGCAAGCAGCACCTCTGCCTCCAGCAGCACTTCCCACCCCACAGCTACAGGGGGAACCTGCCAATAAGATAATTTTAAAATCTTTTTCTCTTGTAAGGCACAGGATGGCTCTGCTCAGACAGGAGTGATTCTGATGTCTTAAGTTTCCACTGAAATTGCTGAGACTATTTATACAGTCCAGATGGAATTAGCTGACTTAGCTCTTTGCTACCTGACTTAAGAGAAGAATAAATTCACAGATTGGTACCTAAAAATCTCTGTTAGCTTACTGGTTTGAGGTCACAGCTATGTTGAATTTTATGATGTTTTTACAGTGTTGCTATGCACTGTCTTTTGTGACTTGTAGCTGTCAGTGGTTTCATGAAATGTTCTCCCTTGCTTGTAGCTGGCACTGGGAGTTCTGCCCTTTGGGCTGCTGTGACATGCACACTTTATTAATCCTAGGTTTAATCATTGGTTTGGTAGATTACATTGCATAAACCAGATTTATTATTTGATAGCTGATCCAGAACTATGCATGTTTTTTATTTGCATTAAAAAGTCATCTTGAAAAAAGCATTTCTGTTGATAGAAAAATGAGTGTGACTTACCAATGAGGAATTAGAATTACAAATAATAATGGAATTACAATAAAACTGAGGTTCCATAAAATATAATGACACCTTAAGATATTTGGCAGTGTGAGATTTCAGAGAATTTGCTGCTGTATTTACAGTCTTACCATTAGTGAACTCTTTAATGTTAAATTTCATATGTATGAAATTGAACATTATATATTAATATAGATACATTCACATATATTATATAGATATGAAATGTATATGAAATTTAACATTAAAAATTCCTTAATGATTAGAATGTAAATACACTAATCTGTCACTGTCACTAATGATACACCAACGTGAGTTCTGACTGTTCCAAGGTGCACTGGAGGAGGTTCACAGCTTCTGGAAGTGCTTTTCCCACAAAGCAAATTCCCTTGTTCTGTGTTCCTGGGAACACAGCTCTTTGGAAATGATATTTTTGGAAGTTGTAATTAAAGTGAGCTAGAAAAAACATGGGTGATGGTTTAAATATGGACATCCAAATGTCTCATTCTAAATAATGCAAACAGTGCAGTTGTTGGGAGTGTTCAGTGCTCCATGAGGGAACATTCACAGTTCATTCCTAGCTGTGATCTACCAGTATTTCTGATAAAAATGACCTGTTTAAATAAGGAATGAAGAACTGTAGTTCATAAAAATGAAAATGAAATCTTGAAGATAATCAAGATATGCTCTACTTTGAAGAGTTTTGTCTTTAAACTGTTCCTGTTTTTTCCCTACAGGCATGTTCTGCCTATGTTGATTTCATGATTTCTGTAGCTGAACTAATCCTACAAGAAAGAAATATTTCTGTCAATGAGAGTGAGATTTCTGCACAAATGAGAAGAGTAATGGAGCTGGAAAAGGAGATTGCCAACGTAAGAAAAACATCTTTAAACTATCCTTTAAATAACTGACTTTTTTTGTAATACCTGAGAGAGCTGACTGTAAAGTGGGTGCTTAAGTTCCTTGCTGATGCTGTTTGTGGGAGTAGGAACGTGTGGAGCCTGTTACACCTGAGGGAGCAGACAGCAATACAGCTGTGGCCTGGGAGGAGCAGGGAAATATTTGAGGCAGCTGTTTTCCAAGCAACAAAATGTTTTGTCCTGGTCTGTTCACAGAAACCCTGCAAGAGCAGAGAGAGACAGACTTGGGTTTTGGTGACTGTGGTTTGGAGTGTGTTTTGGGAGATGCTTTGGGGCCTCTCCTCCCTTTGTCCTGTTTCCCCATGGGCTGTTTGGGTCCCAGAGCAGCAGATTCCCAGCCCTTGGCCTGCTGTGAGCACAAAGTCATGTTTGTGCTGCACAGGCTGCTCCACAATGCTGATTGTTCCAAGGGCATTTTTAACCAAACACTGTTCTCCCTTAAAAGAAAAGGGCAAAGGAAAAATAATATCATGAATTTGACTTTGGAGAAATAGGCAGAGTTTGTATGTGCGTGGAGAAAACTAAAGGCAGTCATGAGCAAACCATGGCTAATTATTATTAACCATTGCAGCAGGACCTGGAGCTGAGGATCACCATGAAACAAGCTAATTACACATTTTATAGCTCCAGCTATTTTTGAAGTTACACTGATAGTAAGGTCACATACTTGGGAAAACTATTTATATAAAACTAAAACCATCTGATTTTGATTTTTTTCATTTTCATGAGAAACACACCTCTGGGCTTGGATTAGAGATGGGCAATTATTATGGAAAAGGAATTAACTGAAGAAAGGTTTTAAAGAGGAATATGAAAGGAACCCACACCTGCAATGTCCCTGCAGCAGCTGCTGCTGGTGCTGGGACAGCTCCCACTGCCTGGGATTTTAACCTTTCATCCAAAACTCAGTATCAGCCTGCATGTGACTGAAGAGAGCTGCCATTGTGCTCTTGGGAGTTTGTTAAAAAACCACAGAAAAAGGCACTGAATGCACAATAGAATAGGAAAGAGGAAGTGGAAGAGAAGGATAAAAGGAGGCTTGGCATAACTGATTTTTCAAAGCCCTTTAAAAGGGCACAATCTGCTGCTGTGGATGCAGATGTTGAAGTGCCCAGAGCTGCACAGGGCTGTGGGAGCTGGGGCTGTGCCTCCCCAGCAGTGCCATGGGTCACAGGCAGACAGAGCACCCTGATCACTGCACCCTGACCAGAACCAAACCTCCTGGACACTGACTCAATGTTCTCAGGAATTTTCTCCTGATTTACTCTTACAGGCAACAACAAAATCTGAAGACAGAAATGATCCACTTCTGCTGTACAACAAAATGACCTTGGCACAACTCCAAAGCAACTTCTCACTGGAAATCAATCATAAGGTGAGTGATCAATAACCTGGTATTTAACCTCTCATTTCTCACTGATGGGATTAAACAATGAAACCTGAAATTTTTTTCTGTTAAAGACTTGGCATATTTGCAATTGAACAGGATCCCTGCTGTGCACAGTCTTACCTACCCTTCTGGTGACACTGAAGTGTGTGCACATTCTGTACCCACTGCTTCTCCTAACCTGAGGGCACATCTTCCCACCTGCCTCAACACAGACATGGAAAAGCACAAAGGAAAAAAAATATCCAGTGGAAGGTGTCTCTGCCCATGGCAGGGTTTGGAAATAGATGATGTTTAAGATCCCTTCCAGCCCAAACCATGCTGTGACTCTGTGATCCTGCTCCTCATCCCCATGGGTTCAGGGCCCAGGACAGGAGTCCAGCCTGCAGCCACCAGCTGGTTCAGGGATGTTTCCTGGGCCACTCAGCCCCACTCTGTTTGTCCAGAGCTGCAGATTCAGAACAAAACCCCAGTTTGTCCAGCCCTGCCTCTGTAAATATTGCTCCCCAGGCAGGCAGGAAGGAGCCCAGGCTGTCAGGCCCATGAAATAGGATAATTCTGCACATCCCTCCCACTGCAGCTGCCCAGGAAGTGCCAGCTCTGCTCTCACCCTGAGCCATGTGCTGTTTGTGCAGGGCAGCCTTTAACTCCTGGCCCCAGAGTGCAGCTGCAAACCAGCCCAAGCTTTGCCAGCACAGCTCTGTCTCCTCAGGAGCATCATGTCATACTGAACATGGCTAGTTCTTATTCCCATTACTTTTATTGAGGTTTCTGAGGCCAGTAAGGTGCAATGAAACACTGTTATTCCTGGCACTTTTTCATATTCACTGCAATTTTATTGACTTCCATTCTCTGACAGTTCCCTCCTGCCTGGTTTAATTGGTTTCATAATTCACCATCTCCCCCAGGTGCAGTTGGTTACCATTACAGTCATCCTGTCAGAAAACAACTCCTGTCATGCAATGGCATTGCCCTGGTTATTATTAGTTCCTGGGGGTGCTGCAGATCAGCACTAATTTTAATTTATTCCAAAATGCTCAAAAGACACTTGATGGGACTTTGTAGCATTGTAATATCTAAGGATAGAACAGCAATTGTTCCCAGGATTAGCCTGAAGTTTGCTGCTCCTCCCTCAGACCTGCAGTGACTGTACCTAAAAGTTTATCTGTTCTCCTCAGCTACTTCCATTTGTCTGATGGAAGACATTACCTCTTCCAACAAACCTTTCCAAAGATGCAGGCAGGGAAAAATCACCAGCACTTTTTACAGTAATAGGCAGAACAGGAACTTTAAAAATCAACAAAAGATTGTGTTAGTTTGAAATCAAAGCAATTTCTCTACCCTTTCTGCCAAATACCTCCTATGTTAAGAACATTTTTAGAGCCATAAAATTATCTCAGGCCAGTTATTATTACAATGACCCCATTTATAGGCAGTGCAGATATTAGGGAAACTAAAGGCAGAGCATTTGGGTCATGCAAACCTATTTAAAGTGTTTATGATAGAACCATCTCATAGTGCATATTGATTTTCCAGGTGTTCAACTGGTCAGAATTCATAAATGCTATCATGTCAACTGTCCAAATCAACATTGACAACACAGAACATGTCATTGTTTATGACCCTGACTACCTTCTCAAGCTCAAGTCTATTCTCGTGAAATACTCTCCCAGGTAGGTGTCTTCAGTATTCTTGGTATTTGCATTTTCTTTCCAGAAAACTTAAAAAGCCTCAAAACATCACCACTGATGATGAGTGTTTTGTTAAACAGAGACCTGCAGAATTACATGACCTGGCGGTTTGTGATGGATCTTGTCAACAGCCTCAGCCGGGACTACAAGGACACGAGGAATGCTTTCCGTAAGGTGCAGAAATCCTCCTCTCCCTAAGTTCTGATCATGGCTTTTGTGAGCCACAAAAGACAGTTTTTTGATGTAGGTGTAGTGTATAAATATTTAATGTATTTTGGGTTTTGCACACAAAAGCCAGATGTGTTTGCTGTGGAATGTATCTATAATTTATGGGATTTATGCCTGATGGCTGAGTGGATTTGAGAGCACTGCTCTGGTACTTGGTCTCTTGTTTTTCTGAATCTAAATTAATCCTTGTTTTGGTATCAGAACAGTCCCATTTATTTGCAAGGGATTACAGTTCTGACTGAGTTGTAAGAAACTCTTCATCATCCAAAGGAATATATTCCAAGGGAAACATTATGGCCCCAATTGTAGTTTTCAGTCATTCGATCCTGCTGATAGCTTAGTGCTTTTAAGGCAATGCTGAGCAATTTCAGCAGTTGGACATGGAAGTTCTTTGTACTTCCACAGCAGAACTTGTTCCTCTGTGAGAATTTTTTAGTGCTGCTCCCGTTGCAGTGAGTCCAGCTGAGTGCCCCGAGCAGAGTGGCTGTGTGCATTGAGTGGGGAGCTCCTCTGAGCCCCTGTGTGAGTCCCACCCCTGGGGGAGTCTTTGTGTGGGGACAGTCTCAGGACAAACTCAGGCACTCTCTATAAACTGGTCTGGAAGTTTGCAGTTTATTGCAACAGGTGTGGGTGTACAGAGTCCTGCTGAGAGCTGCCAGCCACAGCTCAGAGCAGGATGGATGGGAGTGGGGAGAGGTAAGAGACAGAAGTAAGAGGGTAAGAGAGACAAGTAAGAGAGTAAGAGAAAGGGGGTAAGAGAGTGATTTTCCTGTTTACAATACAATAAATCTTCTTCTATGTTGAATATTCTAATTTCCACTAACCAATCTAGTACAAGATACAAATCCTATAGCATTTATATACAGCCTGTAAGAATCATTGCATTACCATAATGTGTTGTACTTTAAACCCTAAAAACAACTCTCTGGACCCCTTCTGCCAACCTAGCATGGGCTTCTCTGCCCTTTGGAGCTGCTCTCCAGCAGAAGGCATTGTTCTATCGAGGGGGATTACTTTTGGCTGCCATCCTATTGTCTTGTAGTTATTTAGTAACTCAGGTTTGGTATCTCAAAGATGCTTTCATTTCAATCTCACTTACGGTTTCCATAGTCTCAGAATCTTTTGCTAAGCACTGCCATTGATAAGATTTTCCTGACTCCCCCTGTCCATGCCACCCAGGCCCTGTATGGCACCACGTCCGAGACGGCGGCGTGGCGCCGCTGCGCCAACTACGTCAACGGCAACATGGAGAGCGCCGTGGGCCGGCTCTACGTGCAGGAGGCCTTTGCTGGGGACAGCAAACACGTGGTAAAGCCCCAGCCCCTCAGCCTGGCTGCCACCAAAGTGGCACTTTGTCACCACCGTGTGCTTCCTGGCACTGCTCTGATTGCGCTTTTTATTGCGGTGTGATATCAGAGTGGGGTTGGGTTGCAAGTTTTTACTGAAGTGGTAATAGCGGTTATTGCAAAGGTTTAAAAATGGGAGTGTTTGTTAGGGTGGGAGATGTGAGGATTGCAGGTGCACAGCTGGAGGGAGAGAGGCACCTGCCTGCTCTCTGAGCCAGGTGCATGGCAGGCTGTGCACCTCCCATGCCAGGAGCAGCACTTGGACACAGACAGCAATTCACATCCTGCCACCACTGGGCACAGGGGCAATTGGCTGTTTCTGTTTGCCTTCAGCCACACAGAAAGTTCCTGGAAATGACCTGAAGTGAAGCCTTAGCTGACTGCAATCACCACTGGAATCCTGGTGTGAAACAACCCATTTTTGGGGTTGGCATAAACACAACAATTCCATCAGATGCACAGCATCCAGCAGGGCAATGTCTGTCAGGTTTTGGTAACCTGAATGACTGAACTGCACTGCCCACCATCTTACTCTGTGGGTTTGTAACATTCTGATTTTTTTCCAGGTTGAAGAAATGATTGCAGATATACGTGATGTTTTTATAAAAAACTTAGATGAACTTTCCTGGATGGATGCAGAGACCAAAAAGAGAGCAGAACAAAAGGTAAGTTCTGTCTGAAATATTGGTAATGTGTAGTTCTGTGAGAATCAGTATTTTGATTGTCGTGACAAAAAATAAGCAGTAACTTCTATCACTATATTATAATATAAACACATTTATACTTGTGCTTATATAGGCACAGCAGCTTAGGATTCCACAGGAAGGGGCCTCTGGAGATAGGCACACAAAATAGAAAAAAACTGTATACAAGACCTTTCAGGCAAATCAGTGATTAAGGAGCTAGATAATGAATATCTACAGGAAAACTGTACTGAAAATGAGAAGGAATGATTTCTGGTGATTTGACCAGCTATGAGGAGGAACAGGATAAAACCCATAAACTTGTGCTTTCAATGAATGAAAAATGGAAACAAAACCTATATATAATTAACACCCTGTGGTTTCTGCAGTGGCTTCCATATTGCCTTTCTTATATAATTTATTATTTAAAAACATGTCTGGATTTGCTATGGATATCAAATTTTCTTGTCCCTAGGCAAGAGCAATTAGAGAGAGGATTGGTTATCCCGATGAGATCGTGACAGATGACAACAAGCTCAACAGTGAGTACCAGGAGGTGAGTTTGCATGACAGGCAGGAGAGTTAGAAAAGGCTCTTCAGAGAGAAGATGTGCATTTGCTTTCCTTGGCCCAGGGAGCCTCGTGCAGTGCACAGCCCTGCTCTGCAAACCAAGGTCTAATTGTGGATCAAGAAACACTCTTAGAAATGTGTTGCTTTGCTCACCATGCTTAAGACTAGATTTTCCTGATCCATGTCTTTTATCCCAAATCAGTAACACCACCACTAACTCCTCTTCCCCCTTTCTTTTTAGTTGAACTACAAAGAAGAAGAATATTTTGAAAACATTATTCAAAATTTAGTATTTACCCAGAAGAAAAGGTTGAAAAAGCTTAGAGAAAAGGTGGACAAAGAGGAGTAAGTATTTAATAATACTATGTCTAGTCTTTTGCACAGGAGAAGGTACCTTGCAACTTCAAATATTCTGTGATTCTGTTACACAGTTTCTAGGCTTATTCTAGCAATCATTAATTTTGCCATTAACAATTGAAATACTAACGTTTGTTCTTCTGGTGTTACCAGGTGGATAAGTGGAGCTGCTGTTGTCAATGCTTTTTACTCAGCAAGTAGGAATCAGATAGGTAAGGTTTACTAATTTATTGATGCCCAAGTTATCTATTTTTTTATATATGTGTGTATGTACTTTTAAAATCAGCAAGTGAAACGATCTTGATATTACAAGTTTGAGTATAAAGATTCTTAATGTCAGCCTACCCAAAACCACCCATGGAAACAAAAAACTCTGTCCATTCTGGCTAAAGATTAGAACCACATGGAGGCCCCAAGGTTTCTCATTTTATGAACCATCCCAGCTCCCTTCAGAGTCACAAAACATTTCACAACATGAATTATGCTTCTCGATATTTCTGTCAGGTCCATTCTGCAAATAGTGTTTAAATTTTAGTCACAGACTGCAGTGTCCTTTCTAGGCCATCTGTGAGGTACTGTGATCCACCTGTAACTCCTGAAAACAAGTCTAAAAAAATGGAAAACATTGTCCTGAAGGGCTGTGCACAGAAATGAAACAAGATAATTTCTTGATGTGAGCATTTAGCTCTTTACTGAAGAGTTAACACAAAAACTTCCAGAAGGCTTTGTTTAGAAAGCTTTGTTCAGTAATTTGTAGGAAAGGAATCATGATGTGGAAGACTGAAACTGGTGACTGGCAGTTGATGTGAGTCATAAATTCTTACCTCATCCTTTAACTATGGCATGCACAGGATAATTAAAGCAGTCTGATCTTTAGAGTGATGTCTGAATTAGCTTAGAACTAGACTTTAAAAACCCCTTTAAAGAGCAGTTCTGTGCATGATGTGCAGGGAACCTGGAGCTCTGTTACTCCAGCTGGGTGTGGTGTGACCTGCATGGCAGAACTGGCTTACTTCTAACCTGTCCATTATTTTCTGGTTTTCCCATGGTTCTTTCTTGTCCTTAAAGAAAGCCCTAGAACTGAACATTCATATTGAAATGCAAGAAGTATCAATCTTCTCTCTTTTGCTGTGTGAGAACTGTCACCCAATTCCTTCTGCCTGTTTAAGTAGTGTAGAGTTACATCCACCTCCTTCCCAGGGAGAATTAATACTTTATATTGCCACAGCAGCAGGGAGACAGGAAAAGCCTTCACAAGATACTAAGTGGAACTGAATATTTTATAGTATTTTATCACTCTTATTTTATAAAAAGATCAGAATTGCAACATGGTTTCTTTTTAAATGAATTGCTTTGTAGAAGCCTAGAAAAATGAGCAGAGAAGTGGGTAAAAGGAACTGCTTTGTTCCAGTTCTTTTATTGACAGCTTGGCCTATTTTTTATTGATTCTAGTGGGAGTTACTTGTATTTTCAAGGGAAGAATAAATTCCTGTCTCTAAGATTGATTTGTGATGGAATGATCAAATAATTTATTCGTCTTGGGGGACACCCTCCCACTTCTCACAATGTTGTGAGGTTTGTTTAATGATGAGACAGAAGTCTGTGAATGCTAAGTGATGTAAATTGGAACAAACTGCTTTTTCCTGCAGAGCAAAATAGTAGCAAAGCAAAAGCTGCTGATGATTTTGGAGGTGTGTGAAGAGGGGAGGGGTCCTGCTGCTCTGTCCCTCCTGTCCCACAGCATTCCCAGGTGTCACTTGCTGCTGGGAGAGCCGAGGGAACGGGCTGGTTTTGGTGGAAGCCCATAAAAGTCTGGCCCCACTGGACCTGCAGGATAACAAGGCAGGCCCTTAACTGTGCTGTGGGTTTTTTTCAGTCTTCCCTGCGGGCATTTTGCAGCCCCCTTTCTTCAGTGCCTCCCAGCCCAGGTCTCTGAATTACGGCGGAATAGGAATGGTCATCGGGCACGAGATCACCCACGGCTTCGACGACAACGGTGAGGCTGAGGGTGGGACAGAGCACCCAGTGCCTTACACAGGGAGCTGAGGGTGTGACAGAGCACCCAGTGCTTTACACAGGGAGCTGAGAGTGGGACAGGGCACCCAGTGCCTTACACAGGGAGCTGAGGGTGTGACAGAGCACCCAGTGCCTTACACAGGGAGCTGAGGGTGTGACAGAGCACCCAGTGCCTTACACAGGGAGCTGAGGGTGGGACAGAGCACCCAGTGCTTTACACGGGGAGCTGAGGGTGGGACAGGGCATCCAGTGCCTTACACAGGGAGCTGAGGGTGTGACAGAGCACCCAGTGCTTTACACGGGGAGCTGAGGGTGGGACAGGGCACCCAGTGCCTTACACAGGGAGCTGAGGGTGGGACAGAGCACCCAGTGCTTTACACAGGGAGCTGAGGGTGGGACAGAGCACCCAGTGCCTTACACAGGGAGCTGAGAGTGTGACAGAGCACCCAGTGCCTTACACAGGGAGCTGAGGGTGGGACAGAGCACCCAGTGCCTTACACAGGGAGCTGAGGGTGGGACAGAGCACCCAGTGCCTTACACAGGGAGCTGAGGGTGGGACAGGGCACCCAGTGCCTTACACAGGGAGCTGAGGGTGTGACAGAGCACCCAGTGCCTTACACAGGGAGCTGAGGGTGTGACAGGGCACCCAGTGCCTTACACAGGAGCTGAGGGTGTGACAGAGCACCCAGTGCTTTACACAGGGAGCTGAGGGTGTGACAGGGCACCCAGTGCCTTACACAGGGAGCTGAGGGTGGGACAGGCACCCAGTGCCTTACACAGGGAGCTGAGGGTGGGACAGAGCACCCAGTGCCTTACACAGGGAGCTGAGGGTGGGACAGAGCACCCAGTGCCTTACACAGGGAGCTGAGGGTGGGACAGAGCACCCAGTGCCTTACACAGGGAGCTGAGGGTGTGACAGAGCACCCAGTGCCTTACACAGGGAGCTGAGCGTGTGACAGAGCACCCAGTGCCTTACACAGGGAGCTGAGGGTGGGACAGAGCACCCAGTGCTTTACACAGGGAGCTGAGGGTGGGACAGAGCACCCAGTGCCTTACACAGGGAGCTGAGGGTGGGACAGAGCACCCAGTGCCTTACACAGGGAGCTGAGGGTGGGACAGAGCACCCAGTGCCTTACACAGGGAGCTGAGGGTGGGACAGAGCACCCAGTGCCTTACACAGGGAGCTGAGGGTGTGACAGAGCACCCAGTGCCTTACACAGGGAGCTGAGGGTGTGACAGAGCACCCAGTGCCTTACACAGGGAGCTGAGGGTGTGACAGAGCACCCAGTGCTTACACAGGAGCTGAGGTGTGACAGAGCACCCAGTGCCTTACACAGGGAGCTGAGGGTGGGACAGAGCACCCAGTGCCTTACACAGGGAGCTGAGGGTGGGACAGAGCACCCAGTGCCTTACAGGGAGCTGAGGGTGTGACAGAGCACCCAGTGCCTTACACAGGGAGCTGAGGGTGTGACAGAGCACCCAGTGCCTTACACAGGAGCTGAGGGTGTGACAGAGCACCCAGTTTACACAGGAGCTGAGGGTGGGACAGAGCACCCAGTGCCTTACACAGGGAGCTGAGGGTGGGACAGAGCACCCAGTGCCTTACACAGGGAGCTGAGGGTGGGACAGAGCACCCAGTGAGGAGCTGAGGGTGGGACAGAGCACCCAGTGCCTTTGACAGAGCACCCAGTGGGAGCTGAGGGTGGGACAGAGCACCCAGTGCCTTACACAGGGAGCTGAGGGTGGGACAGAGCACCCAGTGCTTTACAGGGAGCTGAGGGTGGGACAGAGCACCCAGTGCTTTACACAGGGAGCTGAGGGTGGGACAGAGCACCCAGTGCCTTACACAGGGAGCTGAGGGTGGGACAGAGCACCCAGTGCCTTACACAGGGAGCTGAGGGTGGGACAGAGCACCCAGTGCTTTACACAGGGAGCTGAGGGTGTGACAGAGCACCCAGTGCCTTACACAGGGAGCTGAGGGTGGGACAGAGCACCCAGTGCTTTACACAGGGAGCTGAGGGTGGGACAGAGCACCCAGTGCTTTACACAGGGAGCTGAGGGTGGGACAGAGCACCCAGTGCCTTACACAGGGAGCTGAGGGTGGGACAGAGCACCCAGTGCCTTACACAGGGAGCTGAGGGTGGGACAGAGCACCCAGTGCTTTACACAGGGAGCTGAGGGTGGGACAGAGCACCCAGTGCTTTACACAGGGAGCTGAGGGTGGGACAGAGCACCCAGTGCTTTACATGAGGAGCTGAGGGTGGGACAGGGCACCCAGTGCTTTACATGAGGAGCTTTACTGCTGCAGGGCTGAGCCCTTCCAGGGAGCACCCACAGGGACATGGATGGCCATATGTAAGATCCAGTCTGGATTTCTGAGCCATCACAGCATTGCTCTCCCAACAGCACAACCCAAAGTCTGACTCGTTCCCCTCCTCACTGCACCAAACCCTCTCTTCTTGCATAAATAATTCTGTTTAACATGCTGTTACAGGCAGGAATTTTAATGAGAACGGAGACCTGGTGGACTGGTGGACTGAAGATTCAGCCCGGAATTTCAAGGAGCTGTCCCAGTGCATGGTGTACCAGTATGGGAACTTCTCCTGGGACCTGGCAGGGGGACAGAACGTAGGTGCAGCTTGTGGAGCTCCCTGTGCTGGTTGGATGAGACAGAACTGCCTGCAGGAAGGCACAAGAAATTGTTTCTCTCAGTTCCACTGGCTGGCTTTTTACAGCCTGACAATATATTCCATCTCACAGGATAGGGAAGAGATAAAATTCCCAGCCCTGAGGTTTTCCCAAAACATGTGTTGAAGTGTGGGAACTCAGAGAGAGGCCAGTAAAAAGAGAGAAGAAAATTTAAACATATTTTTCTGCCCTTTTATTCACACATTAAATTCAATCAAAGGATGACTCTAGATTTTGCAGCTTTGGCTATTGTAAATCAGTATGTTGGACTAAAGGTTAAAATATGGGTTTTTAAAAAAATAGAATTAGAGATTTCCCATTATGAAAGCTCCATCATCTTTGGTGATATTTGTCTGACAGGAATACCTGCTAAATAGAGACCTTCTGTGTGTCTGGCTACCAAGAAGCTACTGAACTTGCCTACTATACAGAAAAATACCTTCTAGCAGGTTTGCTGATGTCTGCTAAGAGACAATTTCAGCAATTTGGAGTTTGAATTTTAACTTGTCTACAGACTACAGATTCTATCCACTTCCTCTAACTGGAACTGTGGTAAGAAACTGTGGATTAAAGACAAGGAGAAAAGAGGAAGAATAAATGAGTAATGACTAAATAGCAGAAAATCTGGGTAAGAGATGTAGAGCCTAGAAAGTTGCCTGGAGGGGAAAGAAGAGGATTAGATACACAATAGTATCTCAAAACATGGATTTTGAGACAAGGAACATAAGGACTTTTCAGAGATTTTAACATAATCTTCTGCTAAACCTTCAGATTTTTAGGTAATTATTTCCTTTAAAAACTGGGAAATGCACAAATTTTGGTGTTACAGGTCCTGGATGAGCTTTTTTTCAGAAACTAATATGTTTCCTTGCTATTTTACAGCTGAGTGGAATCAACACACTGGGAGAAAACATTGCTGATAATGGGGGTGTGAGACAAGCATACAAGGTAAGAAGTATCCATTTTTCTATTTTTGCTGAAACTGCCAGAGATTAAGAAAATCAGTTCCAGAGCCTTGGAAGAAGAAACACAATTTCTGTGTTAGGGCCAGGACCAGACCTACTGTGCCATCAAAGTCTGGATTAAAGCTGCTGGCCAGCTGTGGTATTTCTCTCATCCTGTTAACCATGTCAGGCTACAGATTACCTGTTCCTAGGGAGCACTTTTTCAGTTTTTTTTTCCTTTGTGAATAAGGAATGTGTGGAATGGAAACATTGACTGGCTCACACTTGGACCATGACCTAAAGAAAGTGCTGATAGCAGCAGCTGTCTGTCTCTGGCTGTTTCCCCAGTTCTTTCAGGCCAGGAAGGAGGGGCAGAATGCCTTTCTTCTGACCCATAAACATGAACACTTTGCTTTTCATCTTGTACAGGTGACTTGGGCCCTCTGTACTGGTATCCCAAGACTCAGAGACACTGGACTCCCTGCACTAAGCCTTCCATGGGAGCTGGATGCTTTTTGGCTTTGCTTTCCTTCTCTTCCTCACATAGCTGCTGGACTCCCTGGCTTGGCCACTGTTGAGAGTGACAGTCAGAGAGATACAGGTTCTTTTTGTGAGCATGGTGTGGAAGAGAATATCTCAGCCTCTCTATCAGCTTTTCTTGTTATTCACAAATCTGATGGCTGCAAGCCTCGACAACGTGATCCTCCCTCTCCTTCCCAGAACACCTTCTTCTGTGGCAAAATACTCAACTCTTGACAACTGAGTGCTGTCACTGCTTGACAAAGAGTTCTGGGATGCATGGGCCAACTCATGCTGCTCCAAGTTCTCACTGGAAATGGACATGTTTGAGAGCAAAGACAATTATTAATGAGAGTTTAAGGAATGATTTGGAAGCCTAAAAGAGGCACCAGGCTTATTAGATTAGTCTGATCTTCAGTTACTGGAATATTTGAGCAAAGTACAAAGCCATGAAAGGGGATATTCTGAAAGGAATGGGAGTAGCCAGAAAAATTAGATCAGAAGTATTAAAAATTATTATGGCATCATATAAACAGTAAAAAAGGTCCAAAAGGAATCTCAAGAGGTGGATATTCCCCCTCCCTCTCCATGCAGGTAGAACCCAGCCCTTGTGCATCCTTCAGCTCCCACGGGAGCATTCCTGCTGCCTCCTCGTGGCACTCCCAGTGCCACGGCTCTGCCTCCAGCACTGCAAACACAACAAGCTGCTCCTTTCTCTCCTGTGACCTTTCACATATTTGAAGACTTGCTTCAAGGCCCAGACTCCTCTCCTTTAGACTAAACAAACCCAATTCTTCCGATCTTTCCTCATAGGTCATGTTTGTTAGACCTCTGCTCGTTCTTGCTGCTTTCTCCTGGACTCTGTCCAGTTGTCCACATCTTTCTTGAAGGGCAGTGCCCAAAACTGGACAGAGTGCTCCAGCTGAGCCCTGGCCAGCACCAAGTGAAGTAGAAGGATTACTTCATGTATTTCATATAAGCCACTCCTGTTTACACATCCCAGTGTGACACTTGCCTTTTTGCAGTGCTGTGGCACTGTTGGCTCTCACTGAGCTGTTACCCATGGAAACTTCCAGAGCCTTTTCCATGGACCTGCCACCTGCTCACTCCTCAGCTGTGCTTGGCCAGGTGATTGGCTTTGCTCGTGCAAAGATTCAGGCACAACATTGCTCCAGCATCTTTCATCAGTGATGATACACTGACAACACATTGTTTGACACATCTCCATAAGAAAGCAGCTGATTTTACTAAGGCAAGGTTTTCAAGTCTTCTGCAATTCACTTTAAAAAAACCAAACCCTAAAAAACCTACAGTGGAAGAAGTCTCTTTTTCATAATGTAGCATTAGATAATTGATAGCACAGTACTAAGAAATGGCCCTGTTGGCTTCTGCTTCAAGGGGGCACGTGTGGGAAGGATGGCCAAGGGAGGCAACAATTAATTATGTCAAAGAATCCATGTTCCTCCTTGCCATCATTTCATTTTGACTGGAAAAAGGTTGGAAGTGGTAACATTTCTGCTCACTTCATTCTACAGGCTTATGAAAACTTTGTGAAAAAACATGGAAAAGAAAAGCTTCTTCCTGGTCTCGACATGAACCACAAACAGCTGTTTTTCCTGAACTTTGCACAGGTATCCTTTACTTCTTGCCTGAGGGCTTTGAAAACCACTTGACATTGCAGTTTAACAGCAAGTCAGAACAGGCTGACTCCCGTGGGCTAACTGAGAGCCAGCAGAGCTGCAGAGCTGAGCAGTGTTCACTGCAAAGCTGTGAAAATAGTCTCGTTAGGTGATTTTTATCTCCCCTAAAGAAATTAATTCAGCCACTCATAAGCCTGGTAGGAAGTGCCTTTATCTGACAACAATGACTTCCTTTTTTAACAAAATCCACCCTTTTCTCTATGTTCTAATGTGGAATTTATCCTCATGAACACTGGGTGTTTCATAGTTAAATGACAGCAGGTCTCTTCCTGTAAAATCTTAGGCTAACGATGCTTTTCTTTGTTACCTGTGCAGGTGTGGTGTGGAACATACAGACCAGAATATGCAGTGAACTCCATCAAGACAGACGTGCACAGCCCAGGCAAATTCAGGTCAGCAGAGGCAGCAATGCTGAGGTGTAACCCCTCTGCAGCAGCACTTCAGTGCTGGAGCTGCAGTCAGCCTGCCCCAGGGCTGGCTGCCCTTCCCAGGGGGGTTTAACACACACAGCCACAGGCAGAGCACACTGGGGCTGCTCAGGAGGGGACAGACAGGCTGGGCTGTTCCTGTCCCTGCCCCTGTCCCTTCCAGCAGGCAAAGCCCTTCCCAGGCAGCTCCACAGGCAAAGGAAGGATGTGGGATCGTTGTGTCATCCTTGAGAAGATCCAGCCTCATTCTGTCCACACTGTGGAGCAGCTTTGAGCAGTCTCCAGCACAGGACACCCACACCATCACCTGGCTGTCACTGTGTGGCTGTTCCTGCAGAGCCCCAGTGACTGTGTCTGGAATCCAGGGCTCCTGCAATAGCAGCAACAGGGTTCTTATACACCAACAGCACAGATTAACTTTTGTCCTCCACTGAAGTCACAGGTAGAATCAGTGGGAGATCACTGCCCCTTGCCCTTAACAAACCCCTGTGCTGTGGTACAGCAGCAGATGTGCATTTTGTGTCTGGTGTGCTCAGCCAGCCTTCCCAAGGTCAGCTGGACTCAGTTCAGGAGATCCATACAGGAAATGTGGCTTACTCAGGGTGCAAGCCTTTGAGCCAGACTAGGATCTTTTCTTTTTATCTGAAGTCAGAGCAGCCTATTCATCAGCAGTGTAGCAATGTGCTCCAATAAACCTGTTTGGTCCAATGCCACGGTATCAGTGGTGGTGCAGCCATCACAGCATCTGCTGGCTCTGCAAGGCTGAGTCATCTGCAGGCTCCATGTCCACAATAGCCAAGTTCTCTGCTGATACAATCCACCCCATTAATTCCAGTATCTTTCTTTCAGTGGCTTTTCACCAAACCTTGTTTATCCCACACACTCAAATGTGCAGTGAAAGGAGTGACTGTTCTCCCCTGTTCTTGCCTGGTCTCATTGCGGGTGGGTTGTGCTATCTGGGATCTCTCCCAGGCACTTGGTGCCCCAGCTCCTACAGGCATTCCTGTCTGGTCTCAGTGCTAATGAGGCTCCAGAGGCCCTTCAGAACCTCAGCACATCTGATTTGGATGAGGCACGAGGCCTTTGAAGTTGACTAGCTCAGCATCTCAGTGTAACAAGCTGTGTTTGTGTGTACCCTGGATACATCACATCCTGCTGGGCTGTCTGTACCTCGGCAGGACAGGCTATAAACTTTATAGGCAATGATACAAATGCTCAAAGGAAACCAGACAACATTCTTAGAATGGGCAGTCATTGCCAGGATGAGGCCCCCTAAGAGCTCCAAAATAGAAAACATTTCATGAGACATACCCACAAAATTAACACCTAATAACACACTACCTAAGTGTCACAAGGTCTCCCAAGGTGCCTTTTTCGATTATTATTTTACACTGACTGTGGGCTGTTTCTCTTTACAAGTAGGACTGGCAGCTCCTCATAAAAATTGTTAATTGCAGAGCATCCCATTTTAGCAGTTCTAGTTCACTGGAGCAGTGAAGTACAGCTAGATCACCAAAATGCTTGAGTTTTTGGATAACCCTTTTTCTGTGCCATCTCCCTTTCCACTGCTCCCAAGAGCTGGGAGCCACTTTTGGCTTTGTAGAGGAGTGGAAGTGTTGCAGGTGTCACTGCTGAACTTCACCTCAGTTCATGTGAGCCCACCCTGGTTCTAATGAGGAACATAACTCTCAGAATAATCATGAATTACTCAAAGCAGTTCTTTAAAGAACTTCTGGGCCACAGTCAATGTCCATCAGTACCTGTATCTGACCTATTTCACTGCATAGGTGTGTGCTGCTGTATTCCCCATGCTGAAGGAACAAGTGACTTTTGGCAGAGCTGTTCACACATGTTCACAATTACACACATAAAATCAGCCTTAGCTGCAATGGCCTCATCCTCACTTCCCATGTTGAGTTGAAAGCCATTGTTTGTATGAGTCTTTCTGCCAGGAAACTCATTCACTGGAAAATCTGTGCAGAACGCCCAGAGGAGCAGCATGATCTCAGTTAAAACTTGGTTGGTGTAAAAATGTAAATGAACATTCACTGATGAGTTACCACCACAGCCCTTGACCTCATGGTCTTATTTTCCCTCCACCAAGAAACTTGTCAGCAAAACATAGCTGAAAAAATCCTCGGTGAAATCTACTGACAAGCAAGAAATCTGCTTTAGGTGAAAGAACTGGCTTGTGAGAGCCAGCCGTGAGGAAGGGACAAGTCCTGTGGTTTTGGGGTTGCAATAGGGGCAAGATGAAGTGAAGAAGAAAACACAGGCAGCCCTTGAGGTGAAATGAAGCAACAGTGAGCGCTCAGCACAGGGCGTTCCCCACCCCAGTGAGGTGACACAACAAAACAAGTTACAAAATACGGGTCATGTTGTTTGTTTCAAAGCAAGGCGAGCAGCAATGACAGCGTGTTGCTTTGTTTCAAAGGGTCCTGGGATCACTGCAGAACTCGCCAGAGTTTTCAGAAGCCTTTTCATGCACCACGAGAGACAAGATGGATCCTGCCAAGAAATGCCGCGTTTGGTGACGGACTGCAAACCTCACATCTCGAGGAGCTTTCAGGAAAAGAGTTGATTTTGAGAAGGGCAGGAGGGAAGAAAACAGCGGGGAACATGCTGGGGGCACGGCTGTAATCCTTGGTAAAGATGCAAACCCCGAATCATCACCCATCACAGCACCAGGAGGGACTGAGGCAGTGCTGGTTTGTCCCCTGGACCTGACTCACCTGGGCCACAGCCACACCTCACCTGCAGTTTAACCCTGGATTCATTTTTAAATGGCAGAGTGTAACACAGGATCTCCCCTGGTGGGTGAGGGAAGGTTTCTGATCGGGGGAGGAAGGAAGTCAGTGACACACACATTTTAGCCATCACAACACAACAGAGACACGACAGTTTATATCCCAGTGTCAGACTTTGTACCCTCTGCTCTTACAGCAAATCTGTTCTACCAAATGTTTTCATTTTTACTTGAAACCATTTATACAAGAGGAGTCCAAAGACCTGCTGTACTTCAGTAACTTCTCATTAATTACTTCAGCGTGTATTACCTAAGTCCCTATTCACAACAGTTAATTTACAGCGTTCCAGCCCAACTGAAATCATAGGTAATTTATTAATTTCTGTACCTATAATCTGTAAGATTGTGATCAACGATCTGTAAGATTGTGACCCTTTCACCATTTTCTAAGCTTTTTCTTGCTTTCTCTAAAGTTGCTCTTTTTTAAAGTTTCTAGTAATGTATAAATCATAGTTTTTATATTTAAATCTTGAGCTACACTTTTGACTTGAAGTATTGTAACATATTTTATCAATGGCTGCATAGAACTGGGAAATTGGACTAAAGCATGGTATCGGGCAATAAGATAAAGCCTACAAAACCAAGTTCTCCAGTGGAGGGCACAAACATTGGAGTTTTCAGGCTGACTCTGTCAGTGCTCAGGCTCTGATCCTGCACGTAACTTGTACATGTTCTGATCAATGTCAGTCCTCACATCAGGAAAGCTGCACAGCTGATTGCAAGGGTCTCAAGGAGCTTTAAGTAAGAGGGTAAAAGGCTTTAAATCTGCAATGATATGTATTAAACATTCTCATGCAGATTGCAAAGGAACTTACTGCTTTGTTTATCAAAGCAAAGACATTTCCAAACCAAGTACCAGATACCTCAGATGACTGCTACTATAGGTCTATTTAAAAACCTATGTTCTTTTAGCTTTCTGAGTTTGTCATCTGATCAAAACATTTTGATAATAAACTGAAATTATGAGCCAAATGCAGTGCGTGTTCTTCCTAGGAATCAACGAAAATACAAAACAAAAATTCTCTGCAAATAAATGTGTGTGCTTGCCCCTGAGCCCCACAGCTCAGAAAACACAGAAAACAACAAACAAATCCCCATCACAACTCCAGGACTGGCTTTGCACGAGAGCGAGCCTCTCACGGAGAGGGGGAACCCAGAGCTGCTCTATTTTCACACAGAAACCAACATTTCACACAGAAACCAACATTTCACACGGAAACCAACATTCTGCATAGCTGTGCACAGAACAAGGACAAAAAAAAAAGCCTCGGGGCTGGAGACTGAGGGAGAGCCGAGCCAGACGGGCCCCCACAGGTGAGGGAGCGCCAAGGCAAAGCCTCACCTGTGCTGAGCCCCGCGGCACACAGGGGCACCTGAGGGGCTCAGGGGTACCCGGGGGGGCACACAGGTGTGTACCTGGGCACCTCAAGGGTACCTGGGCACCTCAGGTATACCCGGGGGCACACAGGGGTACCCAGGCACCTCAGGTGTACCTGGGCACCTCAGGTGTAGCCGGGGGCACGCAGGTGTATAGCTGGGCACCTCAGGTGTCCCCACCCAGGCCACTAACCCTCAGGTGTCCCCACCCGCCACTAACCCCGCCCGGGGTCCTACCTGAGCTGGGCGATGCGGGGCTCCAGGTGCCCTCAGATTCGCGGGCCAGAGTTCACATCGAGGGGCTCCAGGTTCCCCCGGATCCGGGCTTCACATCGAGGGGCTCTGAGGGCTCCATGTTCCCCTAAATCCCGGTCGGGGCTCACACCGGGGGCTCTGAGGGCGGGGGCAGGTGAGACAGCGCCCCCCAGCGGAGCGCGACTGGCGCCCCCCGCCCCGCCGGGACCGGCACCGGCGCCGGGACCGGGACCGGGACCCGCCCGCGCTGCTCGTGCTCCCTCGGCCCTCACCCGCCGGGGAGCTTTGGGTGCACAACGGGGTCACGGCACAGGTGAGCCCAGGTGTGTGAGGTGCTGTGGCAGCCAGGAGCAGCGTAAGGCATCGCTGGGCTGGGGTCAGCACCTGGGGCAGGAGAGACAGCAGGTGGGCAAAGCCCTGGAGACACTGTGGGATTGGGAACATCCCACCCCAAACTCTGCCTCACAGACAGGTGTTATCCCTGTCCCACCCCAAACTCTGGCTCACAGACAGGTGTTATCCCCAAACTCTGGCTCACAGACAGGTGTTACCCCTGTCCCACCCCAAACTCTGGCTCACAGACAGGTGTTATCCCTGTCCCACCCCAAACTCCAGCTCACAGACAGGTGTTATCCCCAAACTCTGGCTCACAGACAGGTGTTATCCCCACGGGTCTGCTCTGCACCACTCATGCTCTGTGTACACCAACACCCTTAAATGGGATTACAAGCATTGAAAGAATATAAACATGAACCTGGAAGTTTCCAGGATACCACTGGCAGCATCACAGGACAGGGGGACAGACACTCCTCTCTACTCGATTTTCTCCAGGAGCTGTTGAGGGGAAACAGGGAAAGCCAGGCAGAGGCCGTGGGGCAAGCCTGGCATCATACTGGGACAATATTGCAGTGGCACTGAACTGAAGTTACCACCTCGTTTTAATAGTGCAACACCAGCCTCCTGCAAACAATCTGAATGTGCGTGGCTTTTTTCCCCTCAATCACCAGCACCTCTCTGGGAGAAAAGAACCTGGCTCTCAAACACTCGTTTTATTTTTCAGGAATGAAAAATCCCAAACCTTTCACCCTGCATGTAAGGAGAGCTTCACTCTGCACAGCTGCACCACGAGCAGACACGCGAGTGGGCTGTCTGAAGGTGGTTACAAAAGGTCACTGCAGAGTGCTCAGTGATCTTCCAGCAGCGTGGGGGATGCATATTTTCTTGGAATAATCCTCTCTTTATTGCCCCATAAAACTGGCAGAAACTTCTGCTTTGTATACAGCAAGTCAGCTCCATCATATTGACGCCAGCCTAGAAAGTTATTTTGGTTTGCTCTGCCAAATCAGATCTCAAAAATCAGGTAAAGCTAAACCAGATTGTAGTGTTTACATTTTATCTCGGTAACATTTTAATTGGAAACATTCGATTTCCAGCGTTGTGAGACACCCAAAGAGCTGTTTGGGCCAGTGGGACCTTTCAGAGCTCTTTCCCTCCGTGCCTGGTAAATGAAGGGAGTTGTAAAAACAGATGTTGGGTCAGGCTGGGTGGGCTCAGACACCGAGGAGTTGAAGGTGAGACCTGAGGTTGTGCTCAGGGGGGGTTCCTGTGCAGGGAGGGATGTTCCCAGCTGCAGAACCCCTGTTCTGTGTGTGCCCAGGTGCTCACAGCAGCCATGCAGCACCCCCACCTCCAGGGTCTGACCCCTCTCCTTCAGGACATCTGATGAGACTGCATCCCCCTCTGCCCTCAGCTCATTCTCAGGTGAAGGAAGCCATTCCCAAATGGAATGTCACACTTCAGTGACAGTGTTGGCTGCTGGAGTGGCCAGGAATGTTCATGGCTGCACTAGGACAAAATCTATTTGTGTTTCCATTCCTAAAGCTCAGCAGACAGTGCCCACAGATGGAGACAGGATGTCTGACTGATGTGCCTTCCTCACATTCTCAAAATTATACAGATTGTGTGAGCAGGAGTCAAAAAAATAGTTTCCTTCTCTATTTAACCCCATCAGGGGTCATTAAGAGTCTTTTCACATTCCTTTAGACAGATCTTGCTGGGATCTTCCAGACATGCCTCTCACAATCAATTCTCTGCTTTAACTGGGGATTGAATTATTAATGATTTCATCTTCTCAGAACTGCACTTCTTCAGTAGAAAAATCTTCATGCTCAAAAGCCCAAAGCTGTCAGTGAAAATGCAGTGACCTGAGTTGTGATTTAAATGGCAAAGTCACTGGAAGTTCACATGGCTGGGGCAATATAATTATCTCCAATTATAATTAACAAGGCCAACCCCCCAGCAGAAAACACTAAGGGCCCCTGGTGAGCCTGAGATTCAGACACACTCAGCTGTGCAACCCTCCCAACCTGAACAAGCCTGAGGTTTTCTTTTCGAAGGGCATACAAAGTTTCTGTTTCGTAACAATAGAGTCCAAGAGATTTTCCCCATAATAAGGCTAAAAATATATGCCCAGGCCCCATGAGAAATTAACCCTTGCCTGTTTCTAGCAAGCTGGAAGTTCCTTAGCTGGTAGTAGCTATTTTAAAAGTTTGCTGTTCAGCAAGCAGGCTTTCAGCAGCAATCTGACCTACCACAAGATTCTGAAAACCACTCCCTCAATTGCAAATAATCTGAGAACAGGGAAATTGGTTTGGTGATTCTTCCTAATGGATAAAAATTGTGCACAGCATTTACATCGTTGATATTAAAAATAACTAATTTTATACATATTTTAGTCTTTAGAAATCTACATTGAGCTTCCATGTTCTTCTCATCAACATCATTGTAGGTTCTTCTGACCTGTAAGACACAGAAAATTCCATTTAAAAGGGTGGCAGTGGCAAGTAGGGGAGGCTGCTGTGTGACAGCATCACTGCAGGGCTGTGTGTGACCCTGCTGTGTGACACCATCACTTACCAGGGGTCTTGTGTGACTCTGCTGTGTGACACTGCCATCACTGCAGGGCTGTGTGTGACACCATCACTTACCAGGGGTCATGTGTGACTCTGCTGTGTGACACCATCACTTACCAGGGGCCATGTGTGACACATCACTCCCCAGGGGCCGTGTGTGACCCTGCTGTGTGACACTTCAGTCACTGCAGGGCTGTGTGTGACTCTGCTGTGTGACACCATCACTTACCAGGGGTCTTGTGTGACCCTGCTGTGTGACCCTGCTGTGTGACCCTGCTGTGTGACACTGCCATCACTGCAGGGCTGTGTGTGACACCATCACTTACCAGGGGTCATGTGTGACCCTGCTGTGTGACACTGCCATCACTGCAGGGCCGTGTGTGACCCTGCTGTGTGACACATCACTCCCCAGGGCCCGTGTGTGACACCATCACTTACCGGGGCCGTGTGTGACACATCACTCCGCAGGGGCCGTGTCACTGTCACACCCTGGAGCTCAGCAGAAGACAATGTAGACCATGAGGGCACAGCCCACGATCCAGCCGAGCGCCAGCAGCGCGGGGACGAGCAGGCGGGACAGCGGCGCCTGGGCTGGCACAGAAACAGCCTCAGTGACACTGCCAGGGGACCCTGCTGAGCAAATCCCACCTCATGGGGGATCCCAGCCCAGTGACACTGCCAGGGGACCCTGCTGAGCAAATCCCACCTCATGGGGGATCCCAGCCCAAATGTGGGGGTCAGGCTGCTCAGCGGGTCCAGAGCAGGCTCAGAGGAGCCCAGGGCAGCCAAGGCTCTCTGTGGAAGCAGGACTGGCTTTACATAAATACATCTCCATAAAACATCAGAGTTTTAAAGACTCTTCTCTCAGTTCCCTGCAAACTGCACACTCTTGCCAGAAAGCAGAATAACAACCTTTGAGATCCTATTACTTACCAATATATTACAACCTCTTACAGCACATCTTTACACAGTCAATAGAATTACAGCTTTTTGGAGGGATTAATAAATTATGTAAAACTATTCACAACACCTTGCACAGTTTAGATCAAGCAGGCAGACTCAGAGGGATGCTTAATAATTTAAGGACTGGCACATTGTTCTTCTACAGCTCTGCACAGCAAACCTGTCTCACCATGACACTGCAGTGTGTGTGCCAGAGAGACAGATCTGCATGTGCTGCCATGAAAATTCCAAACATAAAGAACCACACAGCAAAGAAATCCTGTCCTGAAACTGGCAGTGCCTTTGCCCCAGGGCAGTCCCTCACCTGCTTCATTGAGAACTCTGCTGCTTTGGCAGCGTGTCAGGTGAAGCTGCTGGGATGTTTCCCTGCCCTTGCCATTTCCCTGAAGGGCTCATCACAAACAGACCCAGCAGGGCTGGCTCCTGCTGGGGGCACAGAGGGCTTTGTCAGAGCTCTGCTGATGCTGCTGGCTGGGGGGCTTTGTTCTGGAGCTCCAGTTTAAACCAGTATCAGACTAATTTCTGGGGCTGTCAATAGAAACTTAAATAGTGTTGTGTCCTTTTGCACCTTAGCAGAAACTCACTCTCCATGGATACCACAGTCGGTGCAAAATACCAGGAGAAGAGTCTTCAAAAACTCTGAAGGTAGCTATGAAGATGTATCAAAAAGTTCCCTTTATTAAAGCTACCTGAGTAACTGTGCACACAGCACAGCTACAGTTGTAAATTTAAGTGAAATAAATAAAAAATTACAATAGATATAAAATGCATTTTTACAAACTGCCTTTTCTCCTCAGAGAGAGTGAAGTGTGCTTACAATGGAAAGGTCATTATTAAAATTTCATTTTGCTCTGCCACTTGAGCTTTGTGGGGTTAAAAACTAATTTACTCTGTATTCACTTGGCACTACACTTGGAGCTCAGCTACACAGAGTGTAACAAAAATGCTGTCAAACATAACTCATTTTACACACTGTCCTATTGTCAGCTAACTTGGAATGACAACTACAAAAAAAAAAAAGAAAGAAAACAAAACTGGTAGGATTCAAAAATACAGGAAGAACCCAAGCTGTTAATAGAATTATCTGTTAAAGTGATTACACCTTCTAACTGAAAATAAAATATACATAGTGTATCAGACAAGAATACAGGTAGGTGAGTATATTCACACTGTGTTGTCAGATCTATTAATTTCAGTATATCATTACATTCACATTTAATTGTGCCTCTTACCTGGTTCTGCCATTGCCCCTCTGCAAGTGTAATGGCAGGCTAGGCTTTGCCTCTGCAGCTGCTCTGAGAGCCCTGGGATGCTTTAAATAGAGCAATATTTGGAATGTGCTGCAGCTGCCTGCCTCACTGGTGCCAGGGGTTGGCTGTAAACATTCAATTGTCTCAAAAGGCAGGAATTCAGGGGTTCAAGGTTACCTCTGCCTGTTCCTCCAGCTGCACCTCTGTTTCAGAGCACTCTGACCAAAGAGGGGTCAGTTTACTGAAGAGGGAGGCACACAAGGGTGAAAACTGCTTTATGGTCTGTTCACAGCCATGAAGCCCCCATGGTAAATGCAGATAACACTCATGACCTCCCCTGCATTTCCTGCATGATGGAAATCTGGTGTGTTCTGAGTCCCCCACTCTCCCTCACCCCTCTCCTGTGGAGAGTCCAGCCCAGCCTGCCCAGGATTCCTGAGCAGGTGTCCCTGCAGTTCTCAGCTCTCTGCTAAGCACCACCAGCTCCCTCCTACCTGCAGGGAGCCCTGCTCAGGGCAGAGCAGGGGGGCAGGAACGTGTCCAACATCTCACCTAGGACACAGCTGGGAGGGACAGCCCTTCCCCAGACACCCCTGAGGAAGGGCATTTATTTCATTTCTGCTTCTCCAAAATGGGAGCAATCTCACAATGGAACTCAGGGCAGTGTAACACTTTATTATGCCATGCACAGTTCAGCCTATCACAACATTTTGAGACACGAGAATAAACCAGGAGCTTTACCTTCTTTGTCTGGTTTTGCTACAAAGCAAACCTTTTTGGGATAAGATCCAATTTGCTGTGAAAAGAAATATGATTCTGTGTAAAATATTTGCTGAAAAAAAAAAATCTCTGATACAATAACTTTATAGGCTGCACAGCTGTTCCTGTAAGAATCCTATCTGGCTTGGTTCTGCTAATTATATCTATCCATCTGATCTCATGGAAATAATTTCCAGCAGGAATCATGTATTCCTGACAAGACCATCTGACCTTCAGGGGTTGGGATCCTTCCAGGCTCAGTGGCCACAAGGGCAGGGAGCCATTGCTGCTCACACCAGTCTGGGTAACTGCTCCCCCAGCAAGTGCTGTCCTGCACATCCAAAGCTGGACTTAAGGCAGAGAAAAGCTCTAAGTGCAGCAAAGAGTAGAGTAACAATATAGACATGATCTGAAACAGCACATCTTCTACTGGGAACTGAGGAATGAACTGCAGACATCAATTCTACAACAGACCTCAGTCCAACAGCCAAAAAAAAGCAGAGGGACAGTTTCAAAATACAAAACCAAGGAGATGACACAAGGCTTAAGAAAATACTCAGAATGATCTGCAGCAAAACACATGTACTGCTTTGCTGCTGAAGAACAATACACAAGAACAACAGTTCCCTCCTTTCTGTTTGTGTTCCCAATTCCGTGATCTCAGTTGATGTTTTCCCCTCTCTGTTTGTGCTGGGACACTGAGCTACTCCATATCCAGAGCTGCACTTGGATGGGCAGCTGGGCTCAGAAATGAGATTCCTTTCCAGCCTCCAGCTCAGTGAGGTGCTCAAACAGATTGGTCACAGGACAACCTTTGGGGCAGCCTCTGGTCTTCATTCCCATTAACTGCTCAAAGCTGGGAATCACTTCAAGTGCTTCAATGCCTACAGTGCTTTAAGGGAATTAGGGCCAACATTAGGAGGAGGAACAGAGTAAGGCAGCAGGGCTGCAAGGCTTTCTGTGAGAGAAGCAATTTTAAGGGAAAAATCCTTTTAGTGCCTGGTGTTTGGGCAGGAACTGTCAGAACCTCATTGACCTCCCTCCACTTTGCAAAGCAAATTGGTCATTTTTAATGTTAAAATACCCAATATGTTTAGAGCACATCCCAGTCTTCATCACTGCCTCAGCAGCCAGAGATGAAATTCTGGAATGTCACATTTCTGTCTTTGTTACTGTACTTGTAACCTCTGGGAATCTGCACCCACATGCAGGAGGCTGGCAAAGAAACCCTTTGTTTTACAAATTCTATATTCTATAAATAACTGCAGCCTACACTGCTTTAGAGGAGATGACAAGGACAGACCAACTCATCTTCACAAAAGGAATGCTCCAAGTAATCAAATCTTTATAGCTTTGTAACACTGCTATTCATTTTTAAATCACATTTCTTTCAATTGATCTTTTTCCTTTAAGGAAAAACCCTGATTTACTAGCAAATCAAAAGCCAAGTTTATATGCCTTGAATTATTTTATGAATTTCCCATATTCTCTTGTGACCTGCAGACTAACATATGAGAACATCAGATTATTGCATTCACAAAATAGGTTTATGTGTGGAAAATTTGTCTAATGAAATGTGTTTTATTAGTCACACCAATCTTAGCATTTGAAAGCTCCCTTACAAATTGCTAAACATTACTTCTACTCACGTTTACACCATGAAAATAAAGGCTGATTTATTTGATTACTATGCAACCAAAGACCTGGAAAAATCCATGTATTAAGCTCCTAAATAATTAATTCCACATGCTGCTTCCCAGGGCTCTGGGTCTACACATCATTTCCACTGGCAGAGAGCAGCATCACTCAGCTGCATGCTGAGATACCTTGCAAAGCAGCTGGATTGGATGGGAGCAGCACCATGGTGCAGAGATCTCCATCAGCTGTGCCAGCCCTGCATCAGGGCTGCTCATTCTGTATTTGTTGTCTTTAACCAACCCCAGCCAGGTGCAGGGACCCCCAGTGTGTCCCAGCAGCTCCTGTGGGTGCCAGGGAGCTCCAGGCACTCCAGACTCAGCCCAGCAATGCCAGCTGGACCCCTGGATCTCTGTGCTCCTGGAGGGGCTGCCTCAGCTCCCCCCATCCTGCACACAACCAGCCAGCTCAGCTTCTCTTTCCTTTTCCAGGTGCTTGTGGCATCAGCTTCTCTGGTTCCATACCCCCACGGAGATGTTCCCTCCTTTAGCAGTGCATCAGCCTGAAGGAGAACATGAGAGGGATCCTTGTCCTTGCTTTTCCTATAGCTTACATATTCCTTTTCAAATGAACCCCCTGTGCTGGGAAAAATGCACTTTTAAATTTACCATGGCAAATCAGTTAATTCAAAAAAGCCCTGCAAGCCTTGAAAAGCCATGAAGATATTACCAAGTTTTTTTTTTATCTGACCAGAAATAAAGTTCTCAAGAGTAATAAAAATGAACAAATTCATGCACAAATTAAAATAATATTTGTAAGAAGAGAGTAGTTTTAGGAGGAAGATGACTGCAACCACCAAGTCCTTAGAGAAAAGGTGTGTGAAGAGCAGCAGTACTGTACAAACTGTACCAAACTGGTGCTGCAGTTCCCTCTTGTGACAGCCACAGCAAATTCCTGTTTGCAGGGAGGCAGGAGGCTCAGCCAGCAGAGTGCACACTCACTCAGGGCACACTCAAGTGTGCGTTGGGCATTCTGAACAAAGCAAAGCTGCTGCTCTTGAACCATCCCTCAGGAAAGATGGACTCACTGCTCTGGGGGTTTGAACAGGAGGTTCCCCATGCTGGGGTGCCTTTGGCCCTGCTCCCATGGATCCCACAGCAGGTACAGAATGAGCTGCCAGGTCCCCCTGAGGATGCTCTGAGGTGACAGCAGGGGCAGCCTGGCTGTGTTCAACACCTGAGCAGCACTGCCAGACACTCTGCTGCTTGGCTGCCACCAACCCTCCCTCTGGCTCCTGGCACTGCACACAGGAGCCACACAGTGGGACTTGTCCCTGCCAGCTCAGGGGCTCTTGCTGGGGTCCCACAGCTCCTCCAGGAGCAGCCCCTGAGCAGGACATCTCTCCTGAGCTGCTCTGCTCTGCTCTGCTCTGCTCTGCTCAGGCAGGGCTGGCTGCCAGCAGAGGGCAATCCCTGCCCGCAGTGCCACTGCCCCAGCGCTCGGGGAAAACTCTTCTGAATAAAAAAAAAAAAAAAAAAGAAAAAAAAATAACGAAGTATTTCTCGAATTAATTACATAGTGTTTACATAGGAGAAATATTATTTTATCTTGGATTTCTGGATGAAACCCGTCCTCTTGGGATAGAGAATCTACAGATAGAAAACAGTGAGGCAGCTCTCCCTTTTCCCTCAGCCACCTCAATGATACCTCAGAGCCAGCAGGAAATTTAGATTTATTTAAAATTACCACCACTGGGAAGGGAGCTCCTCCTGCAACAGCCCTGCCCTGGAAAACATTTCCATGATCCCCATTTCTGTTACCCCTCCTCTCCAGCCCCTTCCCTTGTTTTAGGGAGCAAAGAACAAGGCCTGAACTCACCTGTCTTTCCTCAAAAATCAGTGAGTTCTGCAATGCTCCTCAAATGACAAAAGAGGTCACAAGTGAAATTTCCCCAAATTGGTGTTATATATTGAAGAATAATAGGTTTATAAAATCCTCCTTCAAAAGACAAAAGACCAATGGTTCCTTTTCTAAGCCCTTCCCTGTACACAGAAACTTACCACTTTAATTACTCCACTTTTAAGTTAATTGCTGCAAAAATGCAGAAATTCTTAGCTCAGTAAAAGGTTTTCTCAGAGTCAGTTTATTCTGGGCTCATTCAAATTAATCAGAAATAAGCTATCTTTAAACCTCATCAAGAGCATGTTATCCTTTGTAAGGGCTTAAGAGCTTTACAATCATGCTGCCAGTAAAAGGACAGGCAGAAAAGCCTGAGGGCTGGGGAAAAAAAGATAGTTTTGAAGATTTTTATAGGGCTATAATCTCGAAAAATAATCTTTTGATCAGTTATCTTGAAATCTGGGTTTAAAGCAAAAATGGAGGAAAACCACCTTCCCGGGGGTGTGATAATCTCTGCTGGATCATCTTATCAGCAGACAGCAAGATCTTCACGTTTTCTAAATGTGTGTCAGAATTTTTCATGGATTTTTACCTGAGCACAGCCTTTAGTACTTCAGCAGGTGCTGTGAACTGCCATCGAGTTTTCTAGGCTACAAAAGTCCCCAAAAATACTGAAGTCAAAATATTCCAAGTGTTACACAAACACTTATCATCATCATCAACCAGCAGCAATCATTTAGAGTATTTAAAAAACCAAAAAGCACAAAAATCACATACTTCTCTCCAGAGAAACTGATGCTGCTGGTAACTGATACAAATATATTCCATTAATATTACTAATATTATTATCTGATACATTCCTTCATGCAAATTGAGGATTCTAAAACCCCAAGGCTGATTTTTGTATGAGCAGACACATGGGAGGAAAGTAAAGCAACAGTTTAATTTCCAAACAGTTTGGGATTTTTCAGACATTCCCTAAGTGACTTTTTTCCCTTGGGAGTTATTTCTGAACAAGCAACATAAAGTTTGAATGCTATCAAATGCCAAAGGATGTATTCTAAATGAATGTTAATTAAATTAGTAGCAAAGGTAATTAAATTGACCTTAAATTCTGGATGTATTAAATGACATTCAAATGGAGACAATTGATATTCAGTGTCAAGTCTTTCTGCACTGATACATTAGCATATAATTCTTAATGGTGTACAGTTATTAAATGAAGGATCCACAATGTCCTGCCCATGTCCTTGATCTCTGTTTGTGCAGCTCCTGGAGGGATTCACTGTGACACTGCCAGTGCCAGCTGCCCTTGTCCCTCAGGTGACATGGGACAGGTCTGCAGGTCACTGCAGGGCTCGGTGCCATGCCTCTGTCCTTCTAAAATAAGCTCAGGTGAGTTTAAATTGATCCCAAAAAATTTCATTTCAAACAGTGTCCTTCACACAGCTTAAAGGAGCCTTCAGGTCACCCCTTCTGTGACTCCTTCCAGGGGTCAGGAGCTGGCACAAGGGTGCCACCCCTGTCCTTCCAACACCACCACAGCAGCAGGACTGGGGAAAGGACACCAGGAACCTGGGAAAGAGCAGGAGCTGGAGGGACAGGAACAGGGCATGGCTGCCCACTGCCAGGGGCAGGGTTAGATGGAGTACTGGGGATTAGGGAGGAATGGTTCCCTGTTCTCCTTGGGGGAAGAACAAGGGCAGCACAAACCTCAGCGTTCAGACTGAGTGAAATCACATCTCAGCCTCCAGCGTGCCAGTGCTCAATGACACCAATAAAAACCTACTGAAGATCGACTACAACAGTCTTTAAAGGCCACTCTTTGGCCTTTGTCCTGGGCCTGACAAGTGTCCCCTGCCAGCCCAGGAGAGAGGGGGGTTTGTGACAGCAGCTCCTCCCCAAGCAGCCCCGTGTCCTCATGTGGAAACAATTCCCAGCTGCATTTTGGGCAGCAGCAGCTGAGCAGTGCTGGGCCCTTCCCTCATTGTCAGGGCACCTGGGGCTCTGCTGGGGACTGAGCACTGCCAGTGTCCAGCTCCAGCTCTGTTATGCACTGTCTATTTTTAGTTAATTTATTTGTAATTTGCGTCTGTACTACACTTACTGCTGCAAGATCCCTGCAGGGCATTTCCCAGTGCAGTGCTCACCCTGTCCCCCTGCACCTTTCCCCCAGGCACTCCAGATGCATGAAGTTAGGCCCACATAACATTATACATTATATATTATATATTATATAATATATATTATATATTATATATTATATATTAGTACATAAGTCACCAAGATCACAGCTTTGGTCTCTTTGTGCTCTGCCCTAGGTCTGACATTGGAATGATGACACAAAAAACCTGCACAACTGAGATATTTCAAACTGTTACCCTCTAGCCTCCCCAAAGTAGCCAATATATTTTAAAATGACAATAAATTAATTTTCTCCTACTAAAATTAGAAGTTCTGGATGGTTCTCTCCAGGCTGGGCAATAATACTGACAGAAGGAGTTGGTTCTGGAGCTCTTCACCAGCTCTAACAAACAGGAGAGCCTGGGCCTCAAACCACAACTATTTCTATTCCCTCTGACAAATGATTGATTTCCTTGCTTTTCTGGCTGAGGAAGAGCTCTCCCTGCCCATCCAGGTATATCCACCAAGCTCCTCCCAGCATTATCTCACCACAGCAAGATCCACCCATAGCAGAACCCTCAAGCCCAGCTCCCAGACACAGGGCAGCCAATGCCCCATCACTTAAACAGCTCATCTTTACATGCTCCACCTGGAAATGCATTTTAAAATTTAGCGTGAGACAATATTAACAAATTCCCAGTATTGCACTTATCCCTTATTTAAAAGGCTTAAGGTATATCCCTTTCTCCTTGTATAAACCAATTCAAGTTATATAATGTATGTGGATTTACTTTGCCCCAGTTCCAGCTGGCAATATATTGCTAAGCCAAGGCTGTACAATTGTAATTTGGCAGAAAACAGGTCAGGGTTTTATTACACATCAAAACTCTCAAACTGTTCTGGATGTTTCAAATTAAAAAGGCAAATAGAAAATAATCCTTGTGTCAGAACGATCCTATTCCATTACCTTGCTCATGAATTTCTATTGGGGATACTTCTTCTTGATTCTTTTGCTGCTTTTCCACATCTGTACGTGCAGTTTGCTGTGGCACATCCTGGGACAGAGCGAGGGTGGGAGTGCATGGCTGCAGGGTTGGGACAGCTGCACCCAGCCACAGGAAGGATCCACAGACCCCACAGGGAAAAGGCAGCTCCAGGTGAAGGAGCAGGAAGCAGAGAAGGATGGGGGAAACACCTTACAGGTGGGGGGCTGAAGGTTTGGTGATCCAGGCCATGGCAGGGACACTGGGCTGTGACCCAGGCACAGGATGGACACTGGGCTGTGACCCAGGCCATGGCAGGGACACTGGGCTGTGACACACACCATGGCAGGGACACTGGGCTGTGACCCAGGCCATGGCAGGGACACTGGCTGTGACCCACACCATGGCAGGGACACTGGGCTGTGACACACACCATGGCAGGGACACTGGGCTGTGACCCAGGAACAGGATGGACACTGGGCTGTGACACACACCATGGCAGGGACACTGGGCTGTGACCCAGGCACAGGATGGACACTGGGCTGTGACCCAGGCCATGGCAGGGACACTGGGCTGTGACACACACCATGGCAGGGACACTGGGCTGTGACACACACCATGGCAGGGACACTGGGCTGTGACCCAGGCCATAGCAGGGACACTGGGCTGTGACACACGCCATGGCAGGGACACTGGGCTGTGACCCAGGCCATAGCAGGGACACTGGGCTGTGACACACACCATGGCAGGGACACTGGGTGTGACCCAGGCCATAGCAGGGACACTGGGCTGTGACCCAGGCCATAGCAGGGACACTGGGCTGTGACACACGCCATAGCAGGGACACTGGGCTGTGACCCAGGCCATAGCAGGGACACTGCGCTGTGACACACACCATGGCAGGGACACTGGGTGTGACCCAGGCTCACTTTTGACTCCCCAAGCTCAGTCACAACGAGCTCATCTCTGGAGCAAAGATCTCCCTGCCAAGAACCTGAGGGACATTGCTGCCTTTGCAGTGCCATGTCCCCTGAGCCAAAGCATGTGCAGTGTCACCCTGCTGTCCCCTGCAGCTCCAGGGCAGCCCCCAACACCAGGAAATCCCTGAATGTGCAGCCCTGTCCCTGCCTGGCATATGGCTCAGTGCTGCCTGGGAGCTGTGCTCGTGCTTTGGGCAGATTCCCTTTGCCCTGTGCCACCCCACTGCCCAGCCACCTCCTGGCCTGCTTAATCCTCTCAGCATTATATTTTTAGCATAATTACAGCTGTTCATTAATTTCCTGCTAACAGATGATTCCAAGTTCATTGAAGGAGATACCAGAACTACAAACAGTCTCTGACTCTCCACTGCCAATTTTAACAAATATTAAGGAGTCTCTAATAAGTCGTGTTAGTACTGAACTTAAGCTGCATATTGGCTCTTCTGGGAAAAATATCTTTGTAACAATATAGATCTTGAACTAATTACAGATCTTCAATTATGGGACTGTCTTCCACCAAACACAACATCCCAATATAAGCAAGTCCCCACATAAGCTCCTGCTTGCTCTGAACTCTGCTTACTGCACCCTTGTACCTCTGTGATGTCACACTGTGTGCCTCAATGTCAGAAACAGCAGCTGCTCCAGGAAAACAAAACACAGATCATTTCCTTCCTTATTAAATCTCCTTCCCAACTGTCTGCTGCATTTTTAAACAGCTGTTGCTGAATGATCCCTCTACACATTCTGATACTGATACAACCTGAGCCTCAGACTGCTCCCCTGTCACACCTGCACATTGATTCTTTTAAGGAGAAAAACAGGACTTTTTTTTTTTTCTCAATACACTGTAAAGCTGATCATCTAACCGTCAAGACTAATAAAAGCATATAAAGCCTGGAATGCAGTCACTCCTGGCTCAGAGCAGGGCAGTGTGCTATGGATGGCACCCAGGGGTGGGTACACGAGTTTTGGGAAGGAGGGGCACAGGGCTGGGAGGGGACAGAGGCAGGGGGTGACGGGGCTGGGAGGGGACAGAGACAGGGACACAGAGCAGCTGCAGGAGCAGCTGGGAGAGGCTGCAGGAGGAGGGCAGGATGGAGTGCTGAGCACCACTGCTGGCCATCACTTGGGCTGCTCTGGCTCCCAGAGGAAAGCTTGGCTCCAAGGACACGGTGACACACAAGACCCCACGGCTCACTGCTGGCTTTTAGGCAAGGGAGGTATTTTTTAGCCTGAAGTGAGGCAGAGCTCCCTGGGGAGAAGATGAAGGTGGCAGCACCTCTGTCTGTGTGGCTGCACAACTCCCACCTGAGGCTGCCCACGGCCCAGGCAGCATCCCAAGGTAATTCCAGGTTCTGCCACGGCTCCTTGGCTCCAGGGAAAAGCATTCACACCCCCTCTGCCATTAAAATGCTTGACAGAGTAAGGGTGGCTCAAGCCTGTCTAAACAGTTGTCATTTATTAACTTATGTTTTATGGCACCAGCTCTAGTGCTGCAAGGAATTAGTAATTTATTTAGTTCTGACATTTCCTCTCCTGTCATTAAATTCAGTCTTCTGTATAATGCAGAGAAAAGAAAACAATTCCCCCATAGCTACTCAAACTTTATGTAGAACAATTCTCTGAACAAGATGATGATTGCGTGGGCTGAAATCTTACAGAACTGCAGTGGGACTCAGGATTGTTTCCAGATAACTTTAAAAATCCTATTAAAATGCATCCATATCCATTATTTGTGTCTCCTGACATGTGACAACTCATTGCACCACAAATCAATGAATTTTCATTGCCACAAATGCATTTCCCCAGCACATCTTTGCTCCCAGGGCTTGATCCCTTCTCCCTCCTGCTGGGTCTGATTGCTGCCACACACAGGAGCTGTAAACAACCCTGGTACACAACAGCCAGACTTGGACACTTCTGGGATTTGTGATCCAGGAAAACACTTTGCTGCAGAATGCCCCATTTCCTGCTGGCACAGGGAAGGGTGCTGCCATTCCCAGCCTGAGGAGTCAGGCAGCTGCTGGACAAGGAGCAGGAATCCATGGGCTCTCCTTAAGGGATGGCTTTATTGCTGTTTGACAGAACTATCTGCTCCACATCCAGGAAATCTTCCCTCTTCAGTTTGCTTCTCTCCATGGAGGGAAGGCAGGACTGCTGGAGGTGAGAGTTCCTGCTGGGAGCTGGCCCAGGGCAGCTCAGCCCCCTCAGGGATGTGCCCTGGACACTGAAATCACTGACTCCACAGATCCCAGCCACTGAGGGGCCTCATCAGCCACAGACAGCAGGGAAACTGAGCTCCTACTGTGAAATACAGAAATAAAACCCCAAACATTCTTCTCTGCTGCCATATCCCAAGATTAAACACACTGCAATGCAATAAAGCAACAAAGCAAATGCTGAGGAAATGAACTCTGCTGTCTGAACAAGAGTCTAAGAGCTAAGGATGACAACAAAGCTGTTGATCATCTAACAAAACTAAGGTAGGACCATGTGCACATTTAGCAAAATTATTAGCTGAAGATGCAGGAATGCTAAACAAAGTCAGGCTTCAGCACATGGATCCATCAGAGCTCCTGTCCCCCAGCTGGACCTGGCACAAGGCAATCCTGTCACAGTAGCAACAAGTAATCATGGGAAGTCAGGTGACAGAGACTTTTCTATCCCTATCCAACAGTTCACAGATTCAAATGTGTATGACTAACTAGATATTTTCCATCATATTTTTCCACCTCTTCAGTTTCTGTCATTTCCAGGTACAGGTCTTCTATTTTTGGTTTTATAGAGAAGGAAGATATCTGCAGTACCTGCTCACTTTCTTGGCATATATCCTCCAGGTTCAGAGCAGGGGCTGTGGGAGAGGAGCTTTTGGGTTACCTTTTTTTTTTCAATGCAGATCCACTCCCATTTATCCCACTGAACTTTAATTTGAAGTGTAATATCCTGTAATCTCTGTTCCAGTTTCCCGAAAGCAAAAGGATTTGACCAGGGGCCAAAAGAGGCAGAAATGTCTGAGTGAGTTCCAGCTGCACCTTGAGAGCTCCTGCTTTGCTTTAGGGAGCTCCTGGTCTCTGTGGTTGCAGAGGAGTTGAAAAATAATGATCAAATGTTACCTTAAATGTTCCCACCCAGCACGAAAAAATAACCCTGCTCAGGATGCCCTGCACTGACAGCCCAGTGGAGAGTGATTCCACATCCTGCCCCTCCTGCCCCTCCTGCCCCTCCTGCCCCTCCTGCCCATCCTGCACATCCTGCCCCTCCTGCCCACACCTGGGCTGAGGATGAGCAAGAGATCAATGTCCCCAGTGGAGAGGCACTGACTTCACCTGTGCCACCCAGGAGAACTTGCTCATCTCTGGCTCCTGAAGATGCTGACTGCTTTTGCAGATGATTTTTGTTTTCCTACTATCCCTGCTGGTGAGGTGTAGTGAGTCTTGACAACATAATAAATTCACCAGTGAGAAGTGACATTCAGCAGTGAAAAGTGACATATGCCAGGGATGCCACACGGAGCGGCCACGGGGGCAGCCCAGTGACAAAAAAAAAACAAAAAACAAAAAACAATTTTTTTCCTATAGCATGGAATAGAGAAAAAAAAAAAAAAAAAAAAAGGGGGGCGAACCACACAGGAGAAATGGAGGAGAAAAATTCCAGGCAAATTCTGACCCCAGAGACTATGCAACTGCATTAATATGACTTCCTTCTTACAAGCCTGACAGCCCTAAGTATCTCCAAATAGGTTTATTAAACACACTGAGGTTTAACCTGTCCCCTGGAGACCAAAGGATCCATTTCAGTCTGCAGGAGCTGCCTGTTATTCAGACACTGACAGCAATAACACACAGCACAAGGCAGCAGGGTGACACCACAGCTGTGACAAACTGCTCTGCAGACACTCGGGGTCCCTGCCAGCCCTGGGACAGTGACAGAACCCAGGTGTGCAAGTCCCAGAGCTGGACCCACCCTCAGTGTCTGAGTGATTAATTAAACTTTAACGAGTGTCTGTCTGGCAGCTCCTTAGTTCTTGTGCCCAGCTTCAGGCAGGTGTTTGTGTGGCTCAGGGGGCCAAGTCAAACCCAAGGGGTTTCTGTCAAATCCTTCCCCACTGCTGCTGCCATCCCTGTTCCATCCCTGCTGCCCAGGTGTGCCCAGGTGTGCCCAGGTGTGCCAGGCCCAGAACCCAGCAGAGAGGCTGCAGTTGCTGAATGGATACATGATCTGCTTTTGCCAAACAAAGCTCTGTGTGTAATTCTGGGCAGCTCAGGAACTGCCTGGATGGAAAAGCAGGAGGGTCAGATCCATGTCAGATGGGCAGCCCTGGGCCCCCTCAGCCCCTGAGCTTCCCCATCATATTCTGGATTGGTCTTGGCAAGGTCTCTGGTGATCTCTGCTCCTTTTTTCTTCTTTATTTCTTTAAGCTTAAGAAAAGGCTGCTGCCAATGCATTCAGCAAAGCCCTGTCAGCCTGTCTGCCTTGCTGTGAACTATTAGCAAACAAGCACTGATGGTAACACAGCCAAGTTTAACAAGATCTCCACTTATTATCCTGTCAATTTTGGTGGGAGAATATGGCATTGCTGTCAGATCCATCTGTTCAGTGCACAGCCTGTGCATGGAAATCACCTCGTCTCACACATGGGGAATATTGGGGAGAAGTCTGAAGGTAAGAGTGAAAGATGAATTAAAGAGCTGTTAATAATTAGTGAGAACTCAATTAAGAAAATTGAGCATCTGAGAGCAGCCAGGGTTTGTTCTGGTATGGAGAGGGTGAAAATTCTGTCTCTCTGGCCCCACAAACAGGATTTGTTGCAGCCTGCACAGATGAAGTGTTTTCCACAGCTTGGATCACCACAAAGTGATAGGGACAGGATCAGAGCATGGCTGAGAAAAGCCACAGAAGGAAAGCCTCTAAGAAGGTAACTATTTAACCTCTTTTTTTTTTTTTTTTTTTTTCTTTTTTTAATTAACCTGATCACTTGTCACAAAAATCACTGCTGCTTTAGTTGGAGTAACTTTCTTGGAAGAAGTGGAAATGGAATGCAAAATCTAACAAATGCTAGAAAAGCTTCAAGGGACAAATATCTATTCCTAATAACATTCCATTATTGTTTATCCTGTTCCATCTAAGAAGTTGAAGGAAAGTTGCTGGGCAAGAGAACAGCTGGTGGAAATCTGGATATCATATTCCAGTTCTCAGCAATCAATCAATAATGGTTTGACTAACTGTAAAACCATTTCAGTAAAAAATGAACAGAAATACATTCAGCAGCTGCAGCCTCTGGACTGCTGAGCCTGGGAAGGTTTTGGTGGATCAGCACCACAGAACTGCCATCATTCCCCACAATTCTTTCACTTGGTAACAAATGAAAACATTTGGGATGTGTACGACCAACAACTCCGAATTTTGGTCTAATTTAGATTGTTATATACCTCACACAAAACACATGGAGTTACTCTGTGTTTAAAGCTTCTCAGCAGAGCAGCAGAGGGCCTTGCTGTGTGAGTTCCTGCTGCTGAGCTTTCAGCATCTCCATCATGTGCAGCAGGAGGTGCTGCCAAAACCATCCCAGGAGAGGAACCATTTCCTCTGGCTCTGGGCTGAATCTCTGTGCACCATCCCCAGCACAGACCTACAGCAGAGCAGGGCCTGCTGATGGATGAGCCTGAGTTACTGGCTAGAGAAACACCTCCTTTGAGACAAAACAAGGGCTTTTGTGCAAGCAAATCAAAGGACAGCTCCTGGGTGTGTGCATCAGCCCTTTTCCCTCAGTGCTGCTGCAAGGCTGGCTCAGCTCTGTGCCTGCAGAGACCAGAGGAGCTGCTGAGGATTTATCTTCCCAATTAAAAATTGCACTGATTGCTAAATCTTGGCTTCTCTCAGGAAAGCACGTGTTGGCTTCAGGAAATGCCAAAACATGAAATCCTCTGCAGTTTTCTCTGTTTGGGTGGGGAAGGATCCCACTGCAACCAGGGCTGCATAGCCCAGTGTTCCCACAGCTCCACGCTGCAGCTCCAACTCTCAATCAGCTTCAGAGAGCTAATGAGCACCCAATTAAGAACAGTCTCACACCCTGTGCACACAGCCAGAGCCTGCAGCAGCTCCTCCAGAGGCCAAATCCTTCCAGGGGACTTAAGCCATAGCAGAAAAGGGAGGTT
The DNA here is from genome assembly GCA_030060385.1 of Muscicapa striata striata. Taxonomy (NCBI): domain Eukaryota; kingdom Metazoa; phylum Chordata; class Aves; order Passeriformes; family Muscicapidae; genus Muscicapa; species Muscicapa striata. The sequence continues at coordinate 815,268 of JAREIS010000162.1, forward strand.
CAGGCCCATGTCACTACTGTTATTTAAATTAATTCAAACAGCACATGCACCCTCACCCTTTCGAAGGCCAGGCATATTCTAAATATTTAACAGCACAGTCCCTAGACAAAATAAATACAAGAATATTAATTACCATCTTGCTTACTCAGCATCACCTCTGTCTGGAAATCAGATATGAAACAGTACAAGAAACCTGGCACATGCTTTAAACCAAACTTCCACCTCTGGTGCTTTGAAGCAGCTTTAAGATGGACCAAGTGTGGACAAGCAGACAAGAAACAGACCCCATTCCAGCACACACCTGGGGAAACTCCACCCACTGCACCAGTTACACTGCATTCACACTGCCTAAAGCACCCACACTTAGCACTCAGTTGTGTTCCCTCATCCTGCTGAACTCTGCACTGCAACAGGATCCTCTTGGATGCAGCTGAATTTTCATGTTACTGAAAAAATGTTACCAGCCCTGGAAACAAGAAAGTCAAATTAACATGACTTGCAGCACTCTGCAGCTCTCCATATTCTGTTCTCTGAGCAGTGTTCATTTGCAGAACTCCACTGAATTTAAAAGTATCACTTTAGACAAACACATCTTTAACTGAAATAAGATTTTGACTATAAATGTTCAAGATGTGAAACACTAAATTAAAGAATCCACTTTAAAGAGCTTGTAAGTTAAATGAGTGCTTGAAAACTCAGCAAAATTAATCATCTGCTTCCAGACATCTGTTTCCCTTAAGAATGCTCTTCCTTAAGTCTATTACTCCTTGAAATGGGACCACATAAATACTGTCTGTCTGCTCTGGGGAACTGCAGCCTCCCCCCAGCTGTGCTTTAGTTACTCATCCAAGCAATGCCTTAGAACAGGGGCTGGAGTGGAGCAGCAGAGCTCCAGGGATTCACTGCCCCACCCAGCCCAAGTTTTGGGCTCTCAGACACCAGAGCTCCCAGCCCTGGTGCCACTCTGTACACAGCTGCATTCCCTGTGCTGGGATCAGATCAGAGAATAGTGGGCTTTGGAAAAGACCTCACTGGTTTGAATAGAAAATAACTATTTCTGTGTCATTATGAAGTCTGACATGGAAGTTCATATTTCTTTTAAATGCACCCACTAGGAGGAATGGGATTTATCTTTATCTGCAAGTGCCCAGCCAGGCCACCAGAGAAATTCAGGCTGTTCAGAAGCTCAAACTCCCTTTTCAGCCTCCCTTTCCTTGTGTTTTCAGAACCAGAGCAGCAAATCCAGGTGGCTCCACCTGCAGAGAGGCTGCTGAGTTCCTCAGGCTGGAGCTGGACCCTCCAAACCCTGCTGGGCCTGCAGCAGTGACAGGGCAAGGACAAAGCTGTGCTGCAGAGCCCATTAACCCCCAGCAGTTCCCAAAGCAAGGACTGACAAAGCCCTGCACCAGCTGCTTCTACACACACACAGTTCCACCTCAACTAGGCCAGCCAGGCACTGTTTATTTTAATTTCTTTCTGTCTCAACCAACACAAGATAATCTCTGGTAGAAATTCAATTTATTTCTCCTCCTGCATGTCTAAGCAGATCTGTAATCAGTGTAAACACTGTCCCACTGTCTCCTGTGTGACTGAGGGTCCTGCACATGACTTTCCCTGCTGCAAAAAGGAACAGCATAAAAATCTTATCAAAACAAATCCAAATGAGCATCTGTTCAAAGGAGAAAATTGACCCAATATACTCCTGGGTGAAAATGTGGCTGTTCTTTCATGAAATGTTTTATTCTTACATACCTTAATCTTATATAAGACATGAATGGGAAAACTCAGGATGAAAGCCCTCCTACCAAAGTGTCAGAACAGGGGCTCCTGTGCCAGGAGCAAGGCATGTGGAATGGCTCCCTAGCACCTGGAACATTCTGTACAGCTGTTTAAAGCAGGGACAGTTGACATTCCAGTAAACAATCATATAAATGGAACTAGAGACTCTTTCTGGCTTTGAATTTAAAAATATATAATTTCTCAAAAGTAATATTCCAAACCCATCTGTTCTCTGCAGATTCTTGAACAGCTTAATTTATGCCTTCTTCCATGAATTAGCAAAGCAATTTAAGCCTGCTCACCCAGGATGAGCCACTAGCCTTTTCTAGGCTAAAGTGAGTGTTTATTCTGCTTTGGTGCAGATTCTGACCAAATAAAGTCTTCACTAGATGGATTTTCAACAAGCTGCAGCCTTGTTCAGACAGTTTAATTAACTTTGGGAGAGCTGAATGAATTGAATGGCCTTCTAGATGTCTGAACTGCAGATTGCTGTCTGTCCCACCCGTATGTCTAAAACCCCTGGCTCTGTACAATGCTGCTTGGGATCCACACACCAGATGTTCCCAGAGTTTAAAGGCTGAGCTCTGGAAGTGCTGAATTTCTGAACTCAGTGTCCCTTCAGCTCATGATCCAGGGCACACAGCTGGAGGAGAAGGCATTTGCAGGTTTCCCAAAGTGTCCCATTCCCACAGAGTTTGGAGTTGTTGCACAGAACATGTGAGCCCCAAGCTGGATTTTCTGGGACCCCAATTCATGTGACACAAGCATTTCTGAGCCAGTGTCCCACAGCAGCTCGGGCTGCCATCACCAGCAGCACATCAGCTGGGCAGGGAGGATGAGCAGTGTGGTTCAGGTATCCCAGGACACTCCATGGCAGGAACATCCCCATGGGAGCAGCTGCATGGGCACAGGTACATTTGTGTGGATTCCTTCCACTCCGTGCAAGAAAATGAAGCTTGTTCATTTAAACTAAAAACTGAAGAAATATTTTGTATATATATATATTTCTATTTATATATAAAATGGCTGATGTGTATTTGGTTTCAACTGCACCACAGAAACCCTGCCCTACTCCATTAGCCAAATGTCACTGTCACACAAAGAACTGTCCCCATCTGGATTAACATCTAAAATTAAGAGTGTAAGAGATTATGTGATAAAACACTGCTGCAATAATCTATCCTGACCTCCTGCAAGCACCATAAAATTTTTTAAAATTCAATCCAATTAAAGCAAGTTTTTTCACTTCCTGCAGTGGAGATCTTCTCATTTGCTTCCTCACAAGACACTGTTGCTACACCTCAGTCACACCTCCCAAACTGCATCCTGGCTGTGAGACAGAAATCCAGGTCCAAAGCTTAAGGGATTCATCCAGTGTCTGGTTCTGTTCCTCCATGGGAAAATGCTTTTTGTTTAGAAAATCCAGTGTTTTCTCCCAAGTGATAACACAGCCACTCTCCTGTGTTACAGCCTGAGTGGAACAGTCAGACAAACTCAAATGAGGCTCCTGATCCAGCAGGGAGCCCAGAGCTCAGCCAAGAACCACCCTGTGAAATGAAGATTCTTCCCTCCTTGCATCTCCTGTTGAGACAGATGTGTGCAGTCACTAACTGCTGCTGGACTCAGCACCAATCTATTTGGATAGATAATTTTTTCAGAGAACATGTAACCAAGTGCTTAAAAATCTATTTTAATGACGTTTTCAAGAATAATAATACTCTGCATTACAAAAGAAAGAGGTAAAAGGTACGTCTTTGACATATCAGAAGAACTTACAGCAAAGGCAAAGAGTATCTTCCAACCAAAATAAAGCTATGTTGTTCCCTACAGGGAAGCTTTAGGAGTCTGAGATTCCTTCACACAATTCAATTTCAGCCTCCATAGAAAAAGGTGAACAGCCAAAATAGTCACTCTACCGTGTCAGTTTAAATATTCCACTGACTGTTGACAATTCAGCAATAAAATTACAAATATACAGAAAATGGATCTGCTGTACCGAAGCTACTCACACAACCAACAGCAAAAATACATAACAAAATAAGCAGAAATTAAGTGTTTTCATTCATCAAAGCAGAATTACTTCCACATTCCACTCAGTCCCAAATCAACACAGTAACCAAAGAGGAAGACAACTGTTGTCGTACTTTGTAGAGAGGGCAGAAAACAAATCTACACAGGACTCACAAATCTGGACTAACCCTAATTCTACAATCCATTTGCTGTAGAATCACAGTTCATACATGAAAACATGTAAAATTTATAATAACAATCCACAACAAAGTGATGCTAATGAAGGGTCGCTGCCTGTTGGGCAGAACGAACCCCAGTCCAGCATTCCAGACACCACAGTGCTTTGGAGAATCCTCACAAAAGGCCAGAAGTGATCACCAAAAGTGTTTTTCCAAGCAGGAGGACAAGACACAAGGAAAGCAGCATTGCCTTCGGTGCAATGTCAGGCTTTGGAGTGCAGCATTACGGACACAGAACGCTACAAACGCACACACGGAGCTGCGGCCCGCAGGCCGCGCCCTGAGGGGAGCGCGGCTCCCTCCCCTCAGCGCCGGCAGGGGCGCGTTCAATCCCCCGAGTCACGGCACGAGGCTGCGCTTTGAAATCCCCTACTGACAGCGCCGGGCTAACCTCTCCCTGCACACAGCAGCCGGTGGGATTCACAGCCGCAGCAGGAAATAGATCTCGGGCTGCTCGGGGGCTCCGGGCGGCAGCGGCAGCTCCCCGCAGCCGTGCTGCAGCGCGGAGCAGGAGCCCTCGGGCACGCCGCGGCGCTCCCCGGCACAGCCCTGCAGGTAGCGGCCGATGTAGGAGCCGGTGGAGTGCCGGTTCACGCCGTGTCCCCCGGCCTTGTTCCGCAGCACCACCCCGGGCACAGCGCTGCCCTCGCACGGCCTCTGCTTGCCCGCCGCCTCCTGCCGCTCCCGGGCGCGGCTGGCGATGTTCCGCACCCGGCTCTGGCTGCGGGACGACAGCTTCCTCACCAGGGCGCGGGGGCAGTCCTGCTCCGTCTGCCGGGGGCACAGCGGCTCCCGGCTGTCCTCCTGCTCCAGGGACAGCAGCCGCCGCAGCTGCTCCGTCAGCGCGTCCGTCGAGTGCGGCCTCACGGCCTGCATGGCGGCCGCCTTCCTGTCCCTGAGGCCCGAGGAGATGAAGCTCCTGCTGATGTACTGATATTTGCTCTCGAAGTTGCAGGAAATGTCCTCCGAGGTCAGGTCTCCCAGACTCTTGGACTTGCAGGGGCTGGTGTGCTGGATGGCCGGGTGTGGGGGGAATGGGAGCAGGGGGGCACACACTGTGGCCCTGTGCTCCTCCGAGCGCTGCTGCCACAGAGCCCTGGAGCTGTCACACACGGGGACAGGGAGCTGGTGCTGCTGCCACGAACCCCCCGTGCTGTCACACACGGGGACAGGGAGCTGGTGGTGCTGCTGCCACAGAGCCCCGGCGCTGTGACACACGGGGACAGGGAGCTGCCCCCCTGCAGCCCTGCAGCTCTCGGAGCAGTGCTGGGCAGCAGTGCAGCTGCTCCCCAAGGTCCTGTCCCCAGCGTGCCCAGGCTCCTGCTGCTGCCTCAGGCTCCGAGGAGAAGCCAGCTGGCTCAAGTCCTCCCGTCCGTACTCACAGGCAGTCACCAGGAGCTCCTGGCAGTCCCCATCCATCTCCAGCAGGCTGCTGCTGTCCGAGTGCTCCCCAGGGCCAGAGCCCAGTGCCTCCTCAAAGATGAGGCTGTTGGAACCCAAAGAACTGGCAGACTCGGGGGCTTCCCAGCTTGGTCCAGATTTTGTAGCACAATTCCTTTTGGGATTTGCATTTAGCAAAGAGAGGGATGAAGAACAAGAAGAGCCAGGCAAGTTACTTTCCAGACTATTTAATCTATTCTTGCAGACCAGTTCCCTGTGGTTCTTACATTCAGAAGCTGGAGATGCCTCGTGGATAACTGTGTACGTGGAATACTCTGCATCCTCCAGGCTGGAGAACATGGCTGTGTCCGGAGTGGAGACTGAAGGGCATTTGTTGGATTTTGTGGGAGTGAAGCTGTGCCTGCAGGGGCTGCTCAGGTCTGCAGCAAACAGGTGTGGGAGTGCAGCCCCCAGCCTGGGGGTCTGGCTGCTGCTGCCAGGGGGGCTGGAGACAGGGACAAGGGCAGTTTGGTCATCTGTGCCATCCAGCTGCCCGATGAGAGCGGACACAGCACTGTCCAGCTCGCTCTCTGTCGAGAGAGAGACTTCATCAATGAGGTGAGAAATGTCACTGTCCTGCAGGGCCCCTGTGGAGTGACAGTCAGGGCCCTCAGAGCACGCGGCAGAAGAAAGGGAAAGAGGTGCTGCAGTGCTTTTCTTCGTGTCGTATTTGTGATTCTCCACCTGTGCTTTCTGAGAAACAGAAGTCCCCATGAGACTGACTTTCCCTTCCTTAGATCCTTTTGTGTCATCTTCCTTTTTACTGTTTGCACAGGTTTTGTGGTATGATTTTTCTGTGGGAAGTTCAGAGTCAGAGTCTTGCATGAGGGGGACAGTTCCCTCAGAAAGATTATTCTCCTGGTAGTCCATGAGGTGGTTTGCTTGAGCTACACCATTTGTAAAAACCAAATGTTCAGGTTGCTCCTGTGGAGGTGGTACTAAAGAGTCAGCTGTAGAATCCCTCTGGTCATTCTCCTTCTTGAGCTGAGATGCTAAATTTGAAGCATTCACCTTTTGCTCGGAACGTGGAAAAACCAATTCTTTCAAGCTTGTTTCCTTCTCATTTGTATTGTCATCACTGTTGGCTAAATTAAATGAGAAACATATTAGTGGCATACAAGACTCTGCCCTGTCTATCAACAGCTATTTTGTCTTTGACAGACAAATGGAGAACGCAAAACTAGGTACAGTTGTGACAGAACTTAACCATGGGGTTGTGCAGGTTTAGTACAGATTATCTGAGTGACATGAATAAATGGAAAAATACAACTGCAGGCACTTCATTGATATTTCCTTGGGATGTCTATTACATCAAGCAGGTGATGTAATATTTGTTGTAAGTAATGTTAATGAGGTACCACATCATAGCTTGCACGTGGCATTACCTTCAGCTGTGTTCCTAGTCACATTTGTACTATAAAGAAGCGTGGCAATAAAGACAGAACAAAACAGCTCTGTTAAAACACACAACACTCGAAAACAAGATGCATGCTTCAAGCTGAGTCCAAAGCATCGAGTAGATGGACTCCAGACTGCTTTATACATGTGGTTACTGCCAAGTGTTACAGTACAAGGATTTCATTTGGATCTTCTACCAGCAAGCAGCATTCACAAGGGCAAGGGTTTGAATTCCTCAAAGAACACGTATTGGATGTTTTCTCCACCAAATCCTCTTGTCTTTCTATGCCAAATCTGAGCTCTGTGACTCGCTCCTCTGGAGATTTAATGAAGCAGGGACTATAGAAGTAAACTTGGCATAATAGATACTGGTTGTAATGCTTGCTAGAAATCAGGTACTCTTGGAAGAAGCAAGGGGAGCCCTGACCATTCACCAAAAGTAATTTTGGAAGCATCTTACCAGATGTGCTCTCCTCTTCCTTAGCCTCCTGGGCGGTGTCCTCTGCTGGGCAGGGCAGCTCTACCATGAGGAATCTGTCCACGGGCATGGAGGCAGGACGCGCCTGCAAGGTGCGGTTGGGCCGCCGCACCACCCCTTCCTTGTCCTTCAGGTCAGCTGGCTCAGAGGCACTGTCCCTGATGTCAGCAGCCTCCAGGAAGCCCATCTTGCTCTTCTTCCTGCCCTTGGCGGGGGCGCTGGCCGTGCGCCGCAGGATGCGCTCGCCGATGGAGCGTTTGCGCACGTGGTGCCCGCCGGCCTCGGCGGCGCCCGCCTTGGGCGCCTTGGAGAACAGCCCTCGGAGCCCCATCAGCTGCTTGCTCTGCAGGGACACAACAGCACAGCCTGGCCTGAGCCCGCGCTCGCTCACAAGCCACTGAGCTGCTCTCGCGCTGCTTGTGAGCGATGGCGGCAAAGTTCAAAACGCAGCAAAGCAAAAACTCACACCAAGCCACTCACAGCTAACTCTGAGCAAGGAGCTCCAGCACAGCTCTCCATGGATTCATGCATGCCTGCCTCTCTCCTCATTAGGATGGCAGCCTGCCACAGTTACCAGAGACTTTGCTCAGCTGCCTGATGGGAGCTGACAAGGCTCTAGGAAGTGCTCAGCAGTGACAGCTGCACATTAACGTGGAGTTTTCTATGCATGGGCTGCATCAAAGCAATATTCACATGTTTCAGAGCCTGCATGGAGAATGGTTCCAGTTTGACAGTTGCAGATCATGCAATTGGGAACCACTGGAAAGTCTGCCCATCAAGTGCAAAGTGCATGCTCATGAGCTCTACCTTTGTGGCTCCTAGAAAGTGCATTATTGTGTAACTGGGATTGAGGATTAAAGGGCTCCACTGAAAGGCAAAAAGAAATGCAAATCCATTTGGCTAATGTTTTCAAGATTGCCACACAAGCAAATAAGGTATCAGTACATCAGCTGTAAATAGAACCACTCCACAGCAAGCCATTTAAAACTCTTTCTTGGTTTAACACGTGTCCCCCAGGAAGTGAGCAGATCTCCTCACTCAGGGATGCAAACCCAGCCTGTGAGAAACAGCAGTGCAGCTCCATCATTCATTCAGAGCAGCATCAGGTGAACACACCCAGAGACAGGGATCAAATCTTGCTGCTCTTGCCTCCCCCCTTGGAGTTACACTCTGCTGGTTCTGTTCTTACAAGGGCAGCAGTCAGACAGGCCCCTGCAAACCATCCCCAAGGGATGTGATTTCACAGATGTGCCCAGATGTGCACATAGACTGATCCATCCTGTGATCTGATGGGATCAGTGAGGAGAAAGCAAGTGGAGCTGGGAGCATCTGGACAAGAGCAAATCTCAGCCCTGGGCCCTTCTCTCTGCTGTCCTCTCTCTGTTCCCCTGAGCTTTCTGTGGGTGCTGCACAACCTTGGGTTCATGTTTGTCAGGACATTCTCTGCATCCTCTCAGAAGGCACAAAGACTGAGGGCTGAGTGTCCTCTGCAACCTCAAACCTCACAAAGGTCAGGTTTTTGTGTTTATCTTCCTTTCTTAAATCACTGCAAAGGTGGTATTTTACTTTAGCATCATGCTGAACCTGGCCTTAATTTCTTAGTGCTGCTTATATCCACATGGACACAGCTAAGGAAGGCAGCTGAAAACAAAGAAAAAGCACCGTGCTTTCACTTTAAAAACATTCTAAAATTGGCACACTTGCACAAAAGCAAAATCTATGCACTAAAACCCAAAATTAAATTAAGTAAATTTAAATAAATTAAATTATTTTTAAAATAAATTATATTGTTGCTAAAAATAGCTTGTCAAATATCATGTTTTGGTGCAGCCACAGTTCTCAAGATCTACTTCCAAAATAAGATTCTGCAGTTTAGCACACTGCAGAAATCTAACTCCTGTATCTTGACATGATAATTGTTAGGTGCAAACAGTGAGAACATCTGCAAGTGTGTGCACAGCAAGAGTGCAGTCATGGTATGGTGGAGTTTCCTTGCTGATCTCCTGCAAGAAAACCCCCCCACACTCTGAGCCTCCTGGGCACTCCAGCACAAATCCTGGGAGGTTCTGGGCTACATTTAAATCCATTTTTATCAGAAGGGGGATGTAAATTTCCAGCTGTACCTACCTTTCCATAAGTCTCATTAATGATTATATGAACAAATATGGAAGCTTCTGTCAGTCCTTCTAAATAGACGTGGCGATAGCCTGGGGAAACAGAAACAGAAATATTTCTCCACAAACCACCACCAAGAACCAGCAGTCTGCATTTTATGCCCAGCTAGCAATGACTGTCTGTAAAAGTCATGTGTACACAGGAAGCCACCTGGTGCCTTTAGCAAACTTCTCTGGTGTCCTCAAAGATTTTCCGAACCCCAGTACAAATTGCATCCAAGTTATAAAAAAACAGACCAGCAGTAATTCCCCAAAGCACAGACAGCAAACTCCTGTGAGGAATGGTGCATAAAGCACCCTAAGAGAACAGAAGAGCTGTCCAAGCCCCACATGAAGTCACAGAGATAAACATTTATAAAATCTATCATCTCTGCTGGTAATGCCCTCCTTGGGTGTGAGCTGGATTCCCATCCCAGGAGAGCAGGGCACTCACCAGGCACGAGGCTGCTGAAGGCCACAGTTCTCTGCCCCACAAAGTCCCTGCCGATGGGGTCGTGGTCCCAGACCAGGAACCGCACCAGGGCCATCTCAGGCATGTGGATGGTGAAGGTGAGGGTCTCCTCCCACACGGGATTGAACCCTGCAGGACAAACAGGACAGCCTTGGGGGACAGAGCCAGGGCTTGCCTCAGTTCCCAAGAGGCACAGGACACAAGCAGCAGCAGCAATGACAGTTCCATCGTGTCAGTCATTACATGTGACAGATCTGCCTCTAGGATTGCTTTAAAAACAAAATGGGTCTGCATGGGACTGGCAGGGATACCCAGGCCAGCACTGAGACAGATACAGATATAGATACAGACAGATTTGGAATTTCTGGGTAAAGGAGATTAAAGAACAATTCTGTTAAAAGACAACGTGGGGAACAACTCCTGCCCTTCACCTCAAACTTGCCTCCACACTAGAAATTCTGTCTGGGAAGCAGAAATAATTAGTTAAAATACAGTCATTTGATTTCATCAGATAAAATGCTTTGCAAATTAGAAAGCAATAACAGACACTGATTCATTTATAATCATTTAATATTTTACTCAAAGAAGAAGAAGAAATCACTTAGATTATCTTACCATTGTCATCCACCACCCTGGTCTGATCTTTACAGCAGTCAACAGGTAAGCCAATAATCTCCACCTCAACAAAGGGATCTATTATCTGTTTTTCAAATACACAGTATTTTAAAACACAGTATTTTAAAAGCAAGCCTACAAATGAAGGTGAGTTTTTAAAAAAATAATGGAGAGAGTTGATTTAAATTCATGTGAGAATTCAAACCCCTTTGATTGACATGAATTTTCAAGCAGCACTATCATGGGAATTGGCTCCATGAAATCCATGTTGATGTATGGTTTGCATCAAGAGCTATGGACAGCTGTGACTAATTTTCATAAAAGTCACCCTTTAAAATATAAAACAGATCAGTTCTTACACATCACAAGTACAGGGTGGGGGAAGGGTAGTATTTAGTGACCAAAAGCTTGACAATATCTGAAAAGTACTGGTGTATGTGAATAAGGAGAAGGTTTGAGTCACACACTGCCATGTCACTGCAGGAGCTCCCCTGGAAGAGCATCTCACCTCTCCTCTGTCCCCCAGCATTGAGTCTGGAGGCTTGGGCAGCTGCTGCCCACTGATGATCTTCAGAATGAGCTGCTTCTTAGGACTGGCAGGAAGTGGATCAGAAGAGTAGGGGTTGAATGTGCCTAAAAGATGGCAAGAATGAGAGTGTAAGTAAAAACATACACATAATAATCATCATCCCCAAGACACACACAGACAGACTAATTCAGTCAGAAATGAGAAACTGTGAGTATGGAGCAGCTGCTCAGTAATTTTAAAGTTCTCCTCTTTCTTACAACCTTTTCTGAGTGGAGCAGCCCTTGCTGATATGATTCCAAGGCAGAGCTGGACCAAGCCCTGGATACCTGCTCCTGGGCCACTGCAGAGCTTGTTCTACTTTCCTGCAGCTGGACATCCTAGGGCCCCTTTTTTTTTTTCTTTTAAACACATGTAAATAAGGCAAAGACCTCAAAATATAAATATATATAGATATATATCTATTTGATCTCAGTAAGAGATTGCACACTGGTACAAGTCTAAGAGCTGTGAATGCATGGAAATATGAAAGATTCTATATTTATTTGCACTTTCCTTTCCTGTGCCTTCACTGTGAAGGACACTGTGAGAGGCCTGGCAGGTACAGTGCTAACTACACTGGAACCTTACCTTTGCACATCTGCTGAGGTTTGAGGACATAACCACAGTTGCCATTTACCCTGAATTTTGCTTCATTTAACTGCATCACACGCCCCTCAGACTGGTAGTTCAGGGCCACTGAAAGAGAAACATCAGGTGTCATTAATAAAGATAATATTACTTGGCACACACACACCAAAAGGGAAGGAGATGTTTTCATGCAGTTCCTACCTAGCTGGCAGCCCACATTCCAGTAAGGAACAGGGTTGAAGTTGCTGGAGTCGATCCGATAGGCTGAGGGGTAGACCCTGGTCATCTGCCTCTGGTTGTAAAGCATGAACTGCTCAGCCTTCTGCTGCACTGCCTGGTGGGCTCTGTTCTCACTGAAGGACAGCACGTTCCCTGTGGAGCCTGTGTGCCAGGGTACAACCAACAGACAGGTGACAAACAGTCCAGGGCACGGGGCCTGAGCCCACATCTCACTACCTGGCTATTCATGGAGGGTAATGTGAGTGTAGTCCAGTCTTACAGGACAGATTGTCACGTCTTACACAAATCATGCACCCTGGGTAACTGAAGGGTGCCAGCTCCCCCTTCCACGAGGGTCTGTTGTTGTCCCCTCAAGTCTGCAGACTTGTAAGGAAAGCCAAGCAAGAACTCCAGCTAAAGAGCCCAGGCTCAGGAGCTTCTGCGGGGCCTTTCCTCCTGCAGACCCCCAGACCTGGCAACCCTGGGGAACCTACAGTAAAATCCTCTGCTGGCAGCAGGGGCAGAGGAGTCACTGCCAGGGAGGGAAGGGCCCTGCTGGGCTCTGGCTTTGCCCTGTGCCACACTAACAGCAGCACTCAGCCCATTCTCTCACAGTGACAAGGGACATGCCAGCCCTGTGCCACACTAACAGCAGCACTCAGCCCCATCCTCTCACGAGTGACAAGGGACATGCCAGCCCCATACCATCATCCACGAGGTCCTGGGCAGCCACAGAGTTGGTGTACACCACCAGGTCAGACAGGGCCCGGCACAGCTTCACTGTCTTCCTGCGGCGGGCGAGCCTGCTGGGTACAGCAAACAACAAGGGCCACTTGCAGTTCTCAAGGTGCGTTTCAATCCCCTTTTCTGTTCTTTTCAATCCCCCTTTCTGTTCTTTTCAACAGCAAGGAAATGAAGAATTGTGAGCAGGGAATCTTGGGTGGCAAACCTCCTTGGAGAAAGTTCTGGGATGACTGCTCCCCTTTACCTCCACAGCCCATCCACACAAACAAAATTTTTCTTTTAAAACATAATGAAATAGCTGCACTATGGCTGCTCTAGGCAAAACTAAGGAGCATTTCAGTGACAGCAGACACATTCTCAGTGGCACTTTCTGATAGCTTTTTTTCATTTCAGATGCAATAAAGTTGCCTGGCTGTGATGCACCTTTAACCTGCACAGTGTGCTCTGAGCACTGTTTGCAGCAGGTGAAATAGGGCCTGGCATCTTCCCATGAGCAGTGGAGCTGTCACACTTCCGTGCAGTTGCAGGGTAATTGCTGCTTGCAGCCTGTGACAGGTGACACAGCCACAACGGGGGGCTCACAGCAAAGGCACAGCTCTCAGGTGTGACAGACACATCATGTGTGACAGACAGACACACAGCTGGTAGCACTGCCCAGCCCTGCCTTTACCTGAGGGGCTCCAGCTCACCTGTGGGGCTGCCCCAGCTCCTTGCCAGGAGGGTGCTGCTGGCTGTCCTCGTCATCCGAGGCGCTGGGGGCTTTGGCTGCTGCCTTGGCAGCTTTCTGTGGGGAGAGCCAGGCAGGGTCAGTCAGGTGGGGCTCCGGACACCCACACCCTGCTGCTGGGCTGGGGCTTGGCAGCAGGGTGAGCTGGGTTTGCAGGGACAAAAGGGACCCCTGGGGCTGGCCCAGCAGAGTTTCCCTGCTGTGGGAAGGAAAGCCAGCACAGAGCACACTGCAGCCCATGGCAGGGATTCCAGCTGTGGCTGTGAGCAGCTGTGTGCTGCCAGCCTGGCCAGGTCTCAGGGTCTTATTTCTGTGTGCTGCCAGCCCTCAGAGCATTATTTCTGTGTGCCACCAGCCCAGCCAACCCTCAGAGCATTATTTCTGTGTGCTGCCAGCCCAGCCAGCCCTCAGGGTGTTATTTCTGTGTGCTGGCCAGGTCTCAGGGCATTATTTCTACCGAGGGTTTGTCCAGCACAGGCCACTCTGTGCTCTGCACCTGCCCTGTTCCCTCCCAACACCACAGGCCAACACTGCTCCCCTGGATGCAGGGTGCTGCTCCTGCTGAAATCCCAGTGGATTGTGTCATATTTAACAAACAGCAACACACAGCAGGGTCTAAATATACAGAGCACTGCTTCTGCCCACTTGTGCTTCCCCCCAGTTGAGAAAATTAAACATATTCGTAAGTGAATGTGTGAACAGAGTCTGGGCAAAATGTTCAAACATCATCTTCCTGTTCCATTTTGAGCCACATACAAATGTTCAAGTGATTCTAAATTATTACACTACAAAGAAAACAGCTATGATAAAAAAAAATATTAAAACCTCCAAATCTCCTTTTTTCATAAGCACTTGTGATTTAACAGTTTCAAGTTACAATACTACATCTTTTGTAATGCTAAACACAGCTTCAGGTAAGAGTTATTTAATTCCCTTCTCATCAAGAGGTAATTAATGTAACTGAGAGCTCCTTATCCTTTTGCACATGGCTCACTGAGCACAGATTTCTTTCCTCCTCTTGGCATACACCGCACTGGACATAATTTAGTTTGCTGTGTTTGGTGCTGACATGAAGTTGACTATATTGGAAATCATTTGCATGGTTCACTTTGGAGTCTGAAGGTCTGCACTGAGCATGTTTCATGCAGTTAACTTTCAGGAACTGCCAGATTTAGTGTCTTTGTACCTCCCCTAGTAGTTTTTAAAGAGTTTATTCATTTGGCACAAGAGCTGGCTGAAAATGTCATGTGTCAATATTGTTGGGTGGGTAATTCTGTATCTGCAAAAATATCAATAGTAACCAGACTTCCCAGGCATCCCTTCAGCTGGAAAGGCACCAGGGGGCAGTTACAGGATGCCTCTGTTGCCTCAGTCTACAATACACTATTAATAAAAAAATCTATATATACCCTAATTTGTTTTTCAGCAGAGATGAAATGAATGGGCTTTCCAACCTGCTACATCCATTAGGATAACTAGCTGAGGTAATTAAATTATTGACAGACTTCCCAGCCCTCAGCACAGCCAGCAGGTTCCAGTGGCTGACGTTTGCCTGTGACATTCCCAGGACTGTGTGGCCAGCAGCAGGCACAGGGTGCCATGGGCAGTGCCCACTCTCAGGGACCACAGGAGCTCTTCACACACCCTGAGGGGGGAACGTGCACTGAGCTGAAGGTGCTGAAGGGAACATGAGCACTTTAAATGATGTAAGCTTGGAGCTGAAGTGTAAATATGAGTCTGCTTAGGGAGTTTTTGATGGCTCCTAGCTGGCTTCAGGGCAGATGGACTGGTGGCTGATTAAGTTCTTTCAAATGCCTCTTAATCATAAAAAACTGCTCAGATTATCAGTCCCAAAGCTCAGTGCAGCCCTCACCATGGAGGGCATGGAGCAGAAGAGCAGAGGCAGGCAGGCAGGGGGGCTGCTGGTGGCACAGGGACTGGGCTGTGGACCTGCCTCTGCCCAGTCACACACTGCAGCTCCCAGTGGCTCAGCAGGAAGGGAGCTGGCAGCTGCAGCTGCTCTCTGAGGCTGTAAATCCAAGGCTCAGGGCACCTGGGAGTGTGGGAACAGGGGAGGCAGATGACAGGAGCACTTTTGTCAGGATATGGGAATGGGAGGAAACGTGGGCACTGTTCCTTGTGGGGGCTGCTCTGTGCCCAGCTGTGAAATGAGAGCTCTCAGCTCCTGCCTGGGCCAGTGGAGACACCACTGAGGAGCAGCAGAGCAGAGAATCCAACCCAGCAGCTGCACAAACACAACTAGGACATGAAAAGCAGCAGGAGATGAGGAAGAGCACATCTGCACAGAGCAGGAGCCCAGATTCAGCCCCTGGGAGCAGGGAGAGTCCCAGCACGGCCCTGCCCAGGGTGGGACACAGCAAAACTGGGCCCTGACTGAACCAGGCACCATCAGCTCTGTGGCAAACAAGATATGCCCAGACATTTGTCTATGCTGCTCTTCTGCTGCTGCAAGTTTGATCAAAAAATCAGCAATTCCTCAGGATGAGTAAAGATGATCTTTTAGCCACATGAGAAGGTTTTGTTCATCTCAAGGGCTGCCAGTCTTCTGAACAGAATTAAGACACCAAGTGCAATCACACAGGCTCCCTCCTTGCTGCCCCCATGCCCACCACACTTGTCTGGAGCAGTAAAACATTGCCAGGGTCTCTGGAATGCTGCCAGTCCTAGAACAGCAACCTCAGCTCTCATTTATTTCACTCACCTTGTGTTTGCCAAAGTTGCCCATTAATGATCGACCGTGAGATTTTTTTCCACCTTCTTTTGTGTCCAGGTTCTGTGCAGAACAAGTGCAATAAAAAGTGTAACTAAATCCCTTCAGAAATGTCTTTAATGAGTCTGCTACAGTCTCCAAAAAGCAGCATTTCAACCTCATACAAGTCCTTGTATGCCACCCTGGTTCACTATTAGGAAAGTAAAATTATTGCAAATGAGACAAACTGAGTTAAAGTCTGATCTGTGAACAAATTGAAATCCAAAAATCTCATTACAGGACTTTTCTAATTTCTTTGTACACTTGATAGCTTAGAATCCTCTAACTGTAAAGAAAAATATTAACATCAGCACTCGAGACAACAACAAACCATGCAGAAAAAGCAGTCTAGCAAAACCAGGCAAGAAACAACAAACCAAGACATCTGAGTGTTCTTGAAAGCAGCCACAAAGGAAAAGGGGAGAGGAAAATGAATCTCCCAGCAGATAAATGTGGACTGTTCATAGGCAGCCTGCAGGCTGAGTTCCACATTCCCAGCCCTGCCCCCAGACATCAGCTGGATAACTCCTGGCAGCATCTCGCTCCTTCTGTCAGGAACACACAGCCCTTCATCTTCTGAAGAGCAAAACAAAACTGAAGAATATTCCCCCAGCATTTCAGCTGGGTGAGTATTTCAGTGAACTCCAGCTATTCCCTGCTCAGTGCTGAGCTGGAGTCACTTTGGGCTTTCATGATGATGAGGGCGCTGGGGGCCAGCAAAATCAATAACCTGTGTTTAGAGATTTGCTCAGAGCTCAGGCTGAAATCTCTGCAACATGTAGAAAGAATTTTTAGCAGATTTTTACTCCTTTTAATAGCAATTATTTGGGAAAAATCAAAGGCAGGTCAGTAATGAAGGAAAATAAATTACCAACAAAAAAACAGGAAAATACCCCAACTGCTCCCTTTCTGGTCCATCAATTACACAGTAACTCCCAGAAAGGAGCTCTGTGACACTGGCTCCAGAGCAGGCACATCTCCACAGAAAACTCACTCTGTATTTAATGTCCCTGGAGTTTGCATCCAGCTCCTCAGTTCTTGGCTCTCTCATCTGAATCAGTGTGAGACACTGCACTGTGCAGCCCTCCCAGGGCTGTGAAGGGAGAGCCCACCTACCTGCCTCAGGTTCACACTGAAACTCTGGTGGGTTGCCTTCAGCAGGGCTCTCACAGTGAAGCTGTCAGGATCCTCTTTGTCCCTGATTTGGGATTCTTTTAGCAGAGATTCCAGTTTTGTTCGAATGAAAGATTCCACCTGGTGCTGCGTTGCACCATTGCTCTGGAAGACACCAGGACACCCAGTTCAAGTAGGTGCTCATGTGCATCCCACCTCACACTGAGGCTCACACAGTGCTCCCATTTCCTTCCCTCTGCAAGAAAAGGCTCCTTGCATAATCCTGCCTTTCTGCCTGTGGCTTTCACTGCCATTCCCTCCTTTTCCCCTCAGTCCTCCCAGCTCAGCTCACAGTCCCCCCACAGATCCCCCAGGAGCTGCCCATGGGCTCTCTCTGCCTCACAAGCCCCACCTTCTCCTTCAGAAGAGCATGAATCCCCAGCTAATGCACTTACAGACACCCTAAGCATTAGATTCCTGCTCCAAACAGTTAAAAAAGGAAGCAATTCCTGTTAACAGTCATCCAGACTATACAGACTCAAAGCAGTCTCTTACATAAGGCACTTAAAATAAAAAAACCCTATAGAACAGCATGAACCTGACACAGGAATTAAAAACTTAGGAATGAAAAACTCTGCTAACAACTCTAAGTAGGACATGGAGTGTGCATGTAAGAAATGCAGAGCTGTCACACTCTGGGAACTGACGATGTGCACATACAAAGCAGGGCTTTAACTTGCAGTCATCCTCAATTTCATCAGCACTGTCCTCTTCTGAAACTTCTCCTTCCTCAGCATCTGCTCCAAGGCTGTAGGGCAACTTCTTACCCTAAAATGAGGAAAAAACAGCCCCAATAAATGTGGTCAGTGTTAGTTAGTGCATCCAGTCTGCTCCTCTTGCTTTACCATCTGCTCCTAAATAAATCCCCTCCTAAACCTCTGTGCACAGAAATGTTCTCAGCCTAGCTGCTTCATCAGTGGGAGCCAGGAATGACACTCACATTTCTGCAGAAATGCAGAGGATTGATTTTTAGGCTGTATTTTGAAATTAATAATGCTGCTGCTAATGAGTGGGTCAAATTCACTTCATGCTGGTACCTTTACACTGGCTTAAATCCCTGAGTGTTATCAGAATGACTCTTTATATACACTTACAGGATGAAAATTATGCCATTATTTGAAATGGTTTGGCTAGTGAATCAATATTGCCTTTCAAAGGAAAAATGTATAAAAAGAGCAAAAAACAATAGCAAGAAGATGAGAGTCTGGCTTGCTTCTCAACAAGGGACTGATTCCTAAATCTGATTTTATCTTTTCCAATGGAGCTGCCTAAATTGAGCAGGGGATGGGAGACAGGGCTTTATGCAGGGATCCTGTGATGCTCAAGATAGAATTTCTCATTCTGCAAACAGCTCAGGTCCACAGCAGCCTGCACCCACAGGGCTCCAGCAGTGAGAGCTGGAGGATCACACTGAAATTACAACCTCAGATATGCTGAAAAGCCAGCTCAGAATCCAGGTAAGAACCCAGACCACCCAGCCCCTGCTGCCTGTAGTGCAGGGCCATGGGATTTCTCCCAGGAGTGATGTTCCACACGATTTCCTGTGGATCTCTCAAACACCAGCCTCATGTGTTTGCACAGCTCACTAACCAGCACCCCAGAAAACTCATGCAGTGAAATGCAAAATCATGGCTGAGCACTCAAAGGGCTCCTAATTTAGGGTCAGCTCTGTACTGTGCACTGCAGCATGTTCAAATTAATATCAGACAAAGTGGGAATCCCTGCAGCCAGCCTGACACCAAGGACAGAGGGAAAGCCAGAGTATCCTGAGACTCCACACAGAAGTAATTGCCCCCTGTGTCCAGGTAAATTAGACAATCTAATAGGGCAGAACTCCATTAATCATCCTCCCAAAGGTCTGCCTTGTGCTTCTATCCATCCTGGCCTTTGGAATTCCTTTCAGAGCAAATCTGTTTGGAGTGAGAGGCTCACACAATTAATCCTGCACAGAGCAGCAACCCCAGGGCCTCCTCCAGCTCCTCCTGAGCTGCCCTGCTCCCATAAACACTGCAGATGAACCATGAACAGAGTTCCATCCCATCAGCTGGGTGAGGGGAAAGGCAGGAAATCCTCACTTTTCTATCACTCCGAAGTACTTTGTTCAAGGAAGGGCTGTCAGATAATGTTTAGATGCTGAAGGGATATGAACTGGTCCTCCAAAGAAAATGTACAATAAATATCACAAGCTGACTTTTGTCGCATTCTGAACACGCCCAGCAGCAAGTTACCTTCACTAGGATTTTCCCTTTTAGATCCTGAGGGCTGGGAAGCTGTCTGGGATCTCCAGTGTTCACAGATGACAAGTCCAGTTTGTCACCAAATATCTCCTTCAGGTACTGGGCAATCTTCTTTTGCTGTTGAATACTGCAGTGGTTTTCAATGGACAGTATCACTGGAAACCTGGAAACAAAGTCCAAACACTGTGACAGCTGCACTCTTACCACCCCACCCATCAATGAACAGCTGAGTTCTTCCACAAATTTGCCCCACTGTTTTCTAAACTCTTAAAAACCACCTTCTTTAGTTTTGAAAGTACCACCTTGAAATTTCTTATCAATAACACCAAACTTTAGGCTTGGTTGTTTTTTTTCCCACACATCTATTCTTGGGTGCTTTCTCTTTCTAAATAAAGAAAAGGAAGTATTTTCCTTTTATTCTCTTTAAACTACTCAAAATTCTCTACACCCACTCATCATTTGAAACTACTCTTTGTAAATATATATATGGTAAAGTCCACAGTTTTCATAATAAACTGTTATGAAGCACCATGGCAAATGAAACAGATTCAGAACAGTATCCCACACCTCAGTATTTCCTCACTCTACACATGACAGCTTTTCAATTTTTCTGCTAAAATAAAGTATTTTCAGCAGTAAGAGAACATCACAGTATTGATTTTTCAGGAGAATTTCCCTATGGATGCGAGTGGAAAGTTCTGTTGAAGATAATCAGCAATGTCAGACTGCCCAAAGCCTTACTGAGTTTAAGAACACAAAAGGTTCAACTTAGGCAGAACTCTGTCTGTCAGCTGATGGGAAGAGCTCGTGCTTAACAATGAGCACAACATGGGCAATAAACAGGGGAAGAGAATCTACCCTGATGTGTTTAAAGGAATCTTTGCATTTCCTGGGCTTGATGGTTTTTTCAGTGTGCAGTTAACTACAGAACACAGGTGTTTTTCAAAGCTGGCTCCACACTCACTCGTTTTTGATGAAGGCGTATTTGTTGATGGTTTCTGCCACATCCCGGAAGAGGATTTTGGAGGTCAGGGTGTAGCCATGGTGCACCACTGGCTCCCCATCTGGGCCATCCCAGCAATCCACTGTGAAGAGCAGAAAAGCCCCACATTGAGAGATGCCCCCAGTGTCATCCATCCCTGTGCTCCTGCTGCCAGCAGAGCTTACCTGCTCAACCCTGCAGGGGCCAACAAGGTTCACTCCCCCTCTGGCCACCTCCCACTGCATCTCCTCCCACCTGCCAGCTGAGCTCACACTAACAGGACAGACTTTTCCTAGATCAGATGAGAACTCTGCATCCTACAACTGTTTCTTCCCTTGTATTAATTTGAGGGTTTTTCCTCATATATAAAACTACAAAGGTGTAATAGCTCAAATCATGTTTACAGCTACCTTGGGAAAGTAGCGCCCAGTGCAGCCCCTCACGACTCAGTGCAGCCCCTCACGGCCCCAGTGCAGCCCCTCATGGCCCCTGTAGCCCAGTGCAGCCCCTCACGGCCCCAGTGCAGCCCCTCACGGCCCCTCATGGCCCCAGTGCAGCCCCTCACAGCCCAGTGCAGCCCCTCACGGCCCCTCATGGCCCCAGTGCAGCCCCTCACGGCCCCAGTGCAGCCCCTCACGGCCCCTCACGGCCCCAGTGCAGCCCCTCATGGCCCCTCATGGCCCCAGTGCAGCCCCTCACGGCCCCAGTGCAGCCCCTCACGGCCCCTCATGGCCCCAGTGCAGCCCCTCACAGCCCCAGTGCAGCCCCTCACAGCCCCTCACGGCCCCAGTGCAGCCCCTCACGGCCCCAGTGCAGCCCCTCACGGCCCCTCACGGCCCAGTGCAGCCCCTCACAGCTCCCTGTAGCCCAGTGCAGCCCCTCACGGCCCAGTGCAGCCCCTCACGGCCCCAGTGCAGCCCCTCACAGCCCCCCTGTAGCCCAGTGCAGCCCCTCACAGCTCCCCCCCAGTGCAGCCCCTCACAGCCCCAGTGCAGCCCCTCACAGCCCCTCATGGCCCCAGTGCAGCCCCTCACGGCCCAGTGCAGCCCCCTCACAGCTCCCTGTAGCCCAGTGCAGCCCCTCACGGCCCCAGTGCAGCCCCTCACAGCCCCCTGTAGCCCAGTGCAGCCCCTCACGGCCCCAGTGCAGCCCCTCACAGCCCCTCACGGCCCAGTGCAGCCCCTCACGGCCCAGTGCAGCCCCCTCACAGCTCCCTGTAGCGCAGTGCAGCCCCTGCACCCACCTTCGACGCAGCGGCAGCCGGCCTGCAGCACGCGCGCGTACATGTCGGCGCGGGACTGCGAGAGCAGCTGGTCCCCGCTCAGGTACGTGTTGTGGGACGAGGCGATGAAGTAGTGGCACAGGGGCTGCTGCATGTCCTGGTGCACGTGGCGGTGCAGGGGGTTGGACACCTCGCAGGCCGGGCTGCGCATGAAGCTGGTGAAGCCTGGGGACACGGGGACGCATCAGGGACACGGCGGGGACACGCTGGGGACACGCTGGGGACATGCCAGCCATGGCACAGCCAGGAGAGGCCCTCAGCGCCTCCCCAAGCCAAGCACTGACAGTGGGGATGGACTCCAGAGGCCACACAGGCTCAGAACCAAATGTCTTTTTGAACAGAGTTCCTTGCTGGCACTCCTCAAGGAGAAAACGTCTATGGATGCTTTTTTTTTTTTTAAATGCTAATTAATGTAAAACTAGTACAATTTATTTTTTGCCTTTGTGAATACACATTTTAAAATTATTATTTTACTATATTAAACAGAAAAATAAAATTTTACACTAATTACTATTTTTAGATATTTTACTATAATTATAAATATTTCACTATTATTTTATTTTATGATTTAATACATGCCTTGTTTTTACTCCTTTTAATTCATCCTATCTCACAACTCTTATTAATTCTTTATATTTTTTATTAAATGATGTGATAGTCCTGGTTTGAAACTGAGCAGAAACACTAATTAGTGTAAAAGTTTAGATTTGTTAATTTTAATACATTTATTTTTTTGTTGTAAAATAGGATTAGGAGTAAAAGCAAGGCAGGTTTAAAATTTAAAAATGGATGGGGCACATAAGGAAGCAGCCCCCCAAAGCAGAGCTGTGGATCAGCAGCCAAGTCACTGACCCAGCCATCTTCACTTCACAGTTTTCTTTTTTCTGTAAGTTTATTCAAGAAGATGGTACTTGATTTATAACCCCCTAAATGAGAGCAGCACTGAACAGAGAAAGTTTTAAAAATGCCTCCTTTAGGAATGAAACATATAAAATATTTGCAAAGGACAGTGCAGCCCTGAAAGCAGCTCAGAGATAAACGCAGCTGCAGCAGCAGGTTAAGAGGAGCAGAAATGCTTGCAGAAATATTGTTGAAGTGTCACAGCTTGTTTGTTTTACTTTCCTTATTTTGGTTTGAGTGCAGCGCCCTGGGTCACAGCAGAAGCTTGTTGAAGGGAGGCCATACCCTTCAGGAGGATTTAAATACCACGTGGAGGAAGATTTCTACTTCCCTCCTCCCCAAATCAACATTGTGCTGCTCCAAGGAAGCTTCCTTCTGGGCAAAGGAACACACCATGGCATTTAATCTATTTCATCCCAGCTCTGAGGCTGATTTGATACCAAGCTGGATTCTGAATAAACATACAATTTACAACTGCTTTCACAAACAATGGGAATCAGGTACTAAACCCAATGGAAATGCAACTATCCATATTTTATTCACAGAGGCATAAATGAATGGATTGTGCAGGATCCCAAATCTCCAGAGCCAAGGCAGAACAAACACTTGGCTTTCATGACCCCACTGGGAGCAGGCTCCAGATTAACTGCAGGGTACAGGACAGTTTGTGTTTGTCTTACAAACACAGAGTGGGCAATAAATGCCCACAGCCTCAGGCATGCAGGGGATGGCTGGGAGAGATGGCTCACCACACCTACTCACATCTCCCCCCTGGCTCACAAACACACCCACGCTGCCCACTGCTGATCCAGGGCACTTTGTGTCACAGGCAAACAGCAAAAGCCTCACCAGAACACCAACACAGCACTTCTACTCCACTGCAGCACAGCAAGACAAAACTCACTCTGAAATCAAAACTCTAACCTTCAATCCCAAGAACATTTTGCTTCTTGTTTTCTTCTGACACTTCAAACTTCTGTATGATGTCCAGACAATATTCTGGTGTCACATTATTCATCTGCACAGAAACAACAGTTTAAATGTCACCAGCATGTGAAAATCTACTTAACTTGGAGGAGACAAATAGGAGAGAGAGGTAGCCATCAATTAAAACCTATGTCATTTTAGTCTCAAAATTAAAATTAGCTGTTTAGCAGCTTTAATAGTTGTACTGGGCAATACTGCTGAAATGAGAACTATGACATTATATTCTTTAATATAATCTTCTTAGACATGCAAAAAGATTTGGCAGGCTTGGATTTCATTTTCATGCGTTTTCCACTCCTATGATTTCATTACTTCCAAGGGAGTTCACTGTAATACACAGGCTAGGAGAGAAATAATTAAATTCTGAAATGAAAAACAGCAGCTTTTCTGAAACAAATAGGAATTTTGTCAGCAGCTTCAGCTAGCCCACAGCTGAGGTTCTAACTGATTTGTGGGGCACTTACAAGCAGACACTTATATTTTCTTCAGCACTAAAGGAAAGAAGTATCTCCCATCACTCATCTCATCTTTCCTCACTGCCTTGAGTTGTAGAGAAGCAGAAGGATAACAAGGACTGGGTGGATTTCATTTCTCCACCACCAGCATCACAGGAAGACAGCACTGGCACTCAAACCTCTGGCACTTCACTTGTGCCATCATCCTGCTCACTGTTTATACTGTCCCAGCTAAGCCACCATCCTCAGATGCTGCAGGAATTACACAGGATAACAGAAAAAAGAACAATTCAGTAGAAAAAAAACCTGATTATCCTTGCTGAAATTGGTGTTTGATTGCAAACACTGCTCAGAACATGCCCTGTTCTGGTACAAGCTGGCTCAAATTAACTCTTCCATTATCCCCCATGGCTCCTTGCTGGCCCAGTGTGGGGTTCTCATGTGCTCTAGGAATGGAAATGTCTGATCTAGTCCCAAGCTGCATCTGCTGGGGAAAACTCCATTTCTGCTTTTTCAGTTGTAGCTTGAGAGGCGATGACTTTGGCCACTCATTATTTTTGTTGCACTTTAAAGTACTCCACTAGAAATAATATGGGGTGTTCTCCTAAACAGGGAGTTCTCCCAAAAAACAAGCCAGTTTAACAAGCTAACAAAAACCCAGACCCCCTTTTGTTCTGTCCTCAGGCTGCAGAGTATTTCACATCTTGCCAAATGAGTAGCAGATGGAGCAGAACAGACTGTCCACAGATTTCCAGGCATCCAGACAACAGCAAAAACAAAATGCTGTTTGGGTGAGGGCACTGGGAAGTGTCTCGTGGCTGGGAGCAGGATCAGCTTTTGGGGCAATGCTGCCCTGCCCAAGGGTGTTGCTGGCACTGGGAACATTTGGGGGGATCTCCCTCACCTCCCAACACTGGAAAGGGGCACAGGAGGGCAAGGTGCCTCCAAGCTGCCCAGGTCACCACCAGGAGCTCCTGTTCCACTCTTTTCCTGGTGTGCTGCTGGAGCAATGCTGAGCAGAGCAGCTCCCCAGACAGCTCTGCCCACACAGTGCTCTCAGGAGGGCACACAGAGCACGAGGAGGATGCAGAATGCCAGAGCTGACAGTCAGCTCCAGGTTTCTGCTGATCAGCAGGTCCATAATGTCCATGTGCACCCCCAAAGGCAACTCCCCCACCTCTGCCACATGTTCCTCTTCCTGTTCCAGGTCCCTGAGCACCCTCTCACACCACTATCCTTCAAAAGTCACGTCAAAAATCATCCAAAGCAGCTCAAACTCTTTCTAGAAGCATTTCAAGAAACAATATCTGTCACATCTGCCTTTGCCCTCTGTCCCAAATTGGTATTTTCCATAAACTCCTTTCCCTACACTCAAATGCAAGTACATGGCCCTGGATGCAGATATTGCCATACCTTCTGTTCCACCCTCAGAAACTGGGCCAGCTCCTCAACAGTGAGATGATCCTTCTTGTCACTGTAGCTCAGCAGCAGCAGGTAGAGATCTCGCCGCAAGGACATCATCTTGTAAAACACTGAGAATTCTTCAAAGTTCAGGGTTCCTTGGTTCTCATCTGTGTCTGCCTCCTAAGGGGTAACAACACTCAGGTAAACAGGTTCAGCACAGGAGAAATCAGGGAATAAAACAGAGCAGGACTTGTGCACACCAAGAGAAACAGTAAATTCTAGTCTGCAATACTGTTCAGACACAAATTCCAACAGCTAAAATAACTGCAAAATTATACCATCATCTCTGGGGTTTTTGGTGAAAACAGTTACTAAACTAAAGCCAGAGATTCTCTATGAAACTCAAATTTCCTTCTTTAATTTCAAATTTATCTCTCCCAGAAAGAGGCTCACCCTGGTTTTATTCTGATCTCTTGCCCTCCTGTATGCCCTTCAGTTATCCTGGATCAAAACACAGCAAGAGGCATAACAGTATCACCCAAGGCTTCCCCAACAACAGTCTGATATCTTAAAACATTCAGGACAAGACCAGAGACTGAAATGCACATTTTTTAATCTGCAGCACTCTGCAGAGGGGACCACTCTGCAGCAGCACTGAGACTCCTCACCAAAACATCCACCCAGCATCTCCAGTCTTGATTTGCTGTTTCTCCTCAGAGGTAGGAAGAGAAGAAGGCAGTACTTAGCACACACTAATACAAGCTTTTTCCTGTGAACATCTGCCTAAGAGGATTGCTTTGGATTTTCAAAACAAAGAATATATTCTGGAGAACGCTGGCAGGCACTGCGTGGGTCTCCATGCAAAAAACAATTGGAAGCTACTATCACAGCAAGGCAGCTGAGAGGTAAAGAATTCTCAGCTAAATGGTGTTGCATGGGATTTTTAATAATTTTATATCTATTACATACCTTAAATGATCTTTATAACCTGTGGGAACAAGTACAACCCAAATTTATCTCTGCAACACCACCCCAGCAGTTTCCAGGTCTTTCGGAGTAACTCCTGACTCCAAAAATGATCTCTAATGGGGATTTTATGCCAGACAAACAAAGCACTTTCTTCAACTTTCCCATGTTTTACAGTAAACAAGCTTTGAGCTGGTACTGGTTTAGAAAAGTGAAGATAACTTTTTTTGCTCCCCATTATGTCCTTAGCTTATCTTTCCTTTCCTACAGTAAACACAAGGACTGGTAGAAAATTGGAACTGTTTTCAGACAACAGAAGTAAAAAATTGATTCTAAATCAATCAAATCTGAATGGCTAAATATTGAGAAAGTTGTTAAAGAAAACCTAATTACTTCCATAAAGCCAGTTCCTATTCAGTAATTTTTCCTGAAGGAAATGAAAAAATATTTCAGTAGCAACAGAGGAACTTCATTGTCCATCAATGGCAGCATTGAACAATTCAGTTCATAATTCAATGCACTGAACAGTTCAGTTCACAGAGTGAAACCAGCAGTGCAGCACAAACAGCACCACTGGTAACATTTTACATTTAAACAAAGTCCTGATCCTCTTTGGCTACAGAAGGTAAGACTCTGAAAAAGCCTGTGAGGTGCTGGGGTTTGAGTGCCAAGCTGCAGATCCTGCTCTGGAGCTGGCGTGGCCCCTGGTCCCCGGGCAGGCACACACCTGGAACATCTGGCGGACCTTCCTGCGGGGCAGGCTGACATTCAGCTTGTGCAGCAGCTGCTGGATCTCCTCGATGTTGAGCAGCCCGTCGCCGTTCTTGTCAGCCTCCTGGAAGGTCTGCTTCACCCAGCTGCCAGCGTGTCAAGGACAGGCACAGGGATCTCCTCACGGAGCAGGGAGCCAGGGCAGCTCAGGAAAGGATCCTTTCTGTCCCTGCCCTTACTACAGCTCAGTCAAATGCTTAAAAGCAGAACTGGTTTATGGCAATTATTCACAGCTCAGTGCACAACCCCCAGCCCCTCTGCACTCCCATTTCTGATGCTGGTTCCCCCTCTGAGAACGTGCTCGAAAGTTTTCAAATGTTGCTGGGCTTACTCTGGGACCTTCTTCCACCTGTCCCTTCATTACACCTGAATTTCCCTTCCCAACCAGCATCTTTCCCCCCTCCTTGCACAAATATCCCTTAGCACCTCCTGCTAAGTTCTTGCAGTAGCTGGGAGTGGGACAAGGCCATTCCGTGTGCAGTCTCCCAGCTGCCACACTGGATAAAACAAACAGGACTTGCAGTGATGTTTCACCAGGAGAGAAGGTACAGCAGACAGGAGCAGCTCAGAAAAGTCATGGTTAAATATAGCAAGCTGAGGACAGGTGCAACAGAGCATGCAATACAACCCCAATGGACCTGTGCTCGCTGTGGATCAGAATCAAACACGGGAGATATAAATTAAAAATACCTGAAATATGTATATGCTCCAGGAGTACCACTGGAGATTTCCATGAAGCAGAAGAATAGACAGTTTACAGCTTTAATTAAGATGGCCTTGGGGTTTGGTTTTTGGGGGAATAGGGCTCTTCGTGTATAACATTTTAGTCATCACTGTTGTGAAAAAAACTTGTGAAAAAAAGGCACATGAAAAAAATATTTAGAGAACATGAGGTTCACTTTGGCTATTGGGCTACAACAAACATTTAAGGAGCTTTAAGGATTTGTGCTCCTGACAAGCAATGGAGGCTGGGAAGGACACAGACATCTGACTTACACAAGAGCAACAGAGATGGCCAGGAATTACTGAGCTATGGAGATAACTAGAAATAACTGGTCTGCCCCTTCAAAAAGGAATTCATTAACAAAATGCAAGCCTATCCCCTGCGTGCCATGCAGTTTGATCCAGTCCCCCAGGCACAGCCCATGGTTTATACACACAGAAGTGTCCATGTCAAACCCATTGCTCAGGTTTCCACTGCAATCAGTGGAAGGGTTTTGGTCACTTAATAGGAGCAGAAAGGACAGGCTGTGCTGAAGTGACTGGACACCCAGGCAGGGATGTGAAGCAGGAGGAAGGCCTGGCTCCCCAAAGGATACTGCTCGTGCGTCCTCTGGCGCTTGGCCAGCGAGTCCTCGTCGCTGATCCCGGCCAGCAGGTACTTGAGCCCCGTGACCCAGGTGCGAGCCTCCTCAGGGTTGGAGGTGATCAGGTCCAGGCTCTCCAGGTGGCTGCCATGGTAAATGGTGAAGCAGCAGCTGGGGTCGAAGCTGCCCTCGGCGTGGCGGTGGAAGATCTCCGACTGCCGGCCCTCGCTGACTTTGTAAATGGAGTCGATGACAACTGGGGACAAAGGCAAAGCAAAGGGCACGCTGGGACAGCCAGCCAGTCTCTTCCAGCTTCTCACACTTCTGACTTATTCAGGCCCAGAGGTGTTAAACTTTATTAATGTTACACCTTCACATCCCAAAGCCCTGCTGGACTGAAGGTTTCCTTGCCATGGCTGTGCCATGTGCTGGCTGCCCTGGCGGCTCCAAGCTCTCCCCAGAACATCACAGGGCTGAGGCTACAGAAAGGGAGAAGACAGACACCAACTGTCTCCCATCAGCCCATGAACCCTTGGAGCTCCGTATCTCACATTCCAGTACTGAACTGCCCCAGAAATTAGCATAAACATGAGGAGTTTACTTTTTGCTTCTCGCTCTTCCGGGAGGGCCTCCAGCGGATGCAGGTCCTGTGCTCGTCCAGGTAGAAGAGACGGACCAGCCCCTTGCTTCCACTCTTCAGCTTCACCATCTGCGTCCCAGACTGCATCACACTCATGCATCTTTCAACTGTGAGGCAGAGCAGAATAAATTCAACTGAAGGCCACCTCCTCCACTAATGACATGACTAATGGCTCCCCAGCATCTGCCAGGCACACACCAGCTCTGACTCGAACCTCAAATGACAGCAAGTGGGCAGTGCTGGGAGATATTCCTCCCTCACTGCCCCCTTACACAGGAAAATGGAACAGCTCATCTGTCTGAACACCCTCACCACAAAGGAGGCAAAGAAAACTTTAATCTGTGTTGAAGGAAAACATTTTATAGCTATATTATGCTCATTTTATTTACATTTTTTTCTATTACTACACACAGTGCTATAATTTTAAATCCCAGCACTCCGTGTATTTGGACTGGTGAGATCCTCATTCAAACCCTGCAGTCCTCTGGGCTCAGTAGCCCTAGAGTTTGTCCCTCATGCTGTGGCACTGGCAGAGCTGCTCACAGAATGACACAGACACATTCACACCCTCTCCATGCTGCCACCAACCTTTGAACACACGCTGGGATGATTTCCTTTTATCCACCCATCCCATCCGGATGATAAGGCTTTTTTCCTCCTCTGTGTTTTGACTAAAATAAACCCATTTCTTCCATTTCATCTCACACCCTCCCTCCTGCAGCCTTCCAAAGACAAGGTTCAAGATAACATTTCCTCTTGATCTCAGTATATATCATGTTCTTAAATTACCTTCTGGTTTTATCCATTCACAGGCTCTCCTCACTTGGTATCACTCCAAATTCATCTCCCTGGGTGATTTGTTTACACTCTGGCTGGCTCCCAAATAAACTATCTGGGTCTGTCTTTATTTCTTATCACCCTTCCTCTCTCCAGCACTTCTCTCTCCAGTGCTCCTCAGTGTCACAGCAAAGACTAACCCACACTCCCGCTGCTCTCTGCCAGAGCTGGGATTTATTTATTCTCCCTGCTCCCAACAGCCCTGACACACTCACAGGCAGTCAGAGCAGCATCTAAACATTGGGCAAAGCAGGGATGAGCAGCCCTTGGCACTGGAATTGCCTCCCCTGGCACCCTCACTCACCAGGAACTGGCAAGGCAACCCCCACAAGGAGTAAACCCCACCAGAAGGAGGATTTTTCCTGAATTCTCTTTCTTGGAGGAAGGAGGGGACTGAGGTTGAGCTGAACAGAACCAAACTCTTCTGAAAGCATCACATGAGTGCAATAAATATGTCCTTTATAATGTCCATAAATAATGGCAGCCCCTATATCAGCACACACACTGAATGAAGGTGAGTTTGGAGGGGCTTTAAGATAAAACACAAATGTGACATAAATCAAGCCAGGAGAAGATGTTACACCATATCCACATGCTGGCTGGGGCAGCATTAGCATGGATCTATCCAAAGATGCACAAAGTACCAGGAAGACAAACATTTGCAGCAAAGGGATGGAAAACTCAGAGCTGAGAGAAGAAAGATGAACTGAAGCAAAAGTAGGCTCTAAAACTGCCTATGCACATCCACACAGGAATGCCATTTCTTGGCAGACCCAGCCTTTCCCTGTGGAACTGAGTTTTAGGATTCCTACCAAGACAAACATGACTTGTCCCAGCACAGAAATGAGGTTCTCCCTGTGAGTGTGGACACACAAAGGTGCCCTGCTCCATCAGCCTGGCACACACACCACAAGCACCTTTTGATTTCACTAATAGAGATCACTTCCAGTAGGGCTTTAGCTCAGTAAGAGGTTTAGCAACAAGCTACTCAACACAGAAAATCTGCTTCTTTGCACCTAAGGCTGGCAGTGACTGGTGAAAGACTTACAAAAAGAACTAATTCTCAAATAAGTCTCTCTATTAGCACCAGCTCAGTTGTCATTTTCATCTCAGTTTCACTAAGATGCCGTTGAGGACAACCAGCAAAAGGCAGAAGGGAGAAGACTGCATTTATTCAATATAAGAAAAGCAGAGAATGGGCCACTGCAGGTAATTGCAGCCAACAAAACTGTGGGGGAAATAAAAACCATGAAAGGCAATCCAGTTCCTTCTTCACCATTTCAATTGCCTAAACATTTCTACATCACGTTTGGAATCATTATAGGTGCAGTCACATTCATGCTTCAGGCAGACTTCAGTTGTAGGGGATAGATTTTAAAACACTTTCTTTCACAAAGTGGAAGAAACCCAGTTCCTGCCCAATATCTCAACAGCCTCCACCTCCCAAACCCCACCTGCAGTAGGTCCAGTGCCCCAGGGAGCACCAGCTTTGCTGCTTGCACTTTCCCAATTCCAAGGAAACACCATGAGAATTCAAACATTTGAAGAACAGTAAAGGTGTAAGAGAGTTCATGGCATCATTCCTGCTGTGTAGGTGTTAATAACAAAGGCTCCACGTTCAAGAAGGGACTGGGGTAATGGAAATGCCACAGCAATCACGGGCACACTGGATTTCAGCTCTGCAAACCATTTACAAAACACCCCATCCTCCCCTTCAGGCTATTTATAAAATATAAGCATGCAAATAAAAAAAGGTCTTTTTCAAATCTATTCTCAGTATGCTAATGCCGGTCCCTTGCCAGACACCACACATTAGCATCTGAATCAGGGAAGGTATTGAGCAGGCAGGGCAGAACAAAGCTCCAGAAGAGCAGTTCAGGAAGGATTTCACTAAGGAATTGGGAAGCTGGTTCCAGAAAAACATCTAATCCTATAGATAAACCAGGAATACAGAGTAAATGAAGCAGCTCCTCAATGCAGACATAGATTAAAATTTGAGGAAGCAAGATTCCCATTAAAAGATATTCTTCTAACACAAGGACTAACTGTGCATTTTTGCTCAAAGTCTGAAAAATGAATGAAGTTCAACTAGAACACGATGTAGTTTATGTTACAAGATCAAAGAAAATTAACCTGGAAGTTTAAATAAAAAATTATGCTTGTGCAATGCATAAGGAAAGTGTCCCTGCCCAGGGCAGGGGGTTGGAACTGGGTGGTCTTTAAGGTCCCTTCCAACCCAAACCCTTCCATGATTCTATGACATTTGAAGGTTTAATTTAAAATTAAAAACCCTTGAAAACTAACTCTCTTCTGTTTCCAGATGCAAACTTGACAGTGTAAAATCATCCCAACAGACATCCTGGAGTTTAATGGGATTTAATAATGAAAGACCAGTCTACTTTTTTTCCTTCCAAAACAACCATTTAAAGCAATAGAGACCTGAATTCAAATAGCACTTTTTAATTTAGTTCAGCCATGAGAACCAGTCCTAACACAAACCTCTGCTTAGGGAGAGGAGCTGTCTCTGTACCCAAGGGTAAAGCAGATACAAACCCATCTGTGCCAGCTCGACCTTCTCTGGGGTGGCCACGCTGCCCAGCACGTGGGAAATCTCTGAGGCCAGCAGGAGAGCCATGGAGCCTGGGATGTCCTGGAGCCCTGGGGTGCCCCCAAGTCCTGGGATGTCCTGGAGCCCCGGGGTGTCCCTGAGCAGAGCTGTGGGTCCCAGCTGCCCTGTGAGCTGCAGCAGCTCCAGCAGTGCTAATCCATCCCCACCAGCCCGTGCTCCCCTCCATCCCCTCTCTAATCCATCCCCATTCCCTCAGCCTTTAATAACCAGGGAATGGCTCGGCACCAGCCCTGGATCCCACAAACCCTCCCTGCATCCCAGAGCTGGAATTCCTCTGCTTTAATTTAACCTAATTCCCAGCATTAAGTCACAGTGGTAAGTGCACATCTGCATGCTCTCGTGCCTCACCACAAAGACTTCAGGACCCTGCAGCCCATACCAGAAGGAAATTATTTAGGGAATTAAGACATTACACTGAGCAGCATTTTCAGGCAAACAGAAGAGCATTTTGCTATACAGGGCACATCTCTGCAGTGAAACAAACACCTCCTCCCATAAAACATGTTCTCTAAGGTTAAATAAATATCCTAGCCGATTTTTGCTACTTTATTTTGAGGTTTAGTTATTCAAGAAAACACTATTACCTTTGCATTAGCAGCAAAACTCTACTGCCAAGAATCTACAGCAAAAGGTTACACCACTGTTGTGAGACAGATAATTTTACTTTTAAATCAAAAGCCAAACAAATTTCTTACTGCTGTCCACAAGCAGTTTTTTTATTTTCCTGTATGTTAAGAAATTAATATTTCAAAATGCAACCAAATGACAAAAGGTCTGGCCTCATCTTGCTTTTATGGACTTACAGTTACAGCCATCTGACAAAACAAAAAGATTAAATAAGGTATAAAGAGCATTACCAAACACTGAGAAGTATAATTATGAAAGAGGATATAAACTGGGTTTCTAAATTATAGGCATCAACTGCATTAAGCCAACATTAAGCTTGAAGAGATAAAAGGAACCCATAAAATTCAGGAGTTACTTTTATACCTGCAGCAGCAGCAGCTCTTCTCCCCTGCACTCAGTGTTTTGGGGTTCACTCTGTACTTTATGAAGGGCTGTGGAGCCCTGGCACAGCTGCCCAGGGCAGTGATGGGTCCCTGTCCCTGGAAGCATTTCAAAAACAAGTGGATGTGACTCTTGAGTTCAGTGGTGGACACTGTGGTGGTGCTGGGCTGATGCCTGGACTGCATGATCTGAAAGGTCCTTTCCAAAAAACCCACGCTGCACTCGAGCCCAGCACACACCTGAACTCTCCCTGTCCCAGCACTGAAAATACCCCAAAGCAAACCCAGAACCCCAATGTTCTCAGCTGCCTGCACTCTCCTCATCCCCTGTCCTGCATCATTCCCTCATCCTGAGCACTACTCTGCCCTCCCAGCAATGCCATTAAACACCATTTCCTGCCCCCAGAGAGCACATCTGATCCAAATCCCACAGAACAGCACTAATGCCATCAGGGTGCTGATGCTGGGGGTTATATAACAGCCAAAGAGCCCAGGGGGCACAGAGGGCAGGTGCAGCTCTGGGGCCCTCCACAGCCCCAGGCTCACTGGGTTTTGGTTTAAATGCCACAGCTCAGATTTTATGCCAGAGTTTAATTTGCCTCACAGCAGCTCTTCCAGCCTCATGGAATTTCACACTAAGCTCCTTACAGTGGATTTAATGGTAATCTCTGGGAAGTTCATGGACATGAGATGGACAATCAATCTCTCACACTTCTGCATTTCTCAAGAAACCCTCGAGGAAGCCACACAGCACCAGCAGAGACACCAGAGGCTGAAATGGGTGTCATGGGCAATTCATCTCAGCCCTGGAGATGCAGAGCATCAAAACAAGCAACCAAACACAAGTTGAGACTACTCAAACAACTGTGAAGGGTGTCTAATCAAAGGAAACCCCTAACTCTGGGAAGCAGCTCATGCTTGTAAAGTCACTAAATAATATGCAAACAAAAAAGGGGTGAAACTTAAGAACAAAATCATTCACTACCCAGAATGGAGAAACCCCAAGCACAACCAAAATCTATCAGCATGTTTCAGCTCTCTGTAAGTCTGGGAGCTCTCTGGCAGTGTCTTTTTTTCTTTCAATAAAAACCCAAAACAAATGGAAAAACTTGGGAGCAGCAGTTCCCAGAAGTCACGTCTGAGTAACACATATTTCACAGCACCTGCTCTTTCAGCCTCCCCTATTGACACCGTGGGCTCAATGCTGCCAGGATGACCAGTAACTCATCTTAATTTCACATTACAAGTCAAAGGTTTCTGCTCTCCACCTTCTCAAGCTGATCCTTGACAACCCTTAGCTTTTCTTGCAGTGGCAGAACCCAGAGTTCCTTCCCAGACTGAGGCCCCTCCTCTTTTGCTCTTAGAGATAGAAAGGAACCAGAAGCATCCAAACAAAAGCTTGGCACTACAGTATAACCCGAAAAGAGCCTGAATGATCCTTAATGACAAGCATTGTTCCCTCACTGAGACTTCACAGAGCACTGTGCAGTGCTGAATGTCCAGCCAGGCCAGTGGCCCAGCTGGACACCATGAATAATTCATGTTCTCCACCTCTGTCCCAGGACCCCTCCTTCTGCCAGCTCAGCGAAGTTCCACTTATTATCTCCAAGCAATTAGCCCAGGTTTCATCCTTTCTTCAGAAACAACTCCACCAGAGAGTGAGAGCCCTGGTGCCACTGCAGCACAGTTGCTCAGGACTGTAAATTTTCCATCAGGACTATGGAATTAGTCCTTTGTCAACACTGAAAAGCACAATCGGCTAAGCACAGCCATGGCCAAGTGCCAAAGCACTTTGTCACATCAATGGGGTGAACAAGGAGCACAGATTTATTAAGCAAACACAGTTAAGTTTGCACATCCTAATCCTCTTTCTTGTTCAGGATCCCTCAGCAGGGAGGGCTCAGCAGTTGATTATGACACTACAGAGCGTGTGGAAAAAGCAGGAGGTGGGAAGGAAAGGAGCAGGAGGCTGCCCCTGCCAAGGGAAGGATGAGCCCACAGGGGTGTGGTGTCACTGAGCCACACCGGGGGTGGCTTTCAGGACAAGCAGCACCCTCCCCTGTGTGACCAGACTCGGCAGGGGCTGTGCCCATGCCCCCAGAGGAAAGCCCAGGGCTCCCCAGGCCAGGGCAGCTCTGCTCAGGAGGGCAATCCCCCCTCAGTACAGCTGAGCCACCTGTGCAGAGCCAAGGCAGGGGCTGCTCCAAAGGCTCCCAGCTGGCAAGAGCAGCCTGAGCATCCCAGGAGCTGTGCCCCTGCATGCAGAGGTGGAGAACAGTAAACCAGGAGCTCTGTCTGCCAGAATCCCACATCTGCCCGCTAAAAAAATCAATAAGGACATAAATAAGGATCACACACCGGTGAGCCAGACCTTGTTCTCAGCCTGCCTGTGTTGTATGATTCAACAGATACAATTCCCACCACAGCATACTGAGCTAGGGCAGACCCTCTCATTCACCACACTGCCCTTTATGTCACACCTCCCACTTCACTTAACAATTCAACAAAAAAATAGGAGAAAACTCCACCACCAAAAGGCCCTTCCTAAAGCTTGCTGCTGTGCCCACACAGAGCTATGGGGAGGATGAACTGCCCCAGCCTCAGTGCAGACAGCTCTGACGACTGCAAACAGCCTGGTGTGACAGCACCTCTGCCCTGGCCAGCACCAACCCTGGGCAGAGGAGCAGGGAGGGCATGGAGCAGCTGGAATGGGGATCCAGTGCCCAGGGCCTGGAGCCAGGCTGCAGGGAGCACTGCTCCCCTCCAGGCTGCCTAACAAAGCCAACCTGGGGCTCCACTAGAGACTTGGAAGAGAGGAAAAAAGCAGAATAGAATGGAAGGTGAAGTTAATTAACCTTTAAAAGTAATGAATGGAGACTGCAGTGGAACAGATGATATGAACTAATTTATTCACCCTCCTCAGAAATAGTCATTTTGCTAAAGAAACATGTTTATCTATTCTATTTTAAATTACCTCGGTGCAAGGCACCGACAGTGAGTCACCTGTGGGCAAACAGTGAATTCACAGTCTCAAACACCGAAGTGACTTTATGACTGAAAATGATACTGTTTCATGTCTCTGAGTTTCAGGCTGATCAATGTTTCTATTGGTAACGTGGGAACACCTCTGAGCCTGTTCTCTGCTGTGCTGGTACTGATGACCTGCCACAGCACAGGCCCAAGCTCCCTGTCCTACAGCCAGCTTTGCTGGCACTCCCAGGAAAAAAAAAAAAAAAAAAAAAAAACAAAAAAACAAAAAAACAAAAAACCAAAAAAAAAAAAAAAAAAAAAACAAAAAAACAAAAAAAAAAAAAAACCAAAAAAAACAAAAAAACAAAAAAAAAAAAAAAAAAAAAAACCCAAAAAAACCAAAAAAAAAAAAAAAAAAAAAAAAAAAAAAACAAACAGCTTAGGGCTCCTCACAGCTCCCACTTCAGTCATGCAAGGAGACAAGGAGCAGCACACACTCCCTAAGGCATCAGCTGCTGAAGGAAAAAGGAAAAGCCAGCACACATAGCCCTTGCAGCAAGCTCAGTGCTGGACAGAGCTGGGAAGGTTTCTGTCAGCATGTTCTGCTCACCAGCCCCTGGTGTCCCCAAGTGCCAGCACTGACCCCAGTGTGGCACTGGGACAGCTCAGTCTCCAGCAAAGCACTGAAGGAGTTACCTCAACACTTCCAATCCATGCCCCAGAGATTTGGAAAGACAACAGTTCTTCAGCAAATGCCAACATTTCCCCTAACACCATGACAGTGTTCTGTAGATTTATTGAAAAAAAAGAGCAGATTTCATCCATAAGCACCAAGCCCAGGAACACTGAGCAGCTAGCAAGCACATAACCTAGTTAGTACCTGGCCAGCCACATCCTGTGCAGAACTGATCAGATACTGCCCCTGGAGCCATCAGCATCCAGCTCCAGCACCCCCAGAGCCCTCAGCAGGGCCATGGCAGGGACACTCTGTGGTGCCCCACTGTGACACTCAGGTGACACTGGGCAGCCTCCTCGGGAGATGCCAAAGCACCTCGAGCCTTCCCACCTGCCACAGCTGCCATGTGCATGTGCTAACTTCTTGTGAGTGCATTTAATGCTGAGACTGATTCAAGCTGTTACTGGAATGAAACCTGTGGAAGACCAAGTTCTTCCCAGGAGATTGATGCCTTCCACACCCACTCAGACCAGTTCTGCTGTTCCAGGCTAATTCCTTCACATATCAGTATCCCAGAGCCTACACTCAGAGCCTGGACAGCTGCAGGCACAGGAGTCCCACAGCACTTCAATAAGGACATTGAACAGGGCAATGCCATAGTCCCTGCTACAGAGGGGAGCCTGGCCACGACCCCACCTCTGAGTGGCCAAACCTCAGTGCCAGGGACACCCTGGGACAGCAGGGACAGCCCAGGGACACCGCAGGGACATCCCAGGCACAGCCACTCACTGCTCTCCAGCCCTCGCTGGCCTCCCCACACAGAGATGGCACAAGCAAGGATGAGCACCTGGAATTTGGCCTTGCTATCACACCTGCTAAGGAAGGGACTGCAAAACAACCTGGAGCAGAACTCCACCCCAGCTGAGCTCTCTGGTGTGGAATGTGCTTCTCCACACACACACTGCCATGAGATTCAGCACCTGAACCTGATGCTCTCCTTGCAGGCCTGCTGCCAGCCCCTCCAGGAGAGCTGGCTGCTGTGAATTATTCAGTGGGGCCATATCCATGACCTGCTGCACCTGCAAGGCAGATGGAGTAACACCTGCCCTCCTTCAGGAGCTCTGGGTACCCAGCCCCTGGGAGGGAACAGCAGCATTTGGCACCACAGCTCAGCAGCCCCAGCACAGGCAGCCCTCCCTGCAGGGCATCCACAAATAACTCACTTTTGCCTAAACAGGCTCTGGTTTTTATACAATAGCTGTGTCTACTCCCAGTGACTTCCACTAGATAAAAAATACCGACTAAAATCAACCATGACAGATACAAAAAAAAAAAAAAAAAAAAAACGTATCAACCCTGCCCTGAAATTTTCTAACATCTTACAACAGGCAAGATGATATTTCAAAGTATGATCCATGGCGTGGCTTTATTTTAAATTAGTTTGTTTGATTTTAAATTACAGATAATCTTGTCACAAAAATTTCTTCTGAGCTACACAATTCTGGCAAGAAAGCTCTTCTGCTAAATGTATTTTCTAAGTGTTTTCTTTAAAAGAACATAATCCAACATCCTCGAGGATGAGCAAAATACAAAAATTAACTTTAATCCACCATGATTTCTCCTTCTATCTATAGCATTTACTATCTATCCACTTAGAGGCTTAAGCTAATTGCCACTTTCCATTGAGCACTGACTCAAATTGAACAAAATTAGATGTTATAAACTAGAAGATACTGAAGAAAGTTATCCAAGATGTCTTTCTTTTTGTACCATTTCCTGCAATTCTTGGAAAGACATCTTTTATCCAGTGCTTTCATTCAAATTTTACATACCACTTGCAAATGTGTTATACTGTTTATAAGTGCTACTAGAAAAAACCATAAACTCTTCTCCACTGAAAGCTACAGCAAAATTCTCAACAGATGAAAAGGTCAAGAATGTTTTTATTCAAGGCAAACACATTTGTAATAATTTAGGCTAACACAGAATTGCAGTTTGTCTTCATTAAAAGAGGAGTATCTCAAACACAAACTACATGTTTTCATAGAGAAAATGACTTGATTTTCAAGTCCATACAAACCCAGCTACAAACCCAGCAGGTTTTCTTGTTAAACATTCAGGAATAGACACACAGTTGTTAAACCACCAATATCCACAAAAACACTGCAACTTACCCATCCCAGGGGTTAAGTTACCTGATTTTTTTATAAGCATTTCCAGACACATTACGAGGTGGTCCTATGGCAATTCCAAACTCAAACATCCTTACCTTTTTCTGGACTTAAATTTTTATATACTTCAAGGTCTGCCATCAAATTTGTAACTCAGGCATTATTGGCAAGCAGAATGGAAAGGCTCCGTTTGATCTTCGTGCCTTCAGAGCCAGCACATTGGGAAAGCAATCCCCGTAAGTCCAGCGGGGCACGGCTCCTCAGGATGAGCGAGGACACCTCGGTGAGCCATAGCACAAAGGCAGAGGTGAGAGCAGGGAACTCGTGTCCGTGCCGAGGGGCTGGCGAGGAGCGGCAGCGGCTGCGTGCTGTGCTGCGGAGCGGAGCCGCTCCCGTGCCCGCACTTCGCACTCGGGGCTCGCGCGCCCCGCGCCCGGAGCTCCGCGCCCCGCACCCGGAGCTCCGCGCCCCGCACCCGGAGCTCCGCGCCCCGCTCCCGGAGCTCCGCGCCCCGCGCCCGGAGCTCCGCGCCCCGCGCCCGGGCTCCGCGCCCCCGCACCCGGAGCTCCGCGCCCCGCTCCCGGAGCTCCGCGCCCCGCTCCCGGAGCTCCGCGCCCGCACTCCGGCGCAGGGAAATCCCGCGGGCAGCAGGAGCAGCGGCCGGACGGGCAGGGATTACCACGCTCGGGCTCGGGAGCGGCGAGTGACGCAGGCTGGATGCGGGAGGGGAAACCCGGCCCCGCTCCGGAGTGACCCCGGCATCTGCAGCCGGCAGGGGAGAAGCCCCGAGCGCCTCGGCCCCGGCTCTGTGCCCCTGTCCCGCTGTCCCCAGCTCCGGGAACAGCCCGGCAGGCTCAGCCCAGCTGCAGCACAGTGTGCTCGGCTCGGGCTGTGCATCCCCCAGCAGTGCCGAGAGTGCCCCGGGAGGGGCGGCTGCAGAAACCCCCTGGAGAAACCCTGCGCTGGTTTAATGTGTCCCAGTGCTCCCGAAATCGGGGTTTGCGGGCACTGTGGAACAATGGACTTGCATAAACTGCACTTCCTTACAACGGAGCCCAAGGGCTCGCAGGGCTGCGAAGCACAGCAAGAATGAAGTCAGCTCCATGTACAATGCTTTGCATCTTTCACTTACTCCATTTTCTAATTCTTTCCCTCTTCAGCTGGCTCTTCCACCGTGACATTTACACATTAGCACACCAAAGGAATTCCCAGCTATATTCCCAAACATTGTGACAGCAATAAGAGAGACAGAGTTTGTCTAGCACAGGCCAGGAAAAAGTTACATGAGCGACAGCATGACAGAGGAGAAAACAAAAAATAACAAAAAAAAGCCACTCAAAAAAACCCTCATAGATCCACATGCCTGCAGAACTTCAGTGGGATGGGAGACAAGATCCAAGTGGAGCTGACATGTTTTACCTCCTGAGAAATCTTTATTTCTTAGCTGTTGCTAACACAGGGAGCCTTTGCACAGCCCCCAGGACAGAGCTCAGCACTGCAGGGTATGCACGGGCTATGCCCAGCACCCTGGAATGTGAAACCAGAGCCCAGAGCCACGGCAGGATCCCTTGGCTGCTCTCAGCTGAGGCTCTGATGGCTCTGCCAGGCTGGGATGGCAGGAGGTGGCACCAGTCCCACTCTGAGGAGGGAGTGTCACCCACTGCCATTCAGGGCAAGGGGAATGGGGCAGCTCTGGCTCCCAGCTCAAGCTCACCACGTCCATGGCTGGAATTACCACTCCCAAGCCTTTAGACAGTTAGCAGTGCATGCACTTTGAAATGATGTGCTATAGCTGCAGTTCAACAGCAAAAAATAAACTGTCACTGCTCTACAGTTTAATTATTGATATATCAGATTGCACTTGATAATGTGTTAAATGCAAATTACTCACACCCCTACTGTTCCACTAATTATAAGACAAGCTATACAAAAGCACCTTCAACACCACAGCTGCTCTGTAAGAAACCTTACACAATCACCAATACATTCTTCATTATTTTGTCTCCAAAATAAACTTCCTTACAAAACCAGACGTGCTTAAATGCTGCATGCCTTTAGAAATTCAAGCATGTTATATAGGTTAAAAGAACATTATAGCAAACAAATGAAGATGTTATGTAACTCAGCTGACATATGCCAAATGGTATAAGAAGACCTGTAGGTTTATTCAACTTAAAAAAAAAAAAAAAAAAAAAAATCAATTCCCCATGACAACTCCTCAGTGCCAAGCCAGGTTTTGCATGTTTTGCATTTAATCCCAAGTCAGTTTGCTTGGCTTTTGCCTCTCTCCCAGGGGTCACAGGTTCCTGCTGGGAATGCTCTGCACAGCTACAGTTCACACAGTTCTAACAGTGCCAGAGATGATGGTGACAAACAAGCCTTTTGAGCAAAAAACTCACTTTCCTTTACCTGTAGTTGACTGGCATCAGTGATCATCCTGGGCTGAAGTCTGGCAGGAAAGGTAACATCAGCTCACCTCCACACCTTCTTCCCACTTAGGTTTTCTGCCCACACCTCACAAGGCTCAGATTACTGGACAGAGACACAACCCTGCAAGTTCTGCTGCAAAATATCCATTTTCCAATAAATGAGAATATGATTTAACTAACAGTTTGGAAATTAGAGTATCAGAAGAAGGTTCATTTTCTAGCTCATTGGGTTTTCCTTTATCACTGTCAAAATAGCTGGAAACCAGTACAAAGCCTAATTCTGCTAAAGAGCAAGAAAAGCTGATTAGAGAACTAACACCTCTTACAGGGAATAGATAATGAAATAAGGAGATAACAACATCTTCATAATCATCATCCAAGTGTAATCTTAGATCTGAACTGTGAGACAATCTCCTTGTGAAAAGTCAGCCAGCAATGAATAAAACTTTGTATAGCTTCATGGAAAACTTATTATTTTTATCAGTTTTAAGCTTTTATCAACTCATTTATTGTTAATGAAGACATGGTTCTATGGGAAGCTGAGGAACACAAAAATGAAAAGGAAAAATATTTGGCATGAGAACACAACCACCTGAAACACTGTCTGGAGACAGATCCCACATGAGACTCCTCCTTTCATGAACAGATCCAGAGACAGACACAGTTCTTGAACAAAGCAGAATTTCTTCAGGCACTTCAGGCTCTTTTTAAATCTAAGTGGACTTTAATACATCAATTCCTTAATGGTCTTCTTGCAAACACGTTTCCATTGACATCTGTTTGTCTCAAGGAATGAATTGTGGTTATTTCACCACATAAATCAGAATA
This sequence comes from Muscicapa striata striata, assembly GCA_030060385.1. NCBI lineage: Eukaryota > Metazoa > Chordata > Aves > Passeriformes > Muscicapidae > Muscicapa > Muscicapa striata. Next base: position 858,119 of record JAREIS010000162.1, read on the forward strand.
TGAACCCAAACACTAATTCCTGCACTACTAACTCGTTCTGCCTTCCCAGCATCATTTTGAAACTCCAGCTGAATCCTGCAGCCTACAGCTGGCATCTGTAGCTGTGCCCCCAGCCCTGCAGGAGGCTCCAGCAGTGCTAATTACACAGCACTGCCCAGCAGCAAACACCAGGCCTGAAGGGTTTGTGCAATCTGGCAAAGCTCTGACTGCCCCCCAAAACTCTTGTGCTCCAATAACCAAAACAGTCCATTTGACTGTGTAAAAATTGAGAACAGAAGGCATTTTATGTTCTCATTGGGCATGGCAGTCCAAGGTCACTGAAACAAGGTGAGGTTCTCAGTGGTTCCCTTGTCAGGATGCTGGACAGCCAAAGCCAGCAGGATGTGCCCAACATGACTTAAGGGTCTGTCATGTCACCTGTCAGGCTCAGACCCACTCACACCTTCCAGGCAATTCCCTTTCAAGGTGAAACAACAGGGCAACACAACCTGCCCCATCCCTGACAGTCTGAATACCTGCCTCCCTCCAATGAGGCTGTTCACACCAACCACCACAAGTTTTGGGGTTAATTCCCACAGATGGCCATAAGCACAAATTAATTCCAAAAATCTCACGAAAAAAATAAAACTATCAGATGCAATAACAAAAATTGCAATTATCTAGATGCAGCTTTGGCTGGGGAAGTACTTGCCTTGCTGACTGGGAGAAACTGGGAGCCACAGGAAGGGTTGCTCTGTACACTTTAGGGTTTTTTTCCCTTTGTACTTTTAACCCAAATCATCTAGTAGCAAAGTTAAATGGATGTTTGCTCTGACAGCACAGCCATTCCTACATTGTCACTGCCAGCAAACAAACAAAACATGATGCACATTTACAGCTTAAAAACCCCTGAAAAAAAAAAAAATCTCTTCTTCCAAGCCTTGAGGGATGCTGTACTTTGTATTTTGGAACTGCTTGCAAGAGGAAGGAAAGTGGGTTCATCAAATCCTCAAGGCTATTGCAAACATTTTAATTGCTTGTCTTCTCTGTTCTGCAGAAACTGCTAAAGCAGCTCACCCCAGCCCCTGTCTGTGGTCTGTTATTCTCTGTGTGCACACACACGGCTGTATCTCGCTGCTGCTGAAGAAAACTGACATTTTTGCTTCTGGGCAGATAAGACTCCCCAGAGTACAAGGCACAACAGCAACTTCCACTTCTGTAACCAAAGATTTCAGACATAAACAGATAAGAATTTTAATATCCTGCAAATGCAGCCATTAGCAGGTTTTCCTAATAAAATTATGAAATGATGAGAGAGCCTCAGGCAATGTGGATGCACACAGTACTTCATCACACACACAAATCTCAATCATTATTTAAAGACAACCCATCAGAGCCTGTGGAAAGCCCCACAGTTGTGTATCAACACTTCTTGTCAACAACAACATGCAAGTGTCTCAAAGCTGCACCCAAACCCAGCAGAGAGGAGCCTGGTCCCTTCCCCTGAGAGGAATGGGAGCACTGCTGTTTGTATCTGGAGTTCACTGGGCACTGAACTGGGACCCAGACAGCTTTCCAGTCTTATTTCCCATTAGTCAACACATTCCTGCTAATCTCATTTACAACTTCAGAGCAAGAGCACAAATACAACACTGGAACAATTTCTCCAAAACTTGTCCATCTCCCACTCAAAATACCTTAGTTTTTCTGGGCCTGTTTGATATATTCATGGGCAATTTTCAACTTGCTCTTGTGCCAACTTCCCCCATCAGTTCAAACGAGCCTTTTCCTCCCTGAGCTTCCCTGTGCAATGCACTCAGAGCCAGCAGTCACACCCCCTCTCAATTTTTGATTTCCCAAGCTAAACAAGCCTCTCTGGAGCACCAGAACACCACAGTAACTCCTGGGACATGCACACATCTTTGTACCATGCTGTGGGACTGCCACCTCTGTCACTGCCCAGGGGAGCCCAGCCCCTCCATGCACCCAGAGGGAAAGGAACTGTCTCTGCAGCGTGGTGCTTAGGTTAAAGGAGACAAATGGGAAGCCCTGATGGATTCTGTCAGGGAAAAATGGTTAATCTTATCTGGTCATCAATCAAAGAGAACTAAATTAGGCCATGAAATCTTTCTGGTCTAGGATTCCTGCTAATCATGCCTTGGGCTGTAGATGATTATCACTTTGCAGACTCATCCCTCAATAGCTGTTCATGGATTCCCAGAATCTGTGCTGATGGATAATTATCCAGCCTTTGCACCATTAACAGGATAAAGATGTGGTGCTGCTGTGTGCTAAACCACCACCTCATGTCACAGAGCATGGACCTGACTCTTCTTTCACTATTCTGGAATAGCAGAGCTGCAAATACACATCCCTGTAGCTGTTCCAGTCACACACTGGTGCAGGAGAGCAGGGGTCAACAGGCATCTCCCAAAACACTGCCACAGTGCTCAGGGGCACCCAGGTGAACACATCCCTTCCAGGACGTCAGAGGGAACTCTGAAGGAACATGATCCCACCAAAACTGCTGGGACCACATGAGTGGCCTGATAAATCCCAGGAATTAATCCATTTCATTGAGAACAGAATGGTTCTGCCTGGAGATGACAGCACTTTCCCTCTAACACAAGTCCCACGTACAGCACACACATGAACTAATGTGACAACACCACTGACAGACTTACTTTCAGAAAGTCATAAACATTCTTCTGGTGTCCCAAATAGAACTAGAAGTGCTCATGGGCAAGGAAAAAAGCAGTACAGGAAAAACAGGGCTCTCTCTGAACTGGCTTTCATTAGGAAGATTCACAGACTGACAAATGATTAATTCTCTCACTAAGCCATTAACTTCATAGATGATGACATAACCACAGTGACAAAAATACAGATACAGTTTATTTTACAGTGGGCTGCAAACCTTTCCAGTCCTGACAAACACACTGAAAATTGAGCTGTATCTTCTCTAGGGGAAAAAATACCTTTGCTTAGGAGATTAGTATTTCTATCTTTAGTTCATAGCCATTCCATGCTGCTGTTATTAATAGTGCCATAAATCTGCCCTAAAGTGATGGTTTTTAATTACTGAATTACTGACCTCAGAGGGAATAAAGCATACAAGATCTGGGCCTCTCAGAACAGCATTAGGAAGCCACTCCCTGAGCAGACAGACGGGTCCAGCTGTGTGATGAGATGAGACCTGCTGCACCCCGAGCCTGTGTCACCCAGAGCAGCGACCCGAGCAGCTGTGCCACCAGCTCTGCTGCTTCTCTGCGGGGTTCAGTGCCCTGCCCGGGGCTGCGAGCACCGGGGCACGGGGCAACCACAGCGGGTCCAGCCCCGGCAGCACCGGGGGGATCGGTCACACCCAAACAGGAGGGGATCGGTGGGACCGGGTCAGATCGGGGAATCAGTCGGACCCGGTGTAGGGGGAAATCGGTGGGACCGGGGTCAGATCTGCTGGACCCGGTACCGGGGGGGATCCGTGCTACTGGGGTCAGATCTGCCAGACCCGGTATAGGGGGAAATCGGTGGGACCGGGGTCAGATCTGTCAGACCCGGTATAGGGGGGGATCCGTGGTACTGGGTCGGATCGGGGAATCAGTCGGACCCGGTACCGGGGGGTGGCGGTCCCGGAGCGCCCCCTGGCGCTCCCGCGCGGCACCGCTGCAGTCCCGCCCGAGCTCCCCCGCACTCCCGGGGTCCCGCACATCCTGCCGTGCTCCCCCCGCACTCCCGGGGTCCCGCCGAACTCCCCCCGCACTCCCGGGGTCCCGCACGTCCCGCCGAGATCCCCCGCACTCCCGGGATCCCGCCCGAGCTCCCCCGCACTCCCGGGGTCCCGGGCTCGGCCCCGCAGCAGCTCCCCAGGAGATGCAGGCGCGGGTACAGAGTCAGGGGCCGCCGGAGCAGCAAACTCGAGAGCCGCAAATGCAGAATAACTCCGTAACTCACCGTGGAACGCGCCGTTGTCCGCTAGGAAGTGCCGGCAGTACTGCAGGCAGCTCTTCTTATCCAGACTCCAGTAACTCATCGTGAGGCAGCTTCCCGCTCACCATCAAAGGCTCTGACCCTGCAAGGCAAACGGCAGTGGGTAACTGGGAATTAATTTACAAAAAGGGCCCCCAACTACTGCAAGCGCTGTAGTTACTTGAGCCCTTTATGCAAAACAGCGCATTGGCATCAAACAAAGGTGACAACAAATGTAATTCTTCGTTCCCCAAACGTGCCCATCTCCACGGACACATCGCCTGGACGGAGCCAGAGCTGCACTGGTGCCACCAGCCAGCGACTGCCAGGGAGCAATTGACAGCCCTGTCACCCCTGTCACCATCACCCCCCAGCCACCGCGGGCCTGCAGAGACGATCAATCGAATCCATTCAGTGATGCTGTCCCATATTTGACAGGCTACAGACACGTCTGACAACACCACAAAACCATAAATCCTCCCCAAGTGAAGGTTATAGTAATTAGAAAGGTGAGTCAGAGGTAATCACCCCCCGGTTTCCAGACCCGGTTCCAGAGTTCTGGGGACACAGGGTCGCTGTGCCCTTGCCCTTGGCAGACACTGGCCCGTGGCACTGGGGGTGAAATCGCCCATGGACAGGCAGCTCGAGCCTGGGGAGCAGCAGTTACATCAGCCACCCAAAATTAACACTGATGGCGACAGGCAGGCACACAGCATTCCATACTTCTTTGAAGCCATGGAATTCTTAATCTCCTGTCCTGACACCAAATCCTTTCACTGGATGCTCCTTCTCCCTTTGCTATTTTATGAAGTTCAGGTTCTGGTTTCAGCAATCCAGACACCCCTTCCTGTTACAAGCCCACTTTGGTCTCCCATTTTATCTCCCTCCCACCTTCACTCTGGTCAACCCAGCTGCTTGCTCGCCCACACTTGGCACAAACAACTCCGACTGTCTTTATCCAAGCGATTCTAGCAGGATGTAAGGACACTGCCACCCAAATCTCACAAAACTACTGCCAGGGGGCCTTAGTAACAAACCCACCCCTGAATGAAGCACTGCAGCACATGGAGTGCTTGGCCTGCAGCTCTGCTGAGGGACACACATCCATTTCATTCAAAACAAAAAGGACAAGACATAATCTGAAATCCCAGCCAACGGGACTCCTCTGATGTTTAATGACCAATTTAGCTACAATCATTTCCTGGGGCACAGCCACTGCACTCAGCTAACCAGGGAACAGAACCTGGAGAACTTTTCCCCCGTTCCCAGTAACCCGTGCCTCGGTGTCAGTGTTTGTGTTGAGTTCCAAGCCTTAGAGAGCCACAGGCCGGTCCCAGTGACACCCGTGCTGTTCCTGGCTCTGTCTGAGGGGAGCAGGGATGGTCTGGATGCTCTGCTGCAGGTGTTTGTGCTTTGCTCCATCCTAAACCATGCCCAGGCTCCCCCTGGGGGGGTGTTTTGGGAATGGCCCGTGTGTTGTTTACACTAAAGCTGTGTTTTGCCAAACTTTGGGACCCAAGCAGCAATACCCACTGCCCCTGCCAGGCTTCATCCTCTACACTTCCTGCACTTTCACCCTGGCCACCCACGAGCTTTCCCTATAGCCAGCACTAAGGCCGCTCTCCCAAGCTTAATTAGTGAGACACAAGCTGTTGGTTACTTTTAAAGCACAGGAGTAACACCACAGTCCAGCCTACTGCCAGGCTTTTCGCTTTAGGCTACAGCAGCACACGAGGCGTGGCGGTTTAATTAAGGAAACCGTATCAAATATTCACCGCGAAGAATTTGCACACAATAAAAGCAGATCTTATCTCCCGCGCGGCTCCCACACAGCAGCCGGAGCGCAGGGGAGATTTCCAGGGAAATGCGGCAGTGGATCCATCCTGCAGTGCCTCTGAAAGAGCCCCGAGCCCCCTGCCCTCCCTCTCCACCGCCGCTGATACAATCCCCCTTTGTTCTTGCACAAAGGCTTCTCCCACACCACGGTGGCCCCTCGGAACAAAGGTTCTCCCGGGCACATCAGGGATGAAGGCGGACTCCCGAAGGGGTTGTTGCATCAGCTGACACAAACATCCCGCAAGAAAACCTTCCCAAGAAACACCAGCAGTTTTTTGGATAGTCCTTAAAGTTATTTGCTTTACAAGGTTCCAGGAGAGCCCAGCCAAGACCATGCCTTACCCTAGAATACAAAAAAAAGGCAAACAAAAATCCCAACCAACCCCACACTTGGGCCAAATACCATCATTTCAAAGGAGCACGCACTTAGGAACTTAACTGCACACAAATTTGCATCATTTCAATACAGGAGAAAAAGAACATTCTGTCTATGCCAACGACTGAAATGTGGGCTGTACCTGGATCACTTATTTTCAACATGCAGAATAAACTATTAGAGTAAAAAGTGCCTATAAGCATATAATTAGATTTAATTGGGACTGTAACAACAAAACTGTTTTGGCAAAAAGCTACCAAAATCCTGACCAGATATAAATCTGAGTTCAAAACCAGCTCAATAAAGCAGCCAATTCAGAGAGAGTTGAAAACACTCCTCACTTTTCCACTCTGCAGGTTTCTTAGCTTGGGGTATCATTTTCACAATTCTCACAAAAATTCCTGCAGGTTCAGCCCTGAGCCTGCCACGTTCATTCCAAAAGGTAAAACAATCAGTGCTTCACCACCTGAGAGCAGAGATGCTACTGCAGCATCAGGAACCCACCTGCTTTGTATCTGGATAAAGTGTATTAACCTGGAAGTTGAGTAAGGAGCCCAGTATGTAGAAACACAGCACCTTGAGAGAACTGTATCTGCTATTTTTGCTGATTATTTTCCATTAAACCTGTCAGCTGCCTTATTTCAGTGCTTTGAGCACTGTGTTCCATAAGAGACATTTTCCAAAGAGCTTTGATTAGCTGTATAGAGCTGTACTTTACAAAAGAATTATTAATGGAAGAAAACTGATACTGCTCAAGTTATTAATGGAAGTAAACTGGTATTGCTTGTTATTAATAGAAGTAAGCTGATATTGCTCGGAGTTTGATGCAAGGAATAAGTTAACTTACATATTCACGTGTGCATGCATGAATGAACAGTGCAGATACAGAGAGAGATGAACAAATATCTCTTTGTTATCACAAAGTGGGTAAACTCCTCACAGGGCAAGTTTCATTCTGTACATGCTTTATGAAGTGATTTGACTCTGGAAGTTGTGGAAATGAACATGTAAGGTATTCTGGATGCAGCAGAGGATGCATATGCCCTGTCTGGGTTGGGAGAGATGCTTCTCACAGCACGAGGCTCAGCACCAAGGAGAACATCTGACCCCCATGTCTCACTGTATTCTGCAGTTTCCTCTCACACACAGAAAAACCTGGTGCACTGTGCAGGGAATTCCCTCATTCCAGGGCATCACCACGCTGTTACCAGCAGCTGCAGGCTGAGCCACACTCAAACATTCTCAGCTTGGGCTGTTGGAAAGGCTTAGAATGGAACTGTCCTGGAAAGCAGCAGCACAATCCAAATATTTATCTGCAGCGCTTAGCCTGGACACTGAGCAGGTCCCCGGAGTGAAGAGGGAACAAGCACACAGCCAGAAAGGTGTTTGAGCCTGGTGACAGCTCAGAGCAGCACACTGAGGGACTTCAGGGGCTGAGACTGCTGATCCTGCCCCTTCTCACCTGCCCTCTGCCCTGCTGGTGCCCACAGCACTTCCACAGCTACCAGCAGTGACTCCAGCAGACACCAGGGATCCTTCCTAAAGGCAGCACTGCAGGACACTGGCACTGCCCTCAGACAAAACCACAGCTCCAGGAGAGGGATCATTCCTAAAGGCAGCACTGCAGGACAGTGGCACTGCCCTCAGACAAAACCACAGCTCCAGGAGAGGGATCATTCCTAAAGGCAGCACTGCAGGACACTGGCACTGCCCTCAGACAAAACCACAGCTCCACTGTCAGCAGTTTCAGAGCTTGTATCTACCCAGTGAACACACGTGGGAAGTATGACTTATCAAAACCTGTTTCCTTTCCTTAGCCCCAAATGGTGTATGATGTTCATATTACTGGTAATAAAAAGAGAGCCCAGAAAACACTGAATATTGAGCAGGCTACTGATTTTGGAAGCTTGTGGCTGTTAATGACAAATCTTAGCATGAAAAATAGTTCAGAGATACTGGAATCTATAATTGACATAAAGGAAAAGTATAACAAAATAATAATATAAATTTTTAAAAAGGTAAGAATGAGAAGAGCAACCCAGAGTCACGCAAAGGCCAGCCCAAGTGTGTGGTGAAAGTAATTCTGTGATGGAAATGATGCTGCAATAGCCCCAGCTATGGTCAGAGCCCTCTGAGGAGCTTTAGAGATCTCAGTATGGGAGGGAGGACAGACCATCTGGCTGGCACTAAGCAGCAGGAACAGAGTCCAGAGAGAAAGACTGGGCTTTAGTGTGGCAGCTGTGATTGTGGTGGGGGCATGCAGCATCTCTGAGGACACCATCTCGTGTGGGCAGCTACCTCCCAGTCACTGCAAACAGAAAATAAACACCAAAGGACAAATACCACTTGGAACTTCCCCTGGAGAATCCTGGAGTGGTAATGAAAACCTAAGCAATTCAGCTTCACAACAGACCTCCAGTGTCATTAGAAGGGAGGGAGTGAAGTGCCTTATCTCCACTTTGATAATAAACAAGAGATTCACTTGCTCTTCTCAGGAGCAGAGCAAGGGCTGCCCAGAGGGGAGCACTGGGTTTCTCTACACTTTCTTAGCTCAATAAAGAAATGTTCCACATCAAGCTGTACATCATTTCCCATCAGCACTCAGCAGCCTGGCAAACACTGTGCAGAGCACACAGACACTTCTCCAGGACATGCTCCCAGAGCCCAGCCCTTTGTTACACCGAGATTAGAAATAACAAGCAACTGACCAGAGGCAGAGGAGTCACCTGGGTTTCTGTTCACATCACAGCCAGGAAACTTAATGCCCTCACCAACTTCCTTTCCCTGGACCATATTAAAATATGCTGCAGGTTCTCTCCTAGTTAATCAGTAGCCATCAACAGGAACTTCCCAATCCATGTTTTTACTTTCTAACCAAAGTGACAACTCTGGTGGAACAACCCCCAAGCTTTCAGAGACCAGTTCTGAGCAACATGGGCAGGATTTTTTTGAAAAGAGTATCCACAAACCAAAGAAGTTCTTGGATGAAAAGCTTAGCCATAGCTAGACCTAAAAAACAAATCTGGAGAGATTATAAAGCCTTAATATGACAATATTCCATGGGGCATTCACCCATCTGCAGTCTTGGGCTTCTTATTCCACTAAGCCACTAACAGTCACCCAAATATTGCTAAGCATTTAAGCTGGTCTAAATTCATACAGATTTAGATTTAATTGTCACACAAGCCAGGCTCTAAGAGTTCCACACATCATCTGTGCAAATCTCCACTTTAATCAGCATCAAATATCAACATTCACTCAAAATAACTTGCATAAACATTACTAAAGTTACACATATGGGAGCCAGGCAGAATAGGCAAGGCACACAAGATGGAAGTTCCATACTGCTGACACAAAAATACATTTTCCCAACAAATTGACATCATTTTCATACTTACAAAACAAAGTTCTACCTACCTGTGGTATTAACTACGTCATTAATGTATGGCTACTTTGCAGAGTTAAAGCATCTTGTATAAAACAAAAAGCTTTAAAAGTACCCTCAAAGTTACACTCCCTTTTGAACAGCAAATATTTAACCATAAATATTACCAGCATGGAAAAAAACATCAACAGTGCTTGGCAACAGAAAACAGAACTATCCAGTAGGGGACCCTTTTCTTATTTCTCTAGGAACTGGTCTGGAGGAATAAAAGAGATTTTTGCTTGGTTTATTTTTCTGAGAGATGAGTTCCCTAATCAAATGTGCCATGAGGCCAGAACAGCTGTGCTGGTACCATGCTGGCAGCAAAGGTGTCAGAAGGGACAAGCCAGAACAGGAGCAAAGAATCCTGTGGATTTCCCTGAGAGCTACTGGAAACTCAGAATTCAGAAATGTCTAATCAAAGGGGGAAGGTCACAGAGTTTGGGATGCAGATACTGCACTTGCAGGCTCTTAGATAGATTAGATTTATTGAAAATATAGATTTTTTAAAATTTTTACCAGGTTTAATGTGGTATTTTGGCTATTCCCCCACTAAACACAGCAGATGAAGACAAGAGGCTCAGCCCAACCCTGACTGCATCCAGTTTGGGTCCTGCTAGAGGACAAATTCCCAGGATTTGCTCTCCAGGAGCAAGAGGAGCAGGCTGGGCTCCCTGCACAGCAGCACAGCAGCGAGCCCCCCGTGCAAAGCACACCTGTACCTGTGCCAGCCCACAGCACCCCCTGCTCCTCCCAGGGCTGTGCATTCCCCTGCAGCTTTTGTTCCCAGCTTTCCCCACTCCTTCTGGAAGCCATGAAAAGCATGTGTCAGCACAACTTGCTGCTGAGGAAGGCATTAGAAAGGATTTGAACTGACTCCCCATGGCAACGGACCCTGAAAGGGAATTAGCATTTGCTCCCCATTCCTCCAGAAGCCTAAATGGAATTTTTCTCCTCTTTAAGGAATTATTTGCAGGAGGGCAGTGTGCTGCTGCCTCTGAGGTTCAGCAGGCACAGCTTCAGCTGGCACCTCTTTGCACACCCTGTTCAGGGTAGCACTCATCCCACCAGACATGGGATGGGTAGATATGACAGAGTCCATCCATGTTTTCCTGACACAGACCTCCAATGCTCTGCACACCTTTCTGCTGCATCTGCCAGCTTTGGACACTCATTCACCAATCCAAATCAGGTCTGTGTTTGCTGCACAGAGGATTTCAAACTGCAATGAGTCTTCCTGTAAATGAAAATGTAAAATGTACAGAGACAACTCACAATGTGATAAATTGTGAAGATAAAAATAGGACACCTGGGAAGGACTTGTGCCAATGCAGCCATGTCCAAGGCACCTGCACCTTGTGTACCTGAGGGAGTGGGCATTTCACACCATAATATTCTCTATGCTGGACATCAACTAACACAGTCAGGAATTGCTAATATTCTACCCTTTTTTTTTTTTTTTTTTTTTTTTCTTCACCTGTGGGTGGAAGAGCAACCAAGCAAAGAAGGAGAAACTTGTTGAGGCTCAGCACAGCCTGGTGTGACCCAAACCATCCCAGCCACACGCTGGGTCATGCTCAGGGTGCAGAGGAACAGGAACTCCAGGTCAGTTCCAATAAATCCCATCTGGAACTGAGCACACACCACAGCCGGGCTCCACCTGAAGTTACCTTGAGTTACTTCAGCCTGAAGAGACTCACACGGGCACCTCATGCCAAGACTTGTAACACACACAGCCCAACGCCCTTGGAGTGGTTTTACATCCTTCAGTGGTGACTGACCCCCACCAGGGCACGTGGCACCCTCAGCACCCTGTGCCTGGCTTCTGCTAGCCCTGCAACAGGAGTCTGCTCCAGCCTCTGCCCACCCCTCTCTGCCCCTGGGAACCTCTGTGAGCACCCACCTGCAGTGTCAGGTACTTCCTCACACTGTGGAACCCCCAGCCTGCCTTCCCATCCCTCAGAGCTGTGCTCCACATCACTCTCAGCCACCCAGGCACGCCTGGATGGTTCTGTAGAGTCAGATGAGCAGCTCCAAAGCCAGGAGAGCAGAGGGCAAACTGAGATCTCTGCAGGAACAACAGTGCCCTCCGTGACCATGGAGACTGGGACAAGAAAGCCACCTTTGTTAAGAAACAATTCCAGTTTCCTAAAACAAACAAGAAAGGAGGAAAACAAACCAAAGCAGTACACAGGAACACACAGCTCTCTTCTGGCCGTTAGATCAGTCTGGCACCACCAGAAGCACCTTCTGCTTGTAGGCTGGGCAGCACAGCCAGACTTGTCCCTGGCACAGGCAAAGCCACAGTTCAAACCAATGAATCACCGCCCAGGGAACCACGCTTTGCTGGCCAGTGCCTCCAGCTGCCTCCCAAAACAACAGCCAGGACTGCTCAGGGCATGCTGTGCATCCCACCGTGCCACAAAACTGCTTGTGCAGCACCCTCACTTCAACACAGCCGAGTACATGTGAAGCACTCATCAGGAGTTTCTCTGAGAGCCTCCAAGGCAATTCGGCACGAGTGTCTCACCTCCTGTGCAGCCACGAGCAGAAAATGCTGCCCTACTGCAGACAGCACAGCCGGTCTCCAGCAAACCTGGAAACATACACTTGTGTTCCTAATTTGGAGAGTTTTCGGGTTTTAACATTCAGGATTGTTTAAAAGCCCAGAGCAAACAAACAAAACAAATCTCCACACCACCCACTATCCCACGTGGCTGTGCCCCGGCTCTGCCATCAACGTTATCAATTTAAATTGAATGCGATCTTGGGTGACACCTTAGAAAAAACTCAGCTTATTCAGATTTCATTAAAGGAAAACTGCTCCATTTATAGAAAGTTTACTTTCTAGAGCCAGCAGAAACACAGAGCTTAAAGTCTTTCCCAGAAATTAGGAAGCCAAATCGTGAACAGAGGACTAATTTTCATTCTGTATTTTGATGCTCATGTAACTGCTTTATTTCCACGAGTATTTCTTGTCAGTGTTTTAAATTACAGATCAGCTCATGCAAAACTGGGAGCTGTTAATAGCGGATGGCCTCTCCTTTGCTTTAACGGAGTGAAAATTTTATTCTCCTTCTCAAATACCGGTGATTTTGATCAAAGTCATGGCGGGACACCCGCCTCAACGGCTGAAAGGACAGCAGCATTAAATCAATTCCCTAGGCAACCTCCCAAGCCGAGCCCCTATTGTTCAAATAATGAGTTGTGCACCACTTGATCCCAACCCACCAGCTGATCCCCATTTTTATAGACAATAGGTAGCACAGAACCAGAAAGCACCCGTGAACTGATCATTTCTCACTCAGCTGATAAAACTTAACGTTTCTTCCTGTAACAGCCTATGGGCATTTTTAACTGTAGGAAAAGAGCATCCTTCAGAGTTAGAAACAGATTTTTAAAAAGTAGCACTCTCAAACTTATTCCAGGGAGCTGATGCTCAAAGAATCGGGAAGACTTTTTAACAGCATGCATGTACTCTGCTGCCTCTCACCTCCCAAAACTCTGGATTTTCTGTCCATATCCCACATTATCTTTAACTCAGGTGCCTCACTGCAGGGTTGAACCCTACCTCTCTCTTCAGCATTGTCGCCTGCAATTATTATTTTACATTTCAGAACAAACACAGTAACTTTTCTTTCTTTTCCTAAGTTTTGCAACATGTGGGCCAGAAGTCCCAAGGACAAGTAAATCAGGAGGGCCCCCTGAAAACAGGCAAACATTGTGTTTTATAACTCAGGAGTTAAAGCACACTTTAAACAAAGAGCCTATGACTGGTCCATCAGATAAGGCTTATATCTTTCTCCCTGGAATTTAATAACACTTCTTCTAAAATACTTTTCGGTCAAGTGGAGCTGAAGTTCCCAGAATTGCAGAGTAGCTTAATTACAACAAAAAAGTGCATGGAGATTAGTGAATTGTATTTCCTTTTTTAAAAAAATGGTTTATGGAGTAGGCAGTAATACAGAAATAAGGTATTTTTATGGAGGACTCAATCCAGCAAGAGGCTGGACTCTTGTCGGCACCGTCCAGGTGGGGCCAGGCGCTCCCCACCTGCTGCTAGCTGCTGTCCTGCGCTCCTCAGGGGGGTCGGGATTTTCCACCAAGCCTCACTGAACACGGGCTGGGGCTCGCTCCGGTTTCACTGCCCGCAGCCCAGGTGCTGCCCTGGCACATGGCGAGCGGGGCACGGCGGCTGCAGCGCGTCCCGGCGATCCTGCCGTGCCCAGCAGCACAAGCACGGCCGAGGCACGGCGGCTGCAGCGGCACCGGGAGCGCACAGCCAGGAGCGGCTGTGGGAGCGGCTCCAAAGAAGTCACACCTCGCAAACCCGCACCGAGAACCCGGGGAGAAACCAGCCCAGGAAAGCTCGCAGGGAGCCGCGCACAGCGACGGGGCGCGGGGGTCCGGTCCGCCCTCACTCACCGCGGCCGCCGGGCTGGGCTCGGTCCGGTCCGGTCCAGCGCTGTCCCTCGTCAGCACACACAGCCCGGCCCGGTGCCGTGCGGCCGCACAACCCGCTCCGTTCAAACGGCGCGGGGACACACACAGCCCGGCCCGGCCCGGTGCCGTGTGGCCGCACAACCTGCTCCGTTCAAACGGCGCGGGGACACACACAGCCCGGCCCGGCGCCGTGTGGCCGCACAACCCGCTCCGTTCAAACGGCGCGGGGACACACACAGCCCGGCCCGGCCCGGTGCCGTGTGGCCGCACAACCTGCTCCGTTCAAACGCCAGCGCTGCCGCCCGCCCCGCCCGGCGCGGCCCGCCCCCGGCGCGGGCCCTGCCCAACCCCGGAGCGGATTCACCGGAGCGGAGTGAAAAGTCCCATCCGCCCGGGAGCGGCTGCGGCGGCCCGAGCCGAGATCCAGCCCCGGTGTTACCGCGGCCCCGCGCCTGTTCAACCTGCTCCATTGCTCCATTGTGTGTGCTGTGAGCGGCGGGGAGCGCTGCTCGGGACTGAGCCCCCAGCCCCGCTTCCCTCAGCACCGCCCGGGACTGAGCTCCAGCCCCGCTCCCCTCAGTACTGAGCCCCCGACCCGCTCCTCTCAGCACCGCCCGGGACGGAGCCCCCAGCCCCGCTCCCCTCAACACCGCTCGGGACTGAGTCCTCGGCCCCGCTCCCCTCAGCATCGCCCGGGACGGAGCCCCGTGCCCACGCTGCCGGTGCGCTCCGCGGGGCCGGGGGTGTTTATTGCCGTTTGCCTGACATGCCACACCGGCAGTAAAAAGCATGTGCGGGGTCGGAGGTATTTTCTTGGGCCATTTGGAGGCCGGGTCTCTCCTTTCATTCCCTGTGGTCCTTTGAAGATGTTGCACCGCTCACGGCACATTCAGAGCTGCAGGGGCAAAGGCATAAGTGCTGAAGTTTAATCCCTGTTCTCATTGCCAATCACAGAACTGCCTTTTCTGTTGGAAATCCTCTGCTGCGGGTGAAGGGAGGGATGGAGCTCCTGAGAACAACCATGGGGGTTTTATAGAACGGGGGAAATGCTGCTTCCCCCCCAGCCAGCCCAGCCCGGAGCTGCAGAAATTTGTCTCTGCTCCTATTCCTGCTTTTCCAATAGCCAGGCCTCCCACAGAGACAGGATCTGCAACCTCTCAAGCCCTGCACAGATGGAAAGCACAGCTTTGAACTGAATTGGGCTCTTCTGAGGGGGGAGGGTCTGCTGGTGGGTTGGTTTTTTTTAAAGATAAGCCCTGCGTGATAAGGAAAACAGCATTAACAAACAATTACAGGACCTGACCCTGAAGAAATCATTTGTCACTGCAACCCAAATCCATGTGAGGGAACAACACGCTCGGCTCACATTCGCCCACACCTCACCTCTGCTTGCTAGAAATGCAGCATTTGGCTTCCTGAGACTTCTCTCTCAGCCTTACAGTGGATTTTTGTGATAAATCCTCCTGTGAGTCATCTACAGAACAGAAGTGCAAAGTCCAGATTTATATTTAATTATTACAGAAAATAAATCAGAAGTGTATAATGATGCCCAGCTTGGAAAAGCTCCTCCTACTCCCCAGACCTAGGAACAGGAACACCGCTAAACCCCCACGAGAAGTGGATTTTTGAATGGAACTTTGGGGTTAAAACCCAGCTTTGAGTTTTGCTTTGGAGGTGCCACAGCCAACCTAACCCTCTGACTGTCCCAGAACCACGATGCTGGCTCAGCCCTTCACTGTCCTAGGCATAAACCCAGAATCTCTTTTCCAATTTCCCTTTTCCAGCAGGCACAGAGCCCTGGTTTGCTGCCCCAGAGCTGCCTCCTCTCCCCCACGCTGGGTTCCAAAACACTGCAGGTATTTCACGGCTCACTGCTCCCCAGCACCAGCCTCACCCTGGGAAGACCAGGAACAAAAGGAGTAAAGAACCACTAACATCTATTCTTACCCAAGGAAACTGTTTTTTTTTTTAAGGATCTTAAGAGTCACAACTTTGCCCTGAAGTCAGCAGAGAAAATGCTGATGTAGCAAGTAATTGCCAGACAAGCAGTGCTCAATTAAGGTTTTTTTGTACCACACTCTTTTCCCCCTTGTTTCACTGGAAAGCAATCACACAGAAAAGAAAATCTGTAAAACACTGCACTTTAAATAAATATTGGGACTGTGGGAGGTTAAACAAGGGTCAAGGGCTTGGTATATAAAAGATGTAACAATGAACTTAAGAAATTCAATCTTTATTCTGAGAATATTTACAACATAAATAGTAATACACTCACATACTTCAGATGTGTATCAAAAATAAAGCAAGAATTCAACTTCTTAGCACAGTCTGATCTTCCTTGTCAAATTTCATGTTGAAATTTTATATTAATCTAATTTTAGGCACTTACAGAACCATCAGAAAAAACAACACAGGTTTTTCCTCTTGAGATGAAAGTTGTCTTTGAAAAATTTGGAATCCTGACATTATATTCTTTGATACACCAAATTATGTTTTTTTTTTTTCCCTGAGGAACTTTAGTTATTACAACCTTATCAGCTTTTTAAGATCAGACATAACAAATCACCTTTTATATCACTAACAATGCAACTCATTATTCAAGATGAATGAGTTTTAAACCACAAATTACACCAAGAAATAGCCTAAGAAAAGGATTCAAACAAAAAGGGTGTGTTTAAACCCATCCCAGGAGCTCTGTAAAGGCCTGACAGGGGGTTTCAATGGCACATTGCAGAGGTGTGAAGCGACTCTGCCCCTCAAGCCTGCACTGGAGCACAGCTGGGAGGAGTTTAGCAGGTGGGAAACTGAACAACGAATTTGGGACACCACTGTGGGGAAGTTTGGCACCAGAATATTTTCACTGGTGGCCTGCACGCTGCTACTGAACTTCAATCCCACCTGGGTTGTAATAAAGGATATATTCTAAATAACCATGAACTGGGGGGTTGTATTCTGTGTAACCCATGAACTGTGGGGTTTGTGCTCGAGACAGGGACCCTCAACATCACTGTTTGTGATCACAACACAACTTGGGGAACTGCACTCCCCACCTCTTCACCTCTCAGCAGAGCTTCTAACCGAGCTCACAAACTCCTTCAGCCTCTGCAGGAATTTATTGCTGCTTATGCGCTCCTGGAGTGTTTCAGAGTAGCTCTGGTCTCTCCATATGCCTTTATGTGCCTTCACAGCCTTTAGCTCAGCCCGGAGGAGCCTTTTGTGCAGTTTCCAGTAGAGGCGGGAGTGGTGGGGCAGCCCCTCAATCTGGGCTGCTCTGGCCAGCCCTTGCCTCAACAGCTCTTCGTTCAAGCACGTGCTGAGAAATCCACCCTGTAAGAACCACAAACCACAATAAATAGATATTCACCATTGAAACTGGGCTGTTTGGGGTTTGGTGTGAGCTCCCTCAGAGGTACAAGCTTTACTCATGGCTTTAACTTTGGCAGAAGTTAGAAGTGAAGAGGAATCCAGGTGATTTAAAAGCCAACGCCAGTGTGAGGGTGGCAGGCCCTGGCACAGAGAAGCTGTGGCTGCCCCTGGATCCCTGAAGTGTCCAAGGCCAGGCTGGACAGGGCCTGGAGCAGCCTGGGACAGTGGGAGGAGTCCCTGCCATGGGCTGGGACTGGATGCTCTAAGTCCCTTCCAACCCAAAGCAGGCTGTGATTCTATAATGCAATGCATTTGTGAGGGAACATTGGATAACAAACATCAGGCTAATCAGAACTACAGCATGCCTTTTTGGCACTGGCAGAGAAACACATTCCTGCCATGAATCAGTCTGAAAAACTGCTCCTGCAATCAGACTTGCAAATGCAACATTTAAAATTCACACTAGGGAGGATAAATCATAAACAATAACATTTGTTAACTGTACTGAGATAACTGTGTGACTAGAGTCACATCTAAAACTGCAGATAAGAGCCAGGCTTTGTGTCAGTACCTTATGGACTAGAACGAGGCAGTCCAGGGCCGAGCTGTCCCTCCCCAGGAGCTGGAACCAGAGGGGCTGTTTGGGGAGCAGCTCCCTCTGCAGCCAGGCTGTGCCACCTGGAGCCAGCTCCACCCCGGCCAGGCGGATCAGCAGGAGCCCCTCTGGCTGCCCTGCAAAGAAAGGGACCAATCTGGTGCTGGGGGAAAGCTCAGCCTTTGCACAGACCCTCAGCTGTTGGTAATGACTTGGTTCCTGCAGACTAAAAGAATTCCTTTTAGTTCCTTTAAGCAAACAGGAATTTGGTCTCATCTCTTCTTCAGAAAAAAAAAAAAATCAAGATTGCCGAATTCAAAATGAGTTGTGGTTTATTTTGCACACAAAGAAGAAGATCTGCTCCCACTCTCAGTCCCTATCCTCCATGCAAAGGGGCAGGAGCATCAGCACCTGCTGGTATCTGCATAGCCAGTGAGAGTCACAGACTTGATGGACAGTTTCTTTCTGACAGCAAAACTGTCCTCAAAAATGTGTGTCTGCAAATAAAAGCACAATCCCAACAGGGGCTTTTTGCCAGGAATGAGGTGAGCTGTGCAAGCAGAAGCACTGCCTGAGTGCTCACTTCTGCTGCTGGAAAATACCACAGTAACTATAAGGATGAACACAAACACTGCAGTGACAAATTCTGCACGGGTCTCCTCATGTCTTTTATTGCCCAGTTTCCCACCTGCAAAGCACAGAAACACCAAAAGGCAGAGCTGGAAATGTGCCTCAGCTCTTCCTCTCAAGCTTGCAGCCACTCTAAGAGCAGCACATTTCATTCTGCCCTTGCTCTTCACACTCTTTTCCTCATTACTCACATTTTCTCTGGATGGCTGTGAAGAAAGGAATGCTGATGGGAATGTGCTCAACTTCTAGGCCCTCCTCTGTGATGTGATGTAATTTCCCTCTCAGTTTCACGTTCTTTTCTACGAACTCCACAGGTATTTCCAAAGGACTTACGAACTTTGTTGTCTATTGATGGAAGGAAGAAAAAGACAAAATTTTAAGAAAAAATATAGAGCAGTTACAGCTGCACTAAATCCAACTTCTTGAAACAGTTTGAGAAATTACACCTCTATTATTAGACACCATGGGCAAGTAAATATAGACATATATTTAATAGTGATCAGCTGCAGAAGCTGTGCCAGCCTCTCCACACTTATCATTTTCCCTGTTTTACAGGACTTGCAACGTCAGTGTGGACATAAAAACCAGGTTTAGAGAAAGAACAGAAACTGCCATTTTCCCAGCAATGCCTGTTGAAGTTTACTTGATTCCCCGAGAAAAGAGTGTTTTAGAAGCAGCCTGAATGGGGCTGGGATGGGGGTGAAAGGAAGCCAGAGGACAGACAGGCTGAAAACAAAGGCGGAGCAGGGAGGGCAGAAACAACCCCGCCTTTGATGCCAGAGGCAACCAGGAGAGGGACAAAGGCAGGTGAACAGCTTTGAGGAGATCACAAGAAGATTAAATTTGATACTACAGCCTGGGAGGATCCAAAGGGGATGGTTATGTGATCACACACAAAAACCAAGCTGAGCAGCAGCAAAAACTTGGGCCGTGGCACAGGAATGGAGCAGCCACAGGTTTGGGGTGAGGGAAAAGGACAATGAATTAAGACCCCCAAAATTTAAGACACTGGGGTCTCACTGTAAGAGGCCATAGCAGAGCACTGACCTACTTCTACAGAGCTGTGAAACCCACTGAGCACTGATGTACAGCTGCTGATAAATGAACCCCCAGAACACCACAACTACAGATGTGTGTCCTATGTGTTATTTACTCAGCAAACCTCCCCTCGGTCCATAGGGCCTCCCACTGGCAACACGGGAATTTGGAACCTTGCAGGCAGGAAGCCTGGAGGTTTTTAGGAACTAAAGTTGTTCAAAGCTGATCTCATTTGCTCTGGAAGCTCCACCAGCCAGGTTAATGCATACACAGACACTTAAGTCAAAACCAACCAAACAAAAAACTGAGAAAAAGAATTTGTAGTTTCGGTTTTATGGTAGGATTTTAAAGTAAAAACTCCACACAAATGTTCTCTTGTATCATTTGGAACTGTGCAGGGGGAAGATGAAGGTGACTGCGATTTTTGAAGCAGCTGGAACCCTGTGGGAACACAGTGGCTCCTGCCCATGGAGGTTCAGCTTCTCCAGGAGTGAGCAGAGTGGTGTTAGTCCAGGTTGACCTGACCATCCTGGGAGTGAGGGAAGATTTGGGTGATGTTAAAAGCATTCAGAAGCAATTCTGTGAGTGAAGGACAGAGAATACACGAGGCAAGCAGCTATTTCAGCTGTGTTTGGACAAGGGAGGGTGGTTGAGCTGCACAGTGGGGCAGGCAGAGGGACCATTACCCCTCCCAGGGGAACAGGAACAGGCGACAACAGGGGACCCGTGGAAATCCCACAGGACAGTGACACCCAGCCCCTCAAGACCTGGATCAAACTTGGCTGTTTTTTTCACTTGTTAATCACTAGCTGCAGCAGGACCGTTATGATTAAGCAATCGCATTGTGAACCTTGCACGCCTGGCTAATCTTTAGTTTTAAGGCAAAGGGAAGACAATGCCAAGATGAATGGGCTGTCTGGAGCCACCAGGAGCTGAGGCAACCGGGCTGAGCCCCTGGGAAAAGGCGATTCCAGCACTGACCACTGACCCACTGACCACCCAGGCCAAAGGGACCCTTTGGGTATCAGACAGGAAAGATTTGGGCCTGCGGACTGACCAGCAGGAGAAACCACAGATACAGCCAACACAGAGGGGGCTGAGCGCGAACTGATGGAAAAGTGATGGAATTCCTAAGCAGTGAACGCTGACGCTTTGTTAAAATACATAAATAATGTGAAGTACTGAGGAATGGAAAGCACCAGCTTTGGGCAAAGCAGAACAAACCACGAGAACGCTTTGGCGGTGCCGGCGGAGCAGCCGCGGGCGGGAGAACCACAGGCTGTGAGGGAAGGGCTGCCCGGTTCTGAGGGGCCGTGCCGGGCTGCCCCCGGTTCTGAGGGGCCGTGCCGGGCTGCCCCCGGTTCTGAGGGGCCGTGCCGGGCTCTCCGCCGTTCCGAGCAGCCATATCGGGCTCCCGCTGCATTTCCCGGCTCTGAGGGGCCGTGCCGGGCTGCCCCCGGTTCTGAGGGGCCGTGCCGGGCTCCTCCTGCATTCCCCAGGCCCGTACCGGGCTCTGCGCCGTTCAGAGCGGCCGTGCCGGGCTCTCCCCGGTCCTGAGCGGCCGTGCCGGGCTGTCCCGGTCCCGAGCGGCCGTGCTGGGCTCTCCTCAGATCCCCCGCTCCCGTGCCGGGCTCCCCCGCATGCCCGGGCCCGGCCCCGCACTCACCACGCGGTAGCTCCGCGCCAGCAGCAGCACCCCGGCCACGGCCGTGCCGGCGATCAGGCCCTGCGGAGGAGATCGGGGCTCAGCCGGGCCCAGCCGGGCCCTCCCGGCCCGGTGCCCGCCCAGCCCCGCTGCCTGCCCAGCCCCGGTACCCGCAGCAGCCCCAGGTGCGCGTCCGCCCACTCGGAGAGCCGGGCCAGGGCCAGCGCGGCGCGCTCTGAGCCGCTGCCATCGGCGCGCTCCGGCATGGCCGCGTCCCGAGCGCCCCCGCGGGACCGGGAAGCGACGGGGAGCGACGGGGAACGCAGCCCGGGGCCCCACATCTGATTTACCGGCCCGAGCAGCCCCGCCCGGGACACTGCCACGGATCCAGGGGCAGCCGCAGCTTCTCTGGGCACCCTGTGCCAGGGCCTGCCCACCCTGCCAGGGAACGATTCCTGCCCAATGTCCCTGGCCTCTCTCCATGTGAAGCCATTCCCTGTGTCCTGTCCCTCCATGCCTTGTCCCAGTCCCTCTCCAGGCTCTGAAAGGGGCTCTGAGCTCTCCCTTCTCCAGGCTGAACTCTGCATTGAGCTCCTCAAACCTGTACCATACGTCCTCTGCTCCTTAAGATGCTCCTTCCGTCTTGACATTTTAAATTTGGTTTGTTATTCTTGTTGTTTTGGTGGGGGTTTTTTTGTTTGTTTGTTTTTATGGTTGGTTTTTTTTGTTTGTTTGTTTAGTTTGTTTTTTTTTTTTTTTTTTTTTTAATGTTAAAGATGTTTAAGTCCGCAATAATTCTAATGTTAAAAAGAAAAATCACTTTCAAACAGAGTTGGTAGGAAAAAAAAAGTAGCACGATCAAAATTTTGTGTGTGCTCTTCAACAGCCTGCTAAGGGGCTGGCACAGCAGCAACATTTTCAACTTTCAGAATGCTTACTTAAATTAAAAGCACTAAACCATAATCTGTTTCACCAGTTTGAAATAGGACATTTATTTCAGGTAACATATCTACTCCTACCAATTTGGAGTTTATGTGCAATTTTGATGCTGTTGAGATAATCTCATTATTGATAAGCAATCCTTAACCCATCTTTATTAGTGACAAGTTTCACTGGCACCTTTAGAAATAGTGAAAGTTGAAGGTAAAACTCAAATCTAACACACAGCAAATTTAATTTCTTAACTGCTGCACTTGAAGTTTTTCCTCACAATCAGAAAAGTTAAAACAAGCCCTCTAGGATGCTCAAGGTGCAATTAAATAAGCAGCCCATGGCTCCAGTGAGGATTCAGAACTGAAGTGCCCCACAGAGCTAACGCAGTGGAGATGGTGGGGCAGGTACTGAAAGGTGCAGCCATAAATCTGATTTATTTTGTTTTGTTCTTATGCAGAGGGGAAATTGGAAGCTGTTCAGCTTGGGTGGTACAACCCCTGTGACTTCACTTAGGAGTGGTTTTGCTTGAAGGGAAGTGGGAGGTGTGTCCCTCAAGGGAGAGGGAGGGACAGAGGACAGGAGGCAGTGTCCAGCGAAGCACAGGTCAGTGTTCTCTTCCTCCTGGTGCCAAGGAGAGCCTTTGTGCACCCACCCACCCTCCAGGCACTCCAAAGGCAGTATTGGGTCACTTTTCCCCCAAAACACACAGCAACAGCAGATCCCAACCCCCCTCCCTGCCCAATCCTTCAAATATTGACAAGAAACATGGCAGAGAAACTCGAGCAGCTTTCCAAGGGATGTTTAATAGTTTTCCTTTTTAATACCGATGTTCCACACACACCCAGCAGGGTCTGAGTGCCTGTCCAGCACCTGTGGGTCCCTAAGGCACTCAGGAGGGAGCTCAGGGGGAGAAATCCAGCAGGAATGGTTCCACCACATGGCACCAGCAGTGAATTCTGCAGCAGCTCTGCCTCCCTTTGATTTGTGAGAGGGTGAGTCCTGCACCAGCTCCCTGGGAATTTGGCAACTTTGTCATCACCAACTCACTCTTCTCATCCCCGCTGGGGGATGTCTCGGTGTTCCCACTGCTTTCCAGGATGGATATTCAAATTTTAGTAATACAGTTTGGGAAACCAATGGATTGGTTCTCCTCTCTCAACTCACCCCTTCCAAAGGCCCAAGTGCCTTCCCTTGGGAAGCACCTCCAGTTCCAGCTGCAGGACTCAAGGCTCAGAGGATTGTGCGTTACTCCAGTCCTACCTTACAGCACTTTGCCGTCAAGAAAGTACCTTGAACGTAAATCAAACTGCCTTGAAACAGCGGAAATAAATTAAACAAATGTAATTTGCTTATAAAAATATTTTCTTATAAATCTTTAAAGCTTATAAAAGCCAGAAAATACATTTAAAAGAATCTCCGGAAGGTTTCATCCTTTGAGGCGTGGTTACAGTTCAGAAAGTGAGAAGCAGCAAAGCCCACAGACATCTCACACTGATGTTCCCACAAGGAATTCCGCAGTACCATGCTTAACCTCCAAGTCAGAATGCCTTGGGCATCCTTCCCCGGGTCAGCTGCCCTGTCAGATCATTTCTGTGTGAAAATAAAAGCTGGCACTCAGCTGGCAATGCTGCTGCCTCTGCAGCCAGGGCACCAGGAGCCTTCCCAGAGGTGCCCCGTGGAATCAGCAGCTCTGGAGCAGGGGTAAGCATGGAGCACTGAGGTGCTGCTTTAGCCATTCCTTTCTGAACTGACCCTGTGCTGTGGTGCCACACACAGCCCTGCCTCAGCCACACCTCCCAGGCGTGGCACAGAAACACCGACATTCCGGGGTGCTGATTATGGGATATGTCTTTGTAATAAAACTAAAACCACCTTGCTGGTCCATCCAACACCTAAGTGCATCAATTGCTCCTCTTGCACTTCCATGAAGACTGTCCTTCGTCCTGCAGCTTTTTGAATTTTGGTCCGAGGAAGAACCACCAGGCAAAGCCCAGGATGACACAGATGACAGACTCCACGTAGTACCCGTCCAGGGTGGTGACACAGGAACCCCCAGCTGCAGTGCACAGCTAAAACAGAGACACAGTTAATGCACTGAGCACGCTGCACTCCAGAGCTGCTGGGCCCCCTGCTCCTGGGCAGCACTAAATAGAGTTGTTTACTCTTTGCTGTTTCCTATGCAGTTGGTCAGAGAGGCTTTGGAGCTTATCAGCAGCATGAAAAGTAATAAAGTACCAAACCTACTCTAAACATGTGGGAAATGGAGCACAGAAAACACAAACAGCCCCAGAGTCTGTGTGGGCCTGGAGGTGAAGCCACTGCTCCCAACCTCAGAGAAAGATGATTTATTTCTTAGCCATCCTTGTTGTGGACTGCCCAGACCTGGCAGTGCCCCAGGCCAGGCTGGACATTGGGGTTGGAGCAGCCTGGGACAGTGGAAGGTGTCCCTGCCATGGCAGGGGTGGCACTGGGTGGGCTTTAAGGTCCTTCCAGCCCAAACCCTTCCATGATTCTGTGATTCTATATCTGGAGAAACACATCCAGGATAGTTTTAAACTGGAAGACAAACCCCCAGCATTCACAGGGTGATTGTACAGCCCAGGATTGTTTCTGCTATTGTTTGGCTTTCAACACTGCTCTAATCCCAGGATTAATCAATCCTCTGAGCTGAGGCTCTGCCAGCATTTTCATTATTCTGAGACATGTCAAAATCAGATTAGGAATAAGAAGGGAGTGGTGGTGGAATGTCAGGAGGATGTGAGAAAAGATCAGAGGAGTGAGGTGAAGGAGGAAGGACTCAAGTTCAGTAGAGGCTGAGATACAAGGAACCTAATTAGTGACAAGCTAATGAGTGAGAGGCTGGGAAAGCATCAGCTGCAGCAGCAGCAGCAGCAGCAGCAGCCTCCCCTCTGCAGCAGCAAAAACTGCAGCTCCAGTTCAGACAAGTCATGCTGGACTCCAAAACACTTTGATCATTTAGAGAACCTCCATATCCTAGGGCATCATGGCATTCAGGAGTGAAATAAATCTCAGTCATGAGCACAGACAAAAAAAACCCCCAAACATTTCCACTCTTCAGCCATGTCAAATGTCTCCTTTGCTGTGAGGAGGTGAATTTGAAATGTTGCTTTCCCAGCAGTTTTGTGTCCTATTGTTTGATCTGTGTACAGCAAGCTCTTTGTTCTCTTCCACAGGACTCCCAGAACTGGGCAGACAGCCAGTCCCACTTGATTTCACAGGGAAAGTGGACATCAATGTCAGAGAGCAGAGCAGCATCTTGGAGAAGGTATCAAGGCAGGCAGATAAGAAGCCTCCAGGGAGATGGAAGAAAAACCTACCACAGAAATGGAGGGCCCTGGGGGACAGAGGCCCTGACTGCACCACTCAAACCCATCCCCACAGCCTCCTCACAATGCACAGAATGTGGCACCAGTCTGGTGCTTCCTCCCCAGCCCAGCACAGGAAGAAAGGGCTCACTACTCTGCAGCTGCAAACCCTTGGTTATTCAGACTGTGCAGGTGCTAACAGACTGGATTTTATCAAACAGGAAAAGGAGCTCCAGCAGTGAGAATTTTTAAGCACAAGCTATACACAGTGAACCTTTTCAAAGGCAAAAAAAAAAAATACTGCAAGAAGCCATTTAATTGAGAGACTGAGCAGAGACCCCCCAGCCCCCAGACTCACCTCTGCAGTCTCTGCAGTGGCACAGGTGTGGCCCTGGGCCCCTGCACATTCCTTCACTGTCAGGGGGTCCACCAGCCACAGGGCCACTGTGGAGGGCCAGTTGCCCCCCAGGTTGGAGACGGTGTTGAGCAGGGTCATGTAGGTGCCCCCGATGAGAGGGTCGCTGACCTTGGCGTTGAAGGCCATGATGGCCACGTACATGCTGTACAGGGTGATCTGAGGGGACAAACACAGCTCAAAGGCCAGCAGAAACCCTGCTGAGAGACATCCCCTGAACCCAGAGCAGCAGCTCCTCCTCAGCCTGTCCCTGTGCTGACACGGGGAGTGGCATTGCTGCTTGTCTCAAGTCATGCTGCAACAGAGCCAGCCTCACATGCACTGGCATGACTTGGGTTATCAAACTGAAATACAATCAGCCAGCTAAAACAGCACCTCAACACAGCCCTTCTGCATCTAAAGTCACCTCTCAAGGCACTGCATACACTTCAGTTCTGATCCAAAGACCATGCTGTACCAGGTGTTTGTTTCCCAAGTCTTTGGATCAGATCCACTGTGATGTTCCTTCAACAATCACGGTTTTTTTCTTAGGACCAGGATCACACAACTTTATTTATCTGCACAACCATTCTGCATTCATCAGCATGCCCATCAAGCTCAGACACAGTTCTGGGATTTCTCCAGCTTCTCTGGGCTTTTGAGCTTCTGGGTCTGGGGAAAAAGGAATCTGGGGAACTACACCAGACATGGACAACTAACAGTAGCTGCACAGATGATGTCCAGTGGAGCACAGTGAATAGGGAGAATAACA
Source organism: Muscicapa striata striata (assembly GCA_030060385.1). Lineage (NCBI taxonomy): Eukaryota > Metazoa > Chordata > Aves > Passeriformes > Muscicapidae > Muscicapa > Muscicapa striata. The sequence goes on from JAREIS010000162.1 coordinate 884,842, forward strand.
CTGGCTACTAGAGTATTGGAAGTCAATCCTGCCACTCAGCACAGGTCAGGCTTGGAGGGATTCCAGTGTGACCCAGGACAATCCAGGGAACAGCATTTCCCCCCCACACACAGTGAGTGTTACCTGGTGTAGAGCATAACTCAGCACCACCACAACGTAGTAGTAGACAGGAAATCCTCCTTCATGCTTTACTTTAGGAGCCCACCACACCAGGAGAGCGAACTCCAGGCCAAGCAGCAACCTGGAGGGATGAGAAAGATGATTTGTTATTCCAAGTAATTCTTTCCAACACAAGCAACCACTGAACAATCACAGTGAGTACATTAAAATAGCTCAGATCTGAATAGTTACACCTATTTTTATTTCAGAATTAGATATCACATATTTGACAAGCAGTGACATTGTTAAGGAGAGCACTGCTGCTGTACATGCACATCCCAAGCACCTCATGCTCTGCTTCCACACAGTGACACTGCATCAATCAGCCAGTTCAACTCACTGTGGCAATCCTGACACACTTCTTTGGACCTGGAAGTCAGAGAGTTACACACAAAACCCTACAGGTGATCTGAGCACACAAATTGAGCACACACATGGCTGTGATTCACTAAAGTGAGCCTTTACCTGTAAGGCATTGCTTTGTAGAAGGTGTTCAGGGGCTGGGGGCCCGCTGTGTATTTGCTGATAACCAGAGGCAAGATGATCTGCAGAGGAACCATTGGAACTGCCAGCAGAGCCAGGTGCTCTTTGGGGACTCCCTCCTCCACCAGTTTGAGTCCTGTTACAGCATCTGCTGCTGAAAACCCAACCTGCAATGTCAAGGGGACAAAATAAGCAGAGCAGAACAGGGAGTTTGGCTAGAAACTCAATTTACTCCCTATCATGTAAATTGAGAAATGGGATACAGGACAAGTCACTTCTGCCCCTGATTTGGTTTCCAAATTAGTTCTACATGTTCCACAATTCCACACTCTTATTGTCATCAGAGCCAAAACTATTCCAAGAACATTAAGTAGCACTGCTATTCATTGCTGTGCCTTCACTGCTGCTGGCATCCTCAATGTCCAACCAGGAGCCATGGAAACCCAGCTTGGACAGAGCTGGGGATTCTGAGCTAAAAAAGAAACATTTTCTGTCCTTTTAACTGCAGGCTACACAGCCTTTTTAAAAATGTACTTTAGTTTAATACCACACTGCCACCAAACTTCTCTTCAATGCTTGTGTTAAACACAAAAGCTCCCACAAAGCTTTTCTGAAATAAGCCATTCTGCTTCAATTTCATGTGAAATTCACAACTCTGAGGACAGCCAAAAGCAAAACTAAGTTACATCCCAGGACTCAGCAGCCTTCCAGACTCTGACATCAGCATTTAACAATTCTTAAATGTATTTACTTACTTTTGAAGTGAGGATCAAGATACAGAAAGTAAGAACTGCAGGCATCTTGATTATTGAGAATAGCAGCCTGTATGTGTCAGTGATGCCTTTTGTTTCTTCCTTTGCTGGTATCAGCTCCTGATTTTCCTTCTTCAAAAAGGCAACCAATGTAGTGGTAATTAGGAAGACAGCTCCCCAGAAAAACAGGAAATCTGGAGGGGAAAATAAAATGAAACAAAAATTTATTTGTAGCAGCCATGACTGACAGTTGTAGAATATAAACCTAATAATGAAATAAAAACAAGCAGCAAAAGCAAACCACGAGCACAGAGCTACACACAGTGAGTGACAGAGCTCTGCCCCCTCTGAAGGGAGGTGTTTGCTGGAGCTGAGGCACAGGAGCAGCAGCAAACCAGGTCACCTCCCTGCTGGCTGCTGGGCTGTTACCACAGTGAGCACGTTGGAGGAGGAACAGAAGCAAAAATGAATGTGTTGAAGGATTACACACACAAGCACCACAGGCTGATGAAGGAGGAAAACCACAGGTAATAGTGAGGAGCCAGGGAAGAACCTCCAGAGGCAGAACTCCTTCCCAGCTCCCCAACCCTGCAGTCAGGGAACCACTCTGTGCCTCAGCTCCACTTCCCTATCTCATACCCATCTCCCATCTGCAGCAAACTGGGGTTTAGGAGTGGGAACATGGCCCAAGGAAAGTTTTTACACAGTTGTAAGGAGTCCTCAGAAGTGGAGATTTGCCAGCATTCAAGGGCTCTGTTTTAAGCAGATCAGTATCTGCTAAATCATGGATGTGGGGCAGTAAAAAACCACCAAAAGAGAACTTTTTGATTTAATGAATGGTCAGTTCAAGATAATCCCATCCTCTGCCTCTAGGACAGAGGCAGGGAAGAACTGAGCCATGTGCAGAGGGTAGGACAGAAGCAGCCTTTAATCTTCCTGGTCAGGAGCAGCTCCAGCAGCCTCTGGGAAACTGGGAAGGAGCAGCAGGGCTGGTGAAAGGGCACAGACAGCACAAAGGTTCAGTCCATTATTGCCTGCTTCTCATGCACAGGCTCAGCAAGCATGCAAGAAAATATGCAGGGACTGCTCCAGGTGTATCCCACCACTCCCAGGGTAACAGAAGAAAGGCTTTTCACACCTTTTCTGCTGCTTTTCCCTTTCCTAAGATAAACATGACCTCACAAGCAACACTGTCAGATTGCTCTTCCTTTTAAAAAGGTGCCCTACACAGACATTCTCAAGGCAAGATGCATTTTCTGAGAGTCTCATTAATCACAGCTGCTGGCTACAAAGGAGGTAGAGGAGTTCTCTAATAATAACCCTGAGCATTGTCACTGCAGTGAGACACAGTGCAAGGATGGGGATAGAAATAGCTCTGAGCATCATCACATGAGTGCTCCTGATCAGGCCAGCCCTGTCAGCTGCAGCACAGCACTGCAGGGGCTGCATCAGCAACAAAGCAAAGCAACAAAAAAACCCATCCTATATATATATAGTAGCTCAGACAAGAAAAATCGGGGTTTTTGAGGCTGTAGGCAGTTTACACAAAAATAAGGTACATTTCCTTTCAAATACAAGGAACCTCACTAACTGGCTACAAGCAAAAGAACTTTGAAATCAGAGTTTACATAAGAGATTTCAACCATAAACTTTCTGCAGCTACATTGCTAATAACAAAACAAACCACTGAGATGGGGCAAAACAAGTTTTTGAACTAGATCAGGGATGGGTGAGGCTGGAGAACAACCATGAGGAAGGCACCCAGGTGGTACAGGTCCCAACAGCTGTAACTGTGCAGGATCTCCTCCCAGGAGAAGGGCTGCTCCACCTCCCTGGCACAGCTCACTGGGGGTGGCTTTGAAGGGGCACCTTTGTCCTGTGCTCACTCTTTCCCTGTCCTTCATGCTGGAACGGGCAAACCAGGCAGGAATCACAAACACAGCCAGGGAGCTTCCCCTGCTTTTACAAAAACAGAAGTCACCTGAACAGCAAGTGCTAAACAAACCCCTGGATGTGCCAGGACAATCAGCCCACAGAAGGGTTTTACCCATTTCCTTCTCTGGCACTTCAGCCTGACACAGCCCAACACAGCCTTTGGTTTGGTGAATTTGATGATGGTTTTATATTTGCTCATATTATTTCCTGAAGTCAATGAGAATAATGAATGCTGCTGCCTCTCAACAGCTCAAAGATGACTTAGGCTTACAGAGTATCTTGAGCTGAGACTGACTCACAAGGATGATCCCAGCTCCTGGCCTGGCACAAGACAACCCTGGAGCTTTGCCCAAAGGCTCCCCAAAGGCTCCTGGAGCTGTGACAGCCTCGGGGCCGTGCCCACTCCCTGGGGAGCCTGGGCAGAGCCCCATCACCCTCTGGGGGAAGAACCTTTCCTGATATCCACCTCAGCCTCCCCTGGCACAGCTCCAGCTGCTCCCCCAGGGTGCTGCCCCTCTGGATCATAGAGTGTTGAATTGCTCTTTCCCTGGCACTGGGCTCAGCCTGTGACAAAAGTGCTCAGAGATCTGAGCTGGCAGAAAACATTCACCTTTTCCAGCAGTGAAGCTTTCTGCTGCTTTACTGCCCAAACCTGCTCATCAGGAGCCCATTACAGCCAGGGCAAGGACAGTGAGACCCTGTGCTCCTCGGTGAGCTGGTTACTCCTCCTGCTCTCAGCTGCTCCAGGGAAACACCAAACTGTGCCAGTCACACCACTGGGAAACAGAAATTTCTTACAGTTTTACCACCTGAAAAACCATATCCTTCAACTCCAGTGTCAGTTATTCGCTGTTCTTACTCCACCCACATCAATACTCCAGGGCAGGTTAAGGAGGTTGCATTGGTGCTGTTTGGGTTTGGGACAGTATCTTTTAAAAACAGCACTTTTGTAATAGTAACATATCCATTTATATAAACAGCCCTGAGAGCAAAAAAACCCCAACCAACCAAAGCCCTGGGCAGTGAGGGAAGTACAGCCAAGCCAAGCTGTCTGAACACCAGTGCCTGCAAGTTGCATCAGCAGCCAAGACGTCAGTGTGCACTGCAGGGAGAGGGAAGGGACACGCCAGCCCAGGAGCTGCACAGCACCAGGGAAAGGCAGGAACCAGCTGGGATGCTGGGAGGGCCACTCTGTGCTCCTCACACAGGCCAGACACCAGGCTGGCAGCAGGGAGCAAAGAGGACACGAGTTAGCAGTGGTGAGAGCTGCAGAGACCAGGCAAGCACAGCAGCCTTGGAAACTGCTGTCCTGATTCATCCCTGAGGAAGGGGCAGGACAGAAAGCAAAACTCCCCTTCACACAACAATTCCAGTCTGCTTTGGCATACCTGATCTCTGAGATAGGGCAGGCCAATCAGTGTGAGAGGGAGAAGAGACTGAGACCTGAGGATCTGCTCTTCACTGCCAGGGTCACCCTGAGGTGACCCAGAGTGCTGCCAGGACTGCCTGTCCTCCCTCAAACTTGCAGCCAAACCAGGTGCACTCAAAGCATCTCCTGGGTAATACCCCTAACACCAGCCACCACACAGAACCTTTCTGAGAAAGATCCCAAACCCCAGCAAACAGAAACATCCCTCCACTAACAGCTAGTTATGCTTGGATTACCACACACTAAAGAGAAAAAGCAAATCCCCCTTAACTTACTAAAACAAGGACTTCCTTCAGAAACTGGTCACATGCTCAAACCTCACCACCTTTCCTTCTATTCTGTAAAAAACATTCTATTGGAAGAATCTTTTTTTTTTTTTTTTCATTCCCCTCTTCCCAGATGGAGACTTTGGCTTGCTTTTTTTAAAGAGTAATCCAGTGCATGGCCATTAAACTAGGAAGAAAAAAAAAGGAGTTCCTCCAAAGTGCTTAGGTCAGCCAGATAATGACAAGGCAGGTTTCCCACTCACTTCAACCCCAAAAATCTGAAGTCCAGTGCATGTAGCAGTGGGCTCTGCCAGCCTCCAAGCAGGCTGTGCTTTCCCACGGGGCAAGGGACGAACCAAACCTCTTTGGTTCCCAGCGTCAAAACACAGAGGGCTCCAGGCTCAGGGAAGAAGCATCCTGAGGAAGATACAACCATTATTACTAGGAAAAAAATCCTTCCCTGGGAGGGTCCTGAGGCCCTGGCACAGGGTGCCCAGAGCAGCTGTGGCTGCCCCTGGATCCCTGGCAATGTCCAAGGCCAGGTTGGACACTGGGGCTGGAGCAGCCTGGGACAGTGGGAGGTGTCCCTGCACAGGGAATCTTTGCAGTCCCTTCCAAAGCAAGGCATGGCACGGCTCTGTCCCGGCACAGCCCGTACCTGAGAGGGTGACGATGCCCCGCGGCTGCGGCTCGAAGCGCAGGTACTTGTTGCAGAAGGAGGCGGACTCCAAGGCCAGGAACAGCACGTTTCCCAGGAAATAGCCGGCTGTCTGCCCCACCGAGTTGCAGGTGGAGGCGTAGCCCACGTTCTCCCGGGACAGCATGGTGAGCGCCCAGCCGTCCACCGCGATGTCCTGCGTGGCCGCCAGGAACTCGAAGAGGAAGAAGGTGACGGTGAGCGCCGCCACGTCGGGGCCGCGGCCGTGGCCGTCGCCCAGCAGCGCGTCCACCTGCGTGGACATGTAGATCATGAAGAGCCCCAGCACGTACTGTGTGGGCACCAGCCACGACTTGCGGCGGCCGAAGCCCCGCAGGTACACGGCGTCCACCAAGGGCGCCCACAGCAGCTTCAGGCTGAAGGGCCAGAACACGAAGCTGAAGAAGGCCTGGTCGGTGTAGCTGGCGTTCTTGCTCTGCAGGATGAGCGGCACGCTGCCCGCCAGCCCCAGCGGGATGCCCTGCAGCACGTACAGCACCAGCAGCAGCAGGATGCTGCCCAGCTCCGCGCGGTACCCCCGCGCCCGCGCCGGCGCCGGCAGCAGCGCCTCGGTGTCGCCGGGCAGCCCGTCGGGGGCGGCTCGCCCGTCAGCTCCAGGCTGTGCCGACGGGTGCCGGCGCGGCGCTGCCGCCCGCCCTCCTCGGCGGCGATGGCGGGCGCCATGTCCGGTAGCGACAGCGGCCCCGGCGCGGGCGGGAACGGCCCGGCAGCGGAGCGGCCCCGGCGCCGCCGCGCTGAGGGAACCGCCCCGCCCCGCGCGTGCCAGGCGTGGCCGCGCCTCATTGGTGTGCTGCGCGTGACGTCATGCACAGCACCGCCCCCCGGCACTGATTGATGGGGCAGGGGCGGCGGGACCGGAACCAGGAATAGGAACCGGGATCGGATGTGGGTCGGGATCACTGGAGCGTCTCTGTGCCCAGGAAAGGCTGAGGGAGCTGGGGCTGTTCAGCCTGCAGAGGAGCCCCAGCTGAGATATCCCTGTGTCCCCATATGTGCCCGAGTGTCCCTGGGTGCAGGGAGCGTCCGAGCAGGGCCCAGGCTCTGCTCCGAGGGCCCAGCAGTGGCATTAGAACGGGCAGGGACTGAGCCCAGGGAGTTCCACCTCGACAGGAGGAAAATCTTTCCTGCGAGCACTGAAACAGAGAACAGAGAGAGTGTGAAGTCTCCTCACTGTGGATATTGCAGACCTATCTGGACAGTCCTCTGCCATCTGCTCCGAGATGACCCTGCTTGATTGCCAATGTAAATAGAACGGTAAAGGAATGACATCCCAAAAATCCACAGACCAGAAACCCTGATTTTGAACAAAACCTCTACATTTCTATCAGTCTGAGGACAGAACTGTTTGGAGCTGACAGCAGAACCAGACGCTAGTGTGTGATTTCATCTTAACCAGAATTCCTTCATTCACCCCTTCCTTTATTGCCTCTATTTAAACTGATGCTCAGGGAAATGCATCAGAACCACCCCGGGACCACTCCAGGAGGGTTCCACGTTCTCCGGTGCCCGCTGGTGAATTCACCGAGCAGGCACGGCAGGTTCAGCGTCTAAGGCCAGCATGGACAGGGCTTGAACCAGCCCTGGATGGAAGGAGTCCCTGCCCATGGCTTGGGACGGGCTTTAAGGTCCCTCCCAACCCAGCCCAGCGCAGCCAGCGATCCCGTGATACCGCAGGCTGCTGACGCACAAAACCCCACTCACTGCACAGCTCTGATTGTTTATACCCTGCTCACAGAGCAGCGCGAGCCCGAACCCCGCGGGGGAGCCGGGCCGTGCGCGGGGCTGTCCCCGCCGTGTCCCCATCCCCGTCCCGCCCCTGACCCCGCCGCTCCGCCCCTTCCGCCGGAGCGGCCGTGCCGGGCGGCTCCTCCTCCGCGGGCGGCATTAGCTCATCGCGGCCGCGGCTCGAGCGGCCCTTTCTTCGCGCTGCCCGCCGCCCCCATGGCCCTGTGCAACGGGGACACCAAGGTCAGTGCTGCGCCCGGGGGCTGCGGGGGTGCGGCCCGGCCCGGCTTGGCTCGGCTCGGCCCGGCCCGGTGCTGCCCGCCCGGCCACATGGCGGGGCCCCGCGGCCCGGCAGGGGAACGGCACCGGGGGAAAACGGGGGCCGCCCGCGCCGCAGCCGCAGCGCTAGTTCATTAATTAACTGATTAATTTCCCTGCGTGCGGCGCGCTGCCCGGCCTGTGCCGCCGGGCGCTGTGTGCCCGCTGCCAGCCGGGCTGGTTCCGTTCCGTTCCGTTCGGTTCGTCGGGCGGCACGGGCGGAGCTCCCCGCCAGCCCTGGCCCCGTGTCCCGCTGCGGCGACAGCGACACGGCGCACACGTGTCCGTGTGGCACATGGGGCTCGGAGCGACCCGTGTGCTTTGGGAACTCGCAGTTCTTTCTGATAATGCAACTCCTCAGCTGAGCCCCGAGCCGCTGCTGTAGCGGCATTAAACACTTGCTCTGCTTTCTTTATCTAGTTTGCCCAAACCGTGACTCTGGAGGGTTTTGAGTGCTCGGTTTTAAGTGCTCGCTCGGTCCCTGTCTAAGTTTTCTGACCCGCTTTTCCTTGGCCGTATTCGCAACTTCTGCTCCTGGTGTTCCTCTCCTCCCTTGTTCTCCGCTCTTTATCTAGTTTGCAAGAAGCTGTGAAGGGTTTTTGAGTGCTCAGTTCGTCCCTGATCAAGTTTTCTGGCACGTTTTTCCTGGCCGGGCTGTTCCTGGGGGCTCCAGCTCTCCCTGCCAGTGCTGGGGATGGGATGTGGAGCTCACGGCTCACGGGAGCAAGTTCTGCAGGGACCGGGTCCCAGCAGGAGACTCATGGCTGTTAAAATTTCTCTGGTATAATCATTTGGGGACTCTTGTCTCTGTTTTGGGGATGGCCTGGGTTTGAGGGAGCTGCTTTCCTGTTATATTTGGAAATACGAGTGAGCATTCTTAGACCTGCTGAATTTTAATACCACAGGGAAACAATTAAACTCTTGTAAAACCTGTGCTGGCTTGAAAGTGCGAGATCAAGGCTCCTGGTTTAGGCTTGTCTTGAGTTCCTAGTGTGGGTGAAAGCTCGGGACTGAGGGCTCGGACAGAGGAGCTGCTGCTCCTTCCCAGAGCTCCAGAGTGGGACTGGTCTGTATGGAAATGTGGTTTCTAAATAGTGTTAATGACCAACCTGCAAGCATGTGGGTGTGTGAAATGCTGAAAAATCCCCTGATTCTGCACAAGTGGTCTGTTAGGAGCCTGCACACTCAGTTTAAGGCACTAGGCAGGTTGGTGAGGAACAGGGTTTGTGGTGTCCTTGGCTGGTAGCCCAAGTCTGGTTCCAGTTCTCCTGCCTCAGCTCACTGGAGGACTCGGAATTATTTGGTTTTGATGCCAGAAGAGCAGCAGTGACGGAAGATTTTTGTTCCCCAGAGTTCCCATGGTGGAATGAGGCTGATCCTCGGTGTGTGCACAGGTAGGGTGACCACACAGCTCAGGTGGGACCTTGGTGCCATGTCTTGGGTCCGTGGCATTCAGGGTGACCAGTAGTTTGAATTAGCTGAGTAGACACTTTCTTCTCTCGTGTGCACAAGTTTTTAGTCCTGCTCATGGTGCCTGTGCCCCAGTGCCTGGATTGCCTGGGCCAGATGTCAGAGCACCTTCCACAGGAGTCTCAAAACCTGCCAGTTCTCCACGTTTTTGTGAACTTAGGCCAGAAGATAAGGAGCCCTAGTTCTACCTGTACTGAGGGGAAAAAGAGCTTTCATTAGAGGCTGTTCAGCCCCCAGCAGGAAGAGGTGCTGGCTCCCTACACCCCATCCATCCCTGCAGGAGCTGTCTGGTGTCCTCTGAATCTCTCTGCTGGCACACCTGTGGTGTACAGAGCTCAGCTGCACATGAGCAGCATCTGTTCCTTTTTGGATTTCATCAAATGAAGTTTCACACAGGAAATTTGGGGTTTAAACCCCTAGCCTTGGAACTGTGCCTTTCAGTAAGTAAAGCCAGATCCTATGATGACTTTTCTGCCTTTTTGCCTGTGGTTTATGGTGGTGTGTGTTGGGCTCTCTTAGTCCTGAACCCTCCCATTTCTCTGGTTATTTCAGAGGAGTCTGGACTGCTGTGCTACTTCTGCTGTGATCTGAGGGAGGTGCAGGTTCAGGACACAGAGCTGCTGATGCTGCTTTAACAGTGCTTCTCAAGCTACTCCTGATGTAACTTCAGGCTCTCTCTGTTTTCACATTCCTGTCTCCCCCAGAGCTGTTGCTCATGCCCCCATTAACCACATCTGCCTGCCCAAAACATCTGGGGTAGGGCACTGAAAGTCAGATTTATTTATTAGGTGTAGATGCTTGTCTATCTGTCCAGCTGAGCTGGCACCAACAGTAACTTGTGTTTACTCTTTTTTACTTTTTTTTTTTTTTTTTTTTTTGTGAGAGGGCTGCAGAGCTGTGTCCCTAAATGACACAACCAACGACTCTGGAACAATTAAAGACTGAAATAAAATCATAGCACTGCAAGAAATAGTGTTTTCCCCAAGATGAGCTCAGGAAGGAATAAGGATGTTGGTGTGTCTTGCAAGAGCTGCTAATTTAAAAATTGCCAGGTGAGGATGCCCAGAATCTCTCTAAAAGTGATTCCCTCCCCTGCACTGGAAGGGAGGACAGTTCTGGAGACTCTGCCTCACCGGGGTGTGAAGGGGTCATTGCTGCTAAAGTCTGCTCTCCTCCAAAATAGGCACTTTTTGTTGTGTAACCCACAACTAAAAGTCATTAAGAGCTCCCCATCAGGCAACTTGGCTGCCAGCTGAAGGACAGAAATTAAATATCTGATTTTAGCCTGGATTTAGGCTTTTGAGGGATTTAGCACTATTTTTTTTTCTCCCACTTATGTCCTTTAATTAAGATAAAACCTCTTCCAGCTGGTGTGAACTTTGGAAGTTTCCAGTGTGTTTGCTGGGAGGTTGTGTCCCGGCAGGACAATGCTCTCAGGTGAATTCCTGCCCCAGGTGGAGATGCTTGAGCAGCAGGGATGGGAACAGAGGTTCTGCTGCCTGGTCCAAACCAGCAGAACTCCAACCTGCCCTCAGTAAAACTTGAAATGGAGCTCTAAGAAGTTTGGAGGCAGCTTTGCCAAATTAAAACCCTTCCCAGCTTGTCCTTCAGCAAGCTGCATTAGCAAGGAAACAGGGCAAGCTTTAAGTTAGGGGAAGAACACCCTAAGAGAGTTAAATTCTTTAGGCAGCAGATTTTTCGTGTTGGAGCATGGCTGCTGATTCCTCCTTGGAGGTGCTCTGATAAGGACATTTCCATGGGATAGCTGCCTCTTCTCACAATTTATTTTAATGAAGAAACTTGGCCTTGTATTTTTTAGCACTCTTTCAGATTTAGCCAGAGTTGGCCAGGCAGTTCAGACATGAGGGGCTCAGAGGGAGCCACTGATTTGTTCTGACACGCAGTCTGCTCAAATGCTGCAGTCAAAATGTGTTGGTTTCTTTTTTTATTAAATCATTTAGCAGCAACATTTGTTCTCAATTTCCCCTTTTTATTCTCTCCAGGAGGTAATGTCAAGTGAAGTTCAGCATATGAGGCAGCGTGACGGGGAAAAAACATTTTTTGTTTGATTTTTGTGCTGTTTTGCCTGAGAAAAAGGCCAGTGCTCTCAGTTCTCATGGGCTGTGCTGGGGTTCGTGTGGAACTGGAGAATGGAAAAGGGTGGAGAGGCTGCAGATGGTGATCAGGGCATATGAGCTCTTGCTTGTGGAAAGCTCTGCCTTCGTTAGATCATTAGCATTTTTCTTCCCTAATTTGTGCCCTGTTTGGTTTGGGGGATGGGGTCTCATGTCTGCTTGGGGTGGATGCTCTGTGCTGGTTCCAGCACCTTTATCTTGCCTGTGCCTCAACTGGTCCTTACAATCGTCACGATTTTTTTCTTTTTTTAATTTTGAAGTTTCTTGGCCGGTCTTTATCATTCTTATCATAAATTAGCATAGCTAATTAGGAAAGCCTTGCACATGTTAGCTGTTAAAGAGATCTGGCTTAGTCAGTGGCTGTCAGTGTAAAGCCAGAGGAGGTTTGGGCTGGGTATCAAGAGACATTTCCTGACAGAAAGGTTTGTAAAGCACTCGAGAGGGTGCTGGGGTCACCATCCCTGAGAGGGTTCCAAAAATGTGTGGAAGTGGCTCTTGGGGGTTTGGTTTGATGGTGAGCACGGTTCAGTGGTGACCATGGTGGTGGGTTGGGTGGACAGCTGGCAGAGGGCTTGTCCAGCCTTGTGTCTCAGCAGTTCCATGGGATTTGGGTGGTGTGGGTATGGGATCTCTGATGTGGGTGTGGTTGATTCTGTGGGATTTCTGCTGTGGGTGACTCTGTGGGGTCACTGATGTCGGGGTCAGTGGTTCCCTAGGGTTTGCAACATGGGTGTGGGTGACTGCACTGGATCACTGATGTGTGTGTGGGTGATTCCATAGGATCACTGACGTGGGTGTGGGTGATTCCCCGGGATCCCTGCCGTGGATGTGGGTGATTCCCCGGGATCCCTGATGTGGATGTGGGTGATTCCCGGGATCCCTGCCGTGGATATGGGTGATTCCCCGGGATCCCTGCCGTGGATATGGGTGATTCCCCGGGATCCCTGCCGTGGATATGGGTGATTCCCCGGGATCCCTGATGTGGATATGGGTGATTCCCCGGGATCCCTGATGTGGATATGGGTGATTCCCCGGGATCCCTGCCGTGGATGTGGGTGATTCCCTGGGATCCCTGCCGTGGATGTGGGCGATTCCCCGGGATCCCTGATGTGGGTTGATTCCCTGATCCCTGACTGCGTGCGCTGACGCCCGAGAACGCAGGTATACTCAAGGATGGGAAGACCAACAGAGGCGCGTGGTGATCCTGGACGCACGCCATACCGCAGTGATCGAACCAGCTGCTCGAACCTCTTCATGCGTCCACGATCTTCTCTGAGACGCCGGCTTTACTCCTCCAGCAGGGATTCTCATCCTGCCTCCCTCCTGCCCTGCCCTGCCCTGCCCTGGGGTTTCATTTCCTTTCGTTTTTACTTTACGGTCGGGTATAAAAGCACGAAGGAGCTGAATTTTTTTGTGGTTGGACTTGGTGGTTTGTTAAATCATCTAAAGTACAGAGTTTTGCAGCGCTTCTTGCTGCCAGCTAAAAGGGAGCAAAATGGAGCTGAATTTAGCTTTATTAAAGCTAAACAGTTTCATAAAGAGCTAACAACATTATATTTTTTACTAATTTTTTACTAAGCACTTGTGACTTGCAGTGCAGCACTAACTATCCAACTTTTAACAGTCTGCCAAAATGTAGATGATTTTGCTGTTTTACCTGTTGAATTTTTTGTGGACTTCTAAAAATGTTTTGTTGTTTTGGTTTTTTTCTCAGTTTTTTTTTTTTAAAGCTAACTAACTTGGATGCTTGTGGTAAATCATGCCAGATGCTTCTGGGAAGCAGCAAAAAAAGCCCTGTAGTTGACACTGCCACTCATTATTTGCAGCAAAGAAAGGTCTCAAAATTACTTAGTACTTTGTACATTAATTTTTCATGTTTTGTTAGGCTTTTTGGGATATACATCTCTTCTGTGGGTGGAGAATAAATACCCTGAAGTCTACAGATCACCAAAGATTTGTGCTTGCTTGTCAGTTTGGTACAAATCCAGAAACATGGTGCACGTGGGATTTTGGTTGTGCTCTGTAACAGATAAGACAGTGCTGCAGAAGTGCATTTTTCCAATCAATGATAATTAGTGAAGCAGTAAATAGCTTGTGTTAATACAGGTTTGCAGCAGGGAGAACTTCAGAACAGATGAAAGTTCTTGGAGTACTGGGATTAGACCTGTAGGACTTGTCATGGCAAATAGCTGCTCTGTAAAATGTGGCAGAGCCTCTTCTCCAGGTCACTGCTCTGGCTGGGGTGGTGGTTCCAGGTCACCCAGGTTGGTCAGTAACTGTGTGTCCACAAAACCTGTTTGTGTCCAGTGCTGCTCAGTCAACAAACCTGGCAGATCAGCAGCTGTGCTCACTGGCAAGTGGAGTTTGTGGTTTTCCTGCAGGGTTTTGGTGCACATTCCATGTCCTGGGAGCAGTCAGGTCCCTGTGTTTCATGGAATGGCCTGAGGGGCTGCACCTGGGGCTGTGCTGAGCTTTGAGATGGGCAGCAAAAGACAGTGTTTTGCTAAATCATATTTGTACATGCTGTGTTTAAACAGCCAGCTCCTCAACATTCAGAACACTTTAGTGACAAGTGTCACCTAGATGTGCACAAACATGAGCATTTCCCACAAGATCCTGGCTCTGGCAGGAGTCCTGACCTTGGTGTATCAATGCCCACATTTTCCCCTGGGTGTTTCTGTGCATCCTGTGCTGCTTCTGACTTCTCCTGCACAGCTGAGAAAATGCAAGTCCTCCTCTCAGCCTCAACTCACTTTTTTTACTTCAATACTTGGGCACATTGCAAACCTTTCTGTATTACATCAAATTTCAATTGGTATGGAAAAAACCCAGGTTTTTAACACTCTGCTTTTTGAGTAGAACAGTGTATAACTATTCTGATTTGTCATAAGAATGTTCCATCTATAGGTGTTGCTATATTCCTTTAATTCCTTCCTAGAACCCAAGGGAACAGCTGGAGCCTTGTCAGGGGAGGTTTGGGCTGGATATCAGGGAAAGGTTCTTCCCCAGAGAATGGGCACAGCCCCAGGGCTGCCAGAGCTCCAGGAACATGTTCTGTGATTCTAATTAATATTAAATAGCATTCTGTACATCTGGCACTTGAGCAAATGCTTCTGTGCATGGAGTTATTTGGAGCAGTGACACCAGCAGCCGTGGAGAGAGTTCAGGCTGAGGAAATCCACCCTGTCTCCAGGCTGCCCAGAAATGCCTGTGCAAGAGCAGCAGGCAGGAGCTTTCAGGATGGTTCTGTGTAAAACTACTCCCACATCAGCAGTGCTGGTTCCAGAGCTGGCCTGGACATCCCAGCAGGCAGGGGGGCAAATGCTGCCTCTTCCAGCTCTGTCCCTCCTGGGCTGGAGGGGCTGCAGTGACCTTGGTCCTGCAGGGCTCTTTGTGTTGGTGGCACAGGGAGCTGTGGGCAGCACAGTTCCTGTTCCTGCTGCTCAGAGCCAGAAAAACTCTGCTTTGTCAGTGCCTGCATGCAGCTGATGCTGGGAGAATTATTAGATACATTTAATCCCATTGATGCAACTTGTGTCTCTTTTGTTTTGCATTTCTGGCTCAGAACAAGTTTGGTGTTCACTGTGAAACAAACAGTTCTGAGTCCAAGGTCTGGTCCTGGGCTGAGGCCAGAAGTGTTGCCCAACTGGTGCTTCTGCAGTTCATGGTCTTGTAAATCGTTATGGTTTGCAAAAACCCACTCTTCCCCTTTGAGATGGTTTAATTTTCTTTTATAGTGTGAAGTATTAACTCCAAACTCTACATAATCCTGTGTATTGCACTTGTAATTCTTAACTTTTTGCTGATGCCATCTCTGCATAACCAGAATGGATGAAGGGACTTTTTTTTTTCAGTAGATTTAGGAGTTAGGGAGTGGGTTTGTTGGCTGTGGGTCTCCTCCAGGTGTCACAGACTTCATAAATTGTGTGTGTATATGTATATAAAAATAGATATCTTGCTGCTAATACTCTGCATTTGTCCCAGACATCCTGCTTCTCTCATAGCTGATAGTTGGCTATGAGGAATTTAAAATACAGGCACTTTTTATGAGGGTTTATATTTGACTTTGTTTAAACTGGGGAAATCCTTCCCTGAAAACCTGCTGGGTTTGACAGCAAAAATCAAGCTGCATGTTGTGATATCTGTGTTAAAATGTCTGTTAGAAAGTATCAGCTCTAAGAGTGGTTATGAGACAGTGCCAGTGCTTAAAGTAAATAGATTTTGAGGTAAGCAGTGTATTTGTATTGATGATTTCTTCATGTTGTGTCTGCAGAGCCATCATCATATCTGGAGGACCAAACTCTGTGTATGCAGAAGATGCACCATGGTTCGACCCAGCCATATTCACAATAGGGAAACCAGTGCTTGGGATCTGCTATGGGATGCAGGTTGGGAGATAAAACTGAGTCCTTGCCCTTGGGGAACATCTCAGGAGCCAGTCCAGCCATTAAATCTGCTTGTCCAGAGCTGGAGGAGCTGCTTTCCAAACAGAGGCAGTGCCACGGGAGCAGCCACTTGATAACCTGAGTTATCAACCTTTGTGTTCCTCTCTCAGCTCTGCCTTGTCTTGTCATGGCCTTAAACTGAAGGAGGGCAGATTTGGATTGGAGACTGGGGAGAAATTCCTCCTTGGGAGGGTGGAGAGGCCCTGGATCCCTGGCAATGCCCAAGGCCAGGTTGGACACTGGGGTTTGGAGCACCCTGGAACAGTGGAAGGTGTCCCTGCCATGGCAGGGGTGGCACTGGATGGACTGTAAGGTCCTTTCCAACCCAAATCAGTCTGGCATCAGTTGCATAAATGGTTTTTCTTTGCTGCAGTGCTGTGGATTGAGATCCACACTCCCTGTTTTTGTCAGTAAATACAGCCTGTCAGTCACTCATTAATTCTGCCCAGCTGGTACTGAGAAGGGCACCTGTCCTGGAACAGAGAGGAGCAGTGTCTCAGGCATGGGCTGTTCCTAGCAAACACTCCCTCACAAAAAAAGAAATAACCCTTCCTTACCTTTGGATCACTGGTGATCCTGCAGGGCTCTGGTAGATCTCAGCTGAGCAAAACAAACTTCAGGGAGACAAGGGCTGCTTTAGGTGCATGACTTCTGCTCATGCCTCCTGGTTTTTCCCAGGGTTAGGCACAAAATAGAGCTAAGGGAATAAATTCAGGTTTTTGCCATTGCCTCAGGCACTCAGCTTCTGAGGGAAGGAGCTGCACACTATGAAATATAGATTACTGTGCACATCTCTGCCTGTGGGGTACTGCCCACTGTGCAGTGCTGTGCTGGCAGAGGGGAACAAGCCTGGTGCAGAGCAGGGATTTATACTGAAGGGAATTCTTTGGAGAACAGCAGGGAGAACAGTGGTGAGGTGCTATCAGTCCTGGTGAGGGATGGAGTGGTACAGGCTCTGAGGGCTTTTCTCATGGTTTTCTCCTTTTGCTGTGCAGATGATGAACAAGGTGTTTGGAGGCACAGTGCACAAGAAGAGCGTTCGGGAGGATGGAGTGTTCAGCATCACCCTGGACAACACCTGCTCACTCTTCAGGTGCTCACACATTTCTCCTATCAGAGTCCTGTCAGTCTGGAAACTGTGTCTGGATGAGAGGAAGATTATTTTTTTTTTAAAAAGAGTGAAATTAGCTGATAATTTGTAATAAAACTGTTGTAAGTCTGGTCACAAATAAGCTGGTTACTCATTGACACACATACTTGGGGGTAACTTTCCAAATGGCTCTAAAAAAGCAGGTGTATTTGCTGGGAATATTGTATAAACTCCTCATTTCAAAGTCTTCATTGAGACACTGTAAGTGCACCATGATCTGAGAATATTTGGGTTAAGGTCTTGTCTCCTGCAGTGCCCTGCTCTTACATTTGTTGGTGCCCATCCAATTTTGGAAAGGGCATAGAAAATCCAAACCCATTCCTCTTCTAACTTAATTTAAAACTTCTCTGTGATGTTTTATAAACCAGAATTAGATTTCTCGATAATGTTGATGGCTTTCAAATTCCTTGTAGAAAGTCTGAGTAGTGTCCCAGTTTTATTATCTTCCTTCCGTGGGACTCCTGCAGAACTGTTTGAATTGCCCAAATTGTCCTGAAAACACAGTTTTGAACAAGAAAAGTTCACTTTGTTGAAATAAAAAGCAAGACTGCCAGTATCCTGGTGGAGTCCAGATGGCTCCCATGTTCAAGAAGGGACTTTAGGGTGTTTAGATGGAGAAACCCACAAACCCTTCAGAATTCAGATCAGTTCCCTCTTGCAGGAGGGCTGTGTTGGACAGACTTAGGCAGCTCCCAAGGGAGGCTTCCTCAAGCTGCAGGTGGATGTTGCTGGGAAGGAAATCCTGCAGGCATTTCCAGTATCCTGATCTGTGGAGATGTGCTTCTGTTGGAATCCCTCAGGGCATCTCTTGGAATGGCAGGCAGCTAGGTCTTTGTTCTTTCTTGAACTGATTCTAGTTTTTAATCCTGCTTTAGGGGTCTTCAGAAGGAAGAGCTCGTGCTCCTCACTCATGGAGATAGCGTGGATAAAGTAGCTGATGGATTCAAAGTGGTGGCACAGTCTGGGAACATCATAGCAGGTATTTATTTTATCTTGAATTTGTCTTCTGGTAATGTTTGGTAAAGTAAAGAATTATGGCAGACAGGACTTAGAACCAAATGAGAACAGAGTAATAGTTCTTGTTATTTAATTGCCAAATAAATGAATTGTTTTTAACAATTTCTGGTGTGTGTTTGTATGTCGAGCTGTCACAATAATAAAGAAATAGACTTTAAAAGGAATGGTTCTGATTTAAATATGGTTGAAGTTAACATTAATTATGTAGTTTATATTGTTTTAAAGCATGCATGTGTTGTTTGTCTTAGAAATAAAATATCTGAGCCCTGAAGGCAGGGGAGAGGGAGACCTGTGCACTGCCAGAGGGGTTTGGGTTGTGCTCTGTAACAGTACAAACCAAGCACTGTTTAATTATTAAAGCTTTATTAACTTGTTACTGTATTTAATATTGCATGAACGTTCAACTGAGCAAGAGTAATGTAGGTGCTGAAAGCAGGGCTTGAACATCACACAGAGATTGTCACAGGAAATCGTGGCACCTTAGAATTTGGGGTTTGAAAGCCACTGGAGTTACCAAGTCCCAAAGAGCCACTTGGAGCCTTGTGCTTGACTTGGGTGTGCATTCAGTTCCAGCTTATTTATTTATTTTTGCTCTGTTGTGTGTACCAGGCATAGCAAATGAGTCTAAGAAGCTCTATGGAGCACAGTTCCACCCCGAGGTGAGCCTCACAGTGAACGGCAAGATGATCCTGAAGAATTTCCTGTACGACATCGCGGGCTGCAGCGGCACCTTCACCGTGCAGAACAGGGAGCTGCAGTGCATCCAGGACATCAAAGACAAAGTGGGATCCTCCAAGGTCCTGGTGAGTGGGGTCAGAGCTCGTCTGCACAACCACTGGCAGTCACTGGGTGTAAATGGAGTAACTGCACCGCTTAATTAGTGGCTTGTCTTCTTTTTCTTCTGTCTTCACTCAGCGGACTAAAAACACAAAGGAAATTAATTTTCTCATGTTTGGGCTTGGTTGTTTATTAAATCTTATCTAAAGTACAGGGAGTTCTGCAACACTTGTAGCTGCCAGCTAAAAGCGAGCAAAATGGAGCTGAATCAAGCTGGTTACAAGGTCTTTTAAAGCTAAACAGTCCAATAAAGAACTCACACCTATATTATTTATACTTTTGACCCAGTAACCAAACTCCTGTGACCTGTAGTGCAGTACTAACCATCCTACCCAACCAAAAACTACTACCTGAAAGCATGAAAGTATGAAAGACAGAAAGGAGACAACATCCAAAACCCCCCATCTTATCCCATACCTATTACTATATTTTAAAACTTTCAATTTCTAAACCCTTCACCATGTGAAATCACACACTCCTATTTAACTACACACCTGTCACTTTAACTCCATCACTCCCCTTTCCTGGCAGGTGCTGCTGACCCACTGTGGGTTTTTTTCCACTTTCCTCTTTCCTGGCAGTTGCTGTTCAGCAGCAGTGTGGACTTCACAGTGTGCACATTTCCCCATGCCCAGCTGACCCTCTGTGGGTTTTTTTCCCTTTTCCCTGGCGGGTGCTGCTGACCCACTGGGATTTTTTTTCCCCTTTCCCTGGTAGGTGCTGCTGGCCCTCTGTGGGGCTTTTTCCCCTTTCCTGGCAGGTACTGCTCAGTGGGGACATGGTCTCCATGGTGTGCACATTTCCCCATGCCCATCTGACCCTCTGTGGGTTTTTTCCCCATTTCCTGGCAGTTGCTGCTCAGTGGGGGCATGGACTCCAAGGTGTGCACATTTCTGACCCTCTGTAGTTTTTTTTCCCTTTTCTGGCAGGTTCTGCTCAGCAGTGGTGTGGACTCCATGGTGTGCACATTTCCCCATGCCCAGCTGGCCCTTTGTGGGTTTTTCTCCCCATTTTGCAGGTGCTGCTCAGCAGTGGTGTGGACTCCATGGTGTGCATGTTTCCCCGTGCCCAGCTGACCCTCTGTGTGTTTTTTTCCCCTTTTTGCAGGTTATGCTCAGTGGGGACATGGACTCCATTGTGTGCACGTTTCTGACCCTCTGTGGGTTTTTTCCCCTTTTTGCAGGTTCTGCTCAGCGGCGGTGTGGACTCCATGATGTGCACATTTCTGACCCTGTGTATGTTTTTTCCCCTTTTTGCAGGTTCTGCTCAGTGGTGGTGTGGACTCCATGATGTGCACATTTCTGACCCTGTGTGTTTTTTTCCCCTTTTTGCAGGTGCTGCTCAGTGGTGGTGTGGACTCCACGGTGTGCACATTTCTCACCCTGTGTGTGTGTTTTTTCCCCTTTTTGCAGGTGCTGCTCAGTGGTGGCGTGGACTCCACGGTGTGCACATTTCTCACCCTGTGTGGTGTTTTTTCCCTTTTTGCAGGTGCTGCTCAGTGGCAGTGTGGACTCCATGATGTGCACATTTCTGACCCTGTGTGTGTGTTTTTTCCCCTTTTTGCAGGTGCTGCTCAGTGGTGGTGTGGACTCCACGGTGTGCACGGCGCTGCTGAACCGCGCTCTGAACCGCGAGCAGGTCATGGCCGTGCACATCGACAACGGCTTCATGCGCAAGAGGGAGAGCCAGGCCGTGGAGGAGGCCCTCAAGAAGCTGGGCATCCAGGTGAAAGGTACCTGGCTCCTGCTCTGTGCTCCTTATGCCATTGGTGTGCTGGTGGTTGTGCTGGTTTTCCCAAAATCCGCCCTCAGGCCTGGTGTCTGTGGTGGTTTTCCCAAACTCTGCCCTCAGGGTTGATGGTTGTGGTGGTTTTCCCAAAATCCGCCCTCAGGCCTGGTGTCTGTGGTGGTTTTCTCAAACTCTGCCCTCAGGCCTGGTGTCTGTGGTGGTTTTCCCAAACTCTGCCCTCAGGGTTGATGGTTGTGGTGGTTTTCCCAAAATCCGCCCTCAGGCCTGGTGGCTGTGGTGGTTTTCCCAAAATCCACCCTCAGGGCTGATGGTTGAGCTGGTTTTCCCAAAATCCACCCTCAGGCCTGGTAGCTGTGGTGGTTTTCCCAAAATCCACCCTCAGGCCTGGTGTCTGTGGTGGTTTTCCCAAAATCCACCCTCAGGCCTGGTGGTTGTGGTGGTTTTTCCAAAATTCCCCCTCAGGGCTGATGGTTGTGGTGGTTTTCCCAAACTTGCCCTCAGGGTTGTGTTTTATTGATCTGCTGTTCTCAGACTCTTGTGCTGAAGCCAGGTCAATGAGGTGGAACCACCTGAACCTTAAACCTGAAATTTAGACCTTGTTTACTTGATTGGAGCATACCTGCTCACAAAACTTAAACCTGAAATGTTAGGCCTTGTTTACTTGACTTGGAGCATATTTCCTCACAAAATTTAAATCTGAAATTTAGGCTTTGTTTGCTTGATTTGGAGCATACTTGCTCACAAAATTTAAATCTGAAATTTAGGCTGAGGGATCCTGTTCAGCTGCTGCAGAACTCACTGAATTTCCATTTCTCCAGCATCTTGATTAACACTTTGAACTTCATTATTTCTTATCCTGAGTCCTTTTCATCAACTGTGAGCTCATTTGGGTGATGGAATGCTGCTATAGCCAAAATGATTTTCAAGGCATTTGTTCTTGCTTTGAAAGAGGTGCATTTTAATGGTTTTGGAGTGACTTTTTGAGAACAAGGTGTTGGTTGGTCAAAGATTGGCCTCAATGGTCTGGGAGGTCTTTTCCAGCCTTTATAGTTCTGTGAAGGAATTAACTGAGAGAGCAGAAAGTGCCCAAATGTGGCTGATGAGAAGCCTCAGAGGATTTTTGTACCTCAAGTATGGGGAGGTCAGAGAGCACCAAGTTAGTGCCAGCAGCAGGAGCTGCTCTGTGCTGCCTGCCTGGTGAATTCCTGAGCCCTGCCTCATTATCAGTTCTGGGGCTCTCTGCCTTGTCCAGGGCTTTACTGTGCTCTGCTCAGGCAGTGTGGCACTGGGTGAGCAGGCTGGGCTGCAGTGTCCCCAGCTTCATTCTAAACACATTTTTCTACATTTATTTTTACCTTTTTTTATTTTTTAAAGTGGAAAATCCATGTCTTATTCTTGCACTATGTGGAGTAATAAGCCTGGGTTCTGGCAGGCAGCCAGAGGAGCAAATTGAGGGAATCCCTTTGCTGCAAATGCTCCTTCTGTAGGTCAGGGAGTTCAGTGCTGGTAAAAGATGCCAGAGAGCCTCCCAGCTGATCTCTGGGTTGGGAGTCTCTCTAAATTAAGAGGTATAATGTAGCATGAGTAAATAGTGCATCATTTAATTTTGGTTGCAGAAAGGCCTCAGGGAAACACCATCCTGTAAACTATTTAAAGCGAGTAAATTATAGTCTAAGAGGAAAGCAAGAACTGGACTTGCATGTGGCTGCCTAATCTCACAATGTGGAAGAAGTAATAGGTTAATAAGAGAAATAAAAAGCTCTTGTTGAAATCAGTTTTTGAGGTATCGAGCAGCCCTATTCCATGCAGTTAATAGTCAAAGGAAATTATTTTTAATTTTTGTTGGTTTTTTTTTAAAGCAATAAAGTGAAACTTTAGTTTTGCAGCCTGCATGAAAATCTTTTTTGTAAAAAAAATTAAAAATCCCTGTGGTTTCCTGCAGTGGTGAATGCAGCCCATTCATTCTATAATGGCACAACAACTCTGCCCATCTCGGATGAGGACAGAACTCCACGTAAAAGAATTAGCAAGACCTTAAATATGACTACAAGTCCTGAAGAAAAGAGAAAAATTATCGGTGACACCTTTGTTAAGGTAATGTTTATTTGTTGTTTGGTGAAGTTTTTCAATGTTGTGATTCCTGGGTACATCTTTTACTGTTTAATTAGAGGCATTGGTGCTTGTGTGAGCAGTGGGTGACCCCAGAAGCCTTTGGGAAGTGTCAGGAGAATATTTAACAAATATTCCTGTACTCTGGAGACATTTTTGCCATTTTCTATTCAACAAAAGCTGGGGTTGCAGGAGTGTTTCAGCAGTGGGGCAGTGGCATTGTTAGTTTGCTGCTCATTTGTGCTTTTGCAGCTCCCTGCCGTGGGTCAGGCAATTCATTAATTCTTGAGAGCTTTGACAGCCGCAGAACTCTTCCCTTCTGTGCCCACCCTGCAGATCGCCAACGAGGTCATCGGGGAGATGAACCTGAAACCTGAGGAGGTTTTCCTGGCCCAGGGCACCCTCAGGCCTGACCTGATTGAGAGTGCTTCCCTGGTGGCCAGTGGCAAGGCTGAGGTGATCAAAACCCACCACAATGACACCGAGCTGATCCGCAAGCTGCGCGAGGAGGTAACGGCACCGCTGCTGCTGTGCCACGAGCTGACACCCACAGCCAAAACCTCTCCTGCTGTGAGCTGTGCCTGCCACTGACAGGACCCTGAGAGGCTCTTGGAATCTGTCATTTACTGCATTGCTTTTGTTGCCAAGGGTCTGTTTATCTAAAGTCCAGACCAGCTTTTTCAGCACCTTTGTGTGCACAGCTCTTTAGTGTTAGCCTGTGCAGCAAAGGTGGGACACTGCCTGGTTTGATTTTCTGGCATTGGAATGGTGAGTTCTCTGCCTGTGTTACATTCTAAGAAAGAACCAGCACAGGAGAGACCTCACCCAGCAGTCTGGTGGAAGGTGCTCAGTTACCACCAGCTCTGAGGACTAACAATCCCCATTTCTAATATTGATCCCTGCACAAAGTGGTTTGGGGCTGGTTTGAACATCCAGCAGAGACAAGAAAGGTCTGAATTCATGCAGGCAGAGCCAGCTTGGCCCTACAGCTCAGTCTGCTCTGCTGGAGCCACAGATTCTTCTGGCACAAGCTGGGACTTCCTGGTCTCACCCTCTGTGCTGCAGCTGCTCTACAAAGCCCACATTCACATGGAATTTCTTTCCAGTGTTTATGGAATCATTGGCACTGATGCTGTGAGGTCAGGCCAGTTTGGGTGCCAGAACCTAAACATTTGAGGCTTCTTGTTTGGATATGTGAGCTGGAGTGTAAAATCCATTTATTATTATTTTTTTAAATTTTCTTTTTTAGGGTAAAGTAATAGAACCACTGAAAGATTTTCACAAAGATGAAGTGCGAGTGCTGGGAAGAGAGCTTGGTCTTCCTGAAGAGCTGGTTTCCAGGCATCCATTCCCAGGTATGGAGCTGGTGGATCACAGCAGTGTTCTTCAGCAGATTCAGAATAACTGCAGTAAAACTGATCTTTAAACACACAAAATATCTATTTAGCTTTTCACTTAAGCACAGTCTTTCAGGAAAAGATTACTTGAGAGCAACTTGATAAATACACACAATGTTTTATAATTGAGCCTTTGTTTGGCTCTGGTGGGAGAAGCCAAGGGAGGAGTTGTCAGTAGGTGCAGTGAGCTCTGCCTGAGCTGCCACGTGGCTCTGACCTGGAATATGGACTGGCTCTGCTTTTCCAAGGACATTGGCTGCCTTGAGAGGAAGTGCTCAACACTTCTAACATGAGCTCTCCACTAGAAAACAGCAAAGTCAATAATTGTGGGTTGGTTTCTTTTTGTCCTGGAGGTTAAGACAGCTGAAGCTTAGTCACAGTGGTAGAATACACAGTACTCAAAGACTGACTCTGTTCCACACTTTCTGGTGAAAACCACTTTCCTGTTATTTGGTGCAATCTTTTTTCAACATTGCTTTGCAGGTCCTGGCCTAGCAATCAGAGTGATCTGTGCTGAGGAACCTTACGTGTGCAAAGACTTCCCAGAAACAAACAACATCTTGAAAATAGTGGCAGATTTTTCTGCAAGTGTGAAGAAGGTAAGGAAATCCTGAATTTTAATTTTGAGTGGTGGTTCTATAGTGACCTGCAGCGAGGTTTAGTCTGCTAAAAGGTTAAAAGGACTGGTTTGTGCTCCTCCAGGAGTGCTGCCTCCAAGTACAGCTCAGCTGAAGCTGTTCAGTGGAATTTTTAGTGCTGGGACTGGTGCAAGTCTTGAACCATTTCTGGAAAATGAAACTTTATTTACCTTTCAAACAATAAATTCTATTGTAGTTAAACTTTGTGCAGATGAGTTCACTCCCTGGAAGAGTTGTAACATTCTAAGTTTGCACACCCCAAAAATCACTGGGTGTGTAAATGCAAGTGCAGGAGCTGGTGCTGGCCAGGTGCCCTGACCCCAAACCTGGAATTCTGAGTGGGTGATGTTTGATTCCCACATCTCCTGACTCTGCTGACCTTTGTGGTGACTGTCAGTCACTACAGGGATCTGCTCTGAGGTCTGAGTTCAAAACAACTTCCAGAACCTTTTTGGTAAATCCTGAAGGGCAGGGATTTCAGCCTGCCTTCCCTTTAGCAGATAAGGAATTGTGGTGCCATAAAACTGAAAAGTGCAGCTTTTTGAATGAGAAAATGAGCACAGGAAAAAAGCTTCTCCTATGGTCTTGGAGAGCTTCAGCTTAAAATGCAGTGTAATCCCAGAGAAGTGCTTCTGCTAATGTTTAATTGTCAGATGAGAGGTATCTTTTAAGTAGTTCCAAGGGGTAAATGTAGACTAAGCAAACAGCTACTTAAATAACAATTTAACAATTTTATTTGTGCAGTGCAAGCTCTGTTTGAGGGCTGGGAGCTTTATTTAATTGCAGTTTGTTGTTCTGCATCCTTGGCCAGCCTCACACGTTGCTGCAGAGGGTGAAGGCATGCACGAGTGAGGAGGACCAGGAGAAGCTGATGCAGATCACAAGCCTACATTCACTGAATGCCTTCTTGCTACCAATCAAAACTGTGGGAGTGCAGGTACAGGCCTGTATTGTGTTTTATTTTCTTTTTCTGCCAGAGTGGGGATTGAATGCTCCAGATGGTATTTCTTGTTTGGACTCAGATGTTTATTAATTCTTGTCTATATTACAGTCCCACAAACTGTGAGTTCTACAGCACTTCAAGCTAACAAACTAAAAATGGAGACCTATCTCTCTCTCTCTACAAGGCCTTTTAAGGGCAAACTGTCCAATTAAGAAAAGCCACCAAAATTATTTTTACTTTTAACTCAATAACCAACCACCTGTGGCCCACAATGCAGAATTTTCTACCCAATCACACAATATCACCTAAACCCCATGAAGAAGGACAAGCCTCCACCCTAAAACCTCTATTCTTGCTTTCTATATATGAGTCTGAATATTTCCTTTTACACCTCTGTCATCTCACTCTGTATTTTCTCACCTACTCAGTGTCTCACTGGTGTTGGCCCAGGCTGTGGTGCTGTGCCCTGCAGGATGGGCAGGAAGGAGTGTGAGTGGCTGTGGCAGCAGAGCTCACCCTCAGTGTGGTTG
The DNA here is from genome assembly GCA_030060385.1 of Muscicapa striata striata. NCBI lineage: Eukaryota > Metazoa > Chordata > Aves > Passeriformes > Muscicapidae > Muscicapa > Muscicapa striata. The sequence goes on from JAREIS010000162.1 coordinate 911,047, forward strand.
TTTCTGCTCCCCAGGGTGACTGTCGCTCGTACAGCTACGTCTGTGGCATCTCCAGCAAAGATGCTCCCCACTGGGAGTCCCTGATGTTCCTTGCCAGGCTCATACCACGCATGTGCCACAACATTAACAGGTGAGTATTGAATTGTCTTTGTTTTTAATTATCTAATTCATATATGGAAGTTTAGCAGGTGCAGACATTTCCCTGTTTAATCTGGGGTGTCATATATTTGTGTGTTGGACAGGTGTATCATGCAGAGGTCACAAACACACAATGAATCAAAATATGGATTTATTTCCAGCTTGAAAAGAAATTGCTGGCCTATATCCTTGGATTAGGCAGCATCCACTATAATTTATGCAAATCTCTTCTGAAGGCTCCAGCCTGGTGCTGAGCTGTGATGTGCTGCAGTTTGCTTTGCCTTTGTGTCAGGAAGGGATTTGTGTGGGGCTGTCAGTTCCAGTGGCACAGGGAGGGCTCCAAAGCTGAGCAGTTTCATCTCAATTGAGCTCTCTGAGGATACATTTTCTACCTACCCCAGTCCATAACTTTTCCAGCAGCTGAAGGTGCTTAGACATGAAATCAGCTCTGGGGAGTTATACCCTCCTTGCCTGGCTGTGGGATTTCTGCCAAAACTGCTTAGAATTGCTTATAGCAAAACTTCATCTTCTCACATAAGTGACACCTCCTGACAGAGCTTTTACTCTGAAAGGTGAGGCCTGGAATTGCAAGGTACCTGTTTAAATGAAGTGCAGAGGGGACAAAAGAAGGCATAAATCAGGATTGCCTGTGCAGTTCTGGAGTATGTTAGAAAATGAAAATAAAAGCCAGTTTCTGGCTTTAGAGCACTGCTGATTTCTTGAAGCTCTGCTGGGTTTAACTCAGCCCTCCTGAGCATCCCACAGCTCTGGGAGCTCTGCTGTCCCTGCAGGCTCTGCTGCTGTTCCAGGGACACTGAGGAGGGCACTGGCACAGCTGATCTCCTGCCCAGCTGTGCTCACAGACTTTGTGTTCCAAACAAATCCCCAGAGTACAAACTGGCATGTCTGTGCTTTGGATTTTAGACAAGGACTCCTGGTTTGTGGCTGCAGGCTCAGAGCTGCTGTGAGCACCTCGTGGTCAATCCAGGCACGAGGCCACTCAAACTCTGCTCCTTGTTCTGCAGCATCTGAAACTCAAGGAATGAAAGATTAAAAACATGAATTTGATGGGACTGCTTTGAATTCAGAAGATGTTTTGTTGCAGATGTACTTCTGTAGATTTATAAAATTGCAATTTGCACCCTGTGCTGAGAACCCTTCCTTAACAATAAGGTGCAGCATTTAATGGAGGTTTGGGTGGTTTATGGTTAAAAATTATAAGCAAAATAAAACACCATGCTGTGCCTAGCTGTGTTTTCTCCCTGTGGCACTGCAGAAGCAGGCTGGAGTTAATCTGGTTCATTCTGTGTGTTGCAGAGTCGTGTATGTGTTTGGCCCCCCTGTCAAGGAGCCCCCCACGGATGTCACCCCCACCTTCCTGACCACAGGAGTCCTCAGCACTTTACGTCAAGCTGACTTTGAGGCTCACAACATTCTCAGGGAGTCTGGTAGGTGCTCCACCTCCTCCCAGGGGTCAGACCCCTGTTTCCAGATCCCTGCAAATCCAGTGGGTGCAATCAGAGTGGTGCTGTCAAAACCTGCAGGAAAATATCTCCAGAAAAGTGATCAGTTAGTGGGATGACAGTGAAAAGCTGATAGCTAAAGGCCAGGAATTAATTTTAGGGGATTTGGGAGACTGATTTGCTTCTAACACATCACAAAGCTCAAAGCTGTGGTGCTCCACTGTCAGGCAACTCAGTCACCCAAATCCCTTCTCTTTGCTGATCTCAGTGTTCAGCTGAGGTGAAGAAACTTGACATAATTTTTAAATGCTGCTTCTGGGGAAAGCCAGGTTCCTCATGGGGGTGATGCTCATAGCATGTGGTTGTTTCAGACTTCTTAACTTGAAGTCAAAGCTGCAACCTCAGCCCTGCAGAGTTCCCTGGATGTGCTGCACAGGCAGAGCTTGGGAATAAATAGTTCTGAGGTTCAGCCTCTTTAGTTTTTAACTTAATTACCTTTGGAGATGTGATCTGTGTGGGAAGCACTGCATCAGCCCTGCCTGTATTTGGTATAAATCAAGTTACAAGGGATCCCTCTCTTTGAGGATCCATGCTCAGTTTGCAGAGGAGCAGGGTTTGTACAGAATTAACCTCAGGAGGCTGCGATAACACTGTTGGCTGTGTTGGTAAAGCTGTAGCTGTGTCTCGCTAACTTTTGGTGACACTTGGCTTTGTGTGAATGAATTGCTCCTAAAAATAAGCCTGGAGTTGTGGTTTAGTGTAAAAACCTCCCTGTGCAGCAGCTCAGGCCAGGGCTGGCAGAGGGAGAGAGCCTGAGCAGTGTGAGCTTCACACACCTTTACTCATTGCAGCAGGGAAATTGGGGAGCTGTACATTGCCTTTCAGAAGGAGGTGTTGAAAAATCAGTGCAATGTGATTGTCTGGAGTTGCCTGCCCACCACCAGCCCGGGATACTGGAGAGCTTTCTCCTGAGTGTTGCAAAAAATATTTCAAAGGTTTACTTGGGAGCATCTCTTTATTTGGCTTGATATGAGGGCTGATAAAACCCCATGGTTTTATGTTATTTGGGAAGGGAAGTGGCTCTTCAACTGATGCACAGTGAATTACAGGGATAACAGAGATTAGCTGGGATTTTTCTGCATGCCTGCAAAGGCTGAGGATGATCTCAAGTGGCAATTTATAGAATCTCAGAATGGGTTGGGTTGGAATGGACATTATCATCTGGTCCAGTCCCTGGGGACACCTTCCACTTATCCCAGGCTGCTCCAAGCCTGGCCGGGGATCCTTGCGGGGATCCTTGCGGGGATCCAGGGGCAGCCACAGCTGCTCTGGAAACCTTTCCCAGTGCTTTCCCCGTGCTCCCAGTGCTGGTTTGCAGCTGCACCACCGCTGTGGCAGCAGAGGGAGCAGGTCCCACAGGATGTAGGAGCAGCTGCTGCTCTGGAGCTGGAAGCAGAGGAGGGGACTGTGCAGAACTTGTGCCAGCCTTGTGTGCGAGCCCAGCTAACAGCCCTGTGTGTGTGCAGGCTATGCTGGGAAGATCAGCCAGATGCCAATCATCCTGACCCCGCTGCACTTCGACCGGGACCCCCTGCAGAAGCAGCCCTCGTGCCAGAGGTCTGTGGTCATCAGGCCCTTCATCACCAGCGACTTCATGACGGGCGTCGCCGCCACGCCGGGCAGCGAGGTGCCCGAGGAGGTCAGGCCTCTCTGAAACACTAAACACTGTCATTCTCTAAATGCTGTAACAGCAGTGAGAGTTCTGCACTAATCACTGCTTTGTCTCAGTCTCTTTTGCCTTCTCTCAGAGGCAGGATTAACAAAACCACGATGGAAATGGATTTTCTCTTTTCTCTGTTTGTTAAATCTTATCTAAAGTACAGAGTGTTTAACAGCACATCCAGCCACCTGCTAGAAGCAAGGGAAAAATGGAGTGAGATCCAGCTGCTGCAAGGCCTCCTAAAGCTGAACAGTCCAATAGAGAATTAACATTTATATTATTTGTACTTTTAAACTAATAACTAAATTCCTGTGACCCTCAGAGTGACGCTGGCTGACCAACCAGAAACTACTGCCTGAAACCGTGAAGAAGGAAGATGAACACCAAAAAGAGACAACCCCCAAAATTCTCTATATTGTCCCAGGCCTATTACTATACTTTAAAAACCTCAAATTTAAACACTTGATATGAAAGCACACACTTCTATTTCACTACAAACCCATGAGTTTAACTCCATCACTCAAATTTGGAAGCCTTCTCTAAGGCCTTAGGCTAAAAGCAGTGTTCTCCTGGGGGTCAGTGCCAGACAGCACAGAAAGCTCAAAAACCCCAGGTTTCTAGGATCCAACAAATACTATAAAATATATATAATAAGTACTATACTGTAAATACTATCAAACTCTCATTTAAATTTATTTTAAATACCATCCCTACAACAACTCAGTCCATTACAACTAAATTAACTATAAGCCCTCAAACCCAATCCACACCACCCAGTATAAATAAATAAACATATAAATAAAGCTAAATATAAATAAAATATATTTAAATATATTATATTTATATAAATATATGAAATAATAAATATAAGTAAATAGATAAAGTCAATCCAAATATAATTAAAAATAATCACTATCAGTTTGTATTATTTAATCCAAAGTAATCTCTCAAACATATTAAATTGCTAATACAAATTAATATCTCAAAAATTCAACCAATCTACGCTTCTTTCCTAAGCACATGCTTTAAAAAAATAAATGACATAACTACAAAAACAACCACGCTTCAAAAATATAAAAATCTTACTAAAATACAGAAAACAGGACTGGGGGTTTTAAATAAAATTAATTCAAAAGTATTAATAAATAAACTAACTGCAACAACCAATAATTTAACAAAACTAAAACACCACCCAGCCTGGCCTCATGTCAGCTCCCCCTCGCCACCTTCATTTTGATTTTCTTGCCTGTATTTTTTTTTTTTTTTTCTTTTATAAATAATCAGTCAAAAGAATATTGTGGCGTTTTTGGGAAAAAAAGCCAAAAAAACCCTAACAAAATGGGAGGCTGGCAGATGGATATGATAGACTTGAAGGATTTCCAGCAGAGCTGAGCCAATTAAAGAAGGAAGAATACCCCAGCCATTCCTGGGATTTGGAATTAATTTTGGCATCAGTAATTGGAAATTTCCTGGCATTAGGAATTGCCTTTGTTTGGCACTTCAGCTTTTATTGGGACTTGAAGTTTAACATCTCAGTGTCCTGTTTGCTTTTTAGGTGACTAAAAGGACTCAGGAGTCAGGTTCAAGCTTTTTGTTTTGTTTTGTTTAATGGGAAACTTTATCCATGTCCAGTCAAGTACTTTGTCCCTCCGGGAATGCACTGTAGGAATAAAACTGACCTTTTATTTTCAACACACTTTAGGAGCATTGCTTAGTAATTGTATTTAGCTGAAGTCCTCTGCTTTAAGACAGCCCATCCACGAAAAGAACAATTCAGGTTGCCATGTGAACCATCTCATTTTATAAAATAAGGATTTATTTGACCTCAGTGTTTGTGTTTAAAAACAACCAAGCACCACCAAACCCACCCTCAAACAAAAACCCTGCATTCCTCAAAATGAAAAATGGTCATTTTAAGACTAGATGGTAGTGTGGTGACTAAATAATAGAGGTTATAGAGAATAACCATATTTATGGGGGAAATAATAGTGTTTTTCTGTACAGAGCAATGCACTGTTAATTTGTGCTTTCACTGTAAACAGCGTGTCATGTAAGTGCTGTTGGGAACTGGGGGGTTTTTAATGAAACTGAACTTCTGAGGACCATCAAATTCTCCCCTGGAATATTCCTGTAACATGGGTTACTTGTGAGCTCTGGAAGATGACTGTGATGGAGACCAGGGCTTTTCTTCCAGCTGATTTTATTTTGTGCCAATGTGCTGCTAGCAGCAGGCTCTTCCCTCTGTGTCCAGAGCAGTTTGCCCTCAAGCTTTTCTGGGGTGATTTTCAGGTCTGTTCACACACTGTTTTTCTGACGTTCTGTTTCCCCTGCACCACAGGTTGTGTTGAAGATGGTGGCAGAGATCAAGAAGATCCCTGGCATCTCTCGGGTGATGTACGACCTGACATCGAAGCCACCAGGCACTACGGAGTGGGAGTAACGAACTGTTCCCATCCAGGTACTGTGTGCACTCGAAACCATATCAGAAACCATTCCCAGTGTTGACATGCAGTACTGTGAAAGAGTGACTGGAGCTGCTACATCGCATCAGATTCCTCTCCTGGAGCATCCTCCTGCAGTCCAGAGCTGTGCTGGGGATGGGAGCAGCCTGGGGCTGAGGACTGTACGGGTAAATGATGGTGGCACTGCTGCCAGGCCAGGCCCCTCTGCTTTGCCTTTGTCCCCCAGTTCCCCCCCATGTTCTGTTACCTGTCATTTGGGTGTCTCTTTGTTTTTGTACACTGTGGAAAAAGAGACAGTTTATTTACTTCTACCAAAAGCATTGTTACAGCCCAAACATGTAAGAGGAGTTAATTCTTTGTGACCAACTGCTTTGGGACGGATTTATTATAAATAAATATTTTGCCAAATGGAGTAGTGGGTACTGTTGAGTCGTGGAGTGGCTGTGTATGTTCTGTCCCCTTGTCCTGTGCTCTGCAGTGAGGGTGGGCAGTGCTGTCCTCTCCTGGCACTGCTGTGTCCATGTGTCTGTCCCTGCTGGGGCACAGCAGAGCTCCCAGCTCCTGCCCGTGCCTGGGAGTGCTCTGGGATGGCAGAAGGGCAAGCCTGGCATGCAGCAGGGAAAGCTGCACAGCAGCAGCAGAGCTCCTGGCTCTGTGCCCCCTGTGTGCCCCCAGCACTGCCCCTGTGCTTCCCTTGTACTTGAGGACAGTTGATTTTCCACACATTTGCTCTGATGGGTTTTTGGGGTGTGTTGTGCTTAGCTCCATCTGTAAGATCATTCTAGGTGTTAGTGTGGAGTCCTGGCTCGGGGTGAGCTCCCCACCCTGGAGCCTCTCCTGTCACTCATGTTCTGCTCTTGGTAGTGAAGCAATAATTGGAGATGGTTACTGGGCAGGAGCTCTCTGATGCTTTGAGGCAAAGCCATTTCCATCCACCTGAGACTCCTGTCCCAGGACAGGAACAGCTGGATTCCCACCTGAGCAGGTTGTGGGTGCTGCTGGGTTACCCCCACTGGGGCACCTGGAATGTGATCAGGCTCTTCCCTCTTAGCCCTGGTTTTTCAGTTTGAGCAGCTGTGTTTTGTTCAGCTGTGAGATCACTGTAGTATTATGGGGTGAAATATTTGGTTTAAACTGTTCAGTGACATGGAGTGTTTCATGGCTGTAGCTCCTCTCTGCCCTTGCCTGGATTTGTGAACTGGAATAATACTGAAAGTGTTTGTTCTGTATTTCTGGTCGCGTTTTCCTGTTCTTACATTCCCTGCCCACACGTTATGGAAATTTGGTTTGGAAATTTCTGCTCCTAGGAAATGGCCAACTGGTGTAAATGTATTTTTTTCCTGTGTCTCTGAGGGGTGTTTTGCACGAGGGAGGAGGTGGCGTGTCCCAGCCGTGCTCCCAGGGCTGCTGGGGACATGGGGGTGCAGGAATTGGGGCTGGGGGCTCTGCCTCCCCTCCAGCCCTGCTCCAGGAGGGCTCTGCAGCTTGGGCAGGTTGGGCTGGTGTGGGCAAATCCAGCTGAACTGGTAACTCAGTCAGCTCCTTTTCAAAAGGGGGTGGTGATTTGCACCCACTCCTGTCACAACCTCTTTGAGCTTCAGTGCTGGCAGTGATGATGGATTCCTTTGCTGCAGGATGGGGACCTGTGGTTGTTAAACCCTGTCAGTGGGTGCTTGCTGGGGCACCACCTGTCCTAGCAGGTAAAAGCTGACCTCAGAGAGCTCCCCAGTGAAGTTCCAGTGTGTTTAGGTGTGGTCAGCAAAGGCTGAGGGCGCTGCTGTCGTTTCTGGCTGGTATCTCACTCAGAAGGGTGCAGAGACTAGAGCTGAATCTCTGGTGAGATGCAGAACCCCCTCAGTTCTCACAGCAACAGGCTCGTCCTCGTGGCTGCCACGGCTGTGTTGCCTTGACAGCAAACAAGCAAAGCTGAAAGGATCACTAAAAATAATGCAAATAATGCAGAGAGCTCTGAAACCCAGCCCCTGCTGGATTCTGCCCAGGCTGTCCCTGTGCAGCTGGAGCTGCAGCTTGTGCTGGGGTAACACGTGCTCCCAGGGAGGGCTGGGGGCTGCAGGGGAGGTGCTGCCCCTGGGACACCCCCCTGCAGCTCTCCTGGCCTGGAACCTTTTGTTCCCTGCATGCTGCACCCCTGGAAAAGTCCTCCTTGGAGTTGCACCCTAACTCTGGGCACGATGCTGTGCACTGTCACCATCCTTGAGCCCCTGGGCATCACCTCCATGCTCTTCTTTGGGTCAGAAAGTTGAATATTGAGCATTTTAGAGTAAACTATTGCACTATGAATGGAAATGTCTTACTGGAGTGGAGTGTGTGCCCCTCAGCCCCTGTCTGCCAGCTGTGCCATGCAGGGCTGTGCTTGGCAAGCTTGGTCTGCTCATCCCAGCACTTCTGGGTGGTTTTGGGAATCCCTTTGTGCTGGACAGCCAGCGTGGAGAGAAACATCATACTCTGTTCACATTTCTTAAAAACCAGTTCTATTTAGCACCTAGTTTACAAACTAATACCTGTAGCTGCCCTGTACAGTTGTTCACCTGGAGTCTTCAGTAAAACATGTCAGCAATTAGAGGAATTTGTATCGGGGGCACTCCCCATCAGTCTCAATTTTTAACATTTTTCTGCTTGTGAAATGATAAAGTACTGTGAGCCTTAATTTTTATCCACAAATAAAAATATTATGTTTGAATCTTGGTGTGACTAGTTTTTTTTAAAGGCTTATTTGTAAAAACTATATTATGAATGGGACAGTATTTTGGGTTGAACAAGCTGTTTTGATGGATGTAACTGATTTAAATGTCTCCTCAAGAGCCTCTTTAGAGCTGGAATATTTCTCCTTTCCCAGAGTGGTTTGGGATACAGAGATCAATACAAAGCTGCTTGCATGATATCATCCCTTTTTAAATGTTATTTCAGGTGGGGGAAAAAAAAAGCAACTTTATGGGGTAAATGAAGCTTTGGGGAGAGCCAAGTTTGAGTTGTGGGTTAATTAAGGAGTGGGGTCTGTTAATTAATGAGGAGGGTTGCCTGTTCTTTACAGGGGGTAGCTCTGCCCTGGTGGCTCTGTGGGGTTTCAGCCCAGAAATGCTGTTCTGGAGCAGATTTTATCCTCTGGAAAATGCTCCCAGTGCTGCTCTTGCAGTAATTTGGTGACACTTTGGTGACCTGGGACAAGTCAAGGACCCAGCTTCTCTCTCCCCAGCTGTTGGGGTTCCATGGTGGGGAGGGGGTGATGCAGGAGGAATCGGATTTGGGGGTGTTTAGAGGAAAAGAGGATTTCTGGGTGAACACAGAGTGATGCCCACCTGCTCCTGGGCACAGCCTGGGGGTGGGTCAGGGCTGAAGGAAAAGCTGAGCTCAGGCAGCCCTGGATGGTGGAGGGGAGCAGAGGGAATGGGAGCAGCAGGGAGCCAGCAGCACACACCCCCAGGCTGGGAGCTGCCTGAGTCAGGGCTGGGATTTGGGATGATCTCTGTGCTCTGCAGAGCTGGGGTTTATTTTTAGTCCCTGTGTGGTGCTGATTGCCATGGCAATGCCACAGCACAGCGGGATCCAGGGGTGGGCAGGGGCTGCTGGCCGTGCTGGGAGATGGAGTGACAGCTCTGGCTGCTCCAGGGTGGGGGCTCAGCTCCCAGCCAGAGCTCTGAAACCAAACACAACCCCCAGGCACAGGAGGCTGGCCAGGAACAGGATCCATTCTGAGTGAAAATTCTGAATTCATCCTGGGAGCACTCACCTGCCCAGGAGCATGGCCAGAACTGTTCTGGATCCATTCTGGGAGCAGTAATCTGCCCAGGAGAATAACCAGGAATTGTTCTGAATTCATCCTGGGAGCACTCACCTGCTCAGGAGAATAACCAGGAATTGTTCTGAATCCATCCTGGGAGCACTCACCTGCCCAGGAGAATAACCAGGAATTGTTCTGAATTCATCCCGGGAGCACTCACCTGCCCAGGAGAATGGCCAGGAATTGTTCTGAATCCATCCTGGGAGCACTCACCTGCCCAGGAGAATGGCCAGGAATTGTTCTGAATCCATCCTGGGAGCACTCACCTGCTCAGCTACAGCAGCTCAGCCTTTGGTCTGAAATTCAAGCAGAACAGTAAAGGCCATGTGGGTGGTTCTGCCCCTTCTGGTGCTGTGTGAGCAGGTCAGGCTCAGAGGGCTCCTGCAGCCCCTCCCAGCACAGCTGTGCCTGCAGAGAGCTCTGAGTGACTGCTGGATTCTCCTTGGCCTTGCACAAGTTCCCCTTTCTCATCACGGGTTCCTTGGTCACTTTGTGGTGCAGCTCAGGGCAAGCCTCGAAGAGCTGCTCATGAGTGACCTCCCTGAACCCAGCCAAGAGGGAAAAAAGAGTTAATTAACACACCCAGGAATTTTCCCCTTCACTTGGGTGTGCTGGGACTGGCCTTTGGCCCTACAATCACATCTAGAAATTACTGGGTGAGATGAAAGGCTGCAGAGAGGCACTTCCACTTCAGATTTTAATTTCAGCAGATTGGCTCATGAGGCTGCTGTGACCCTGTGCCCTTCAGGGAGGGAGCTGGGAGCTCTCCCAGGGGCTGCTCTTGGGATTTGGGTGGACAGGTGGACTCACAATGATCTCAGAGGTCTGGTAAGAGCTGCCTGGCTCCAGGATTCCAGGCTGTGGGAGCAGTTTGCTGAGGCTGCCCAGGCACAGAGCTGCTGGCTGAGCAGAGGTTCGTGTGCTGCCAGAGCAGGGTGAGACACTTAAACCCAATTAAACACCTTAATGAACCTTTCCCTGATGGGTTTTCAATTACCTGGAGCAGAGGAGAGCTGGGAAGAGCCTGAGCTCTGTGGCTGATGGCATCAGGAGCTGGGAAGGGCTGTGCTCCTGTGGGACCAAACTCCTTTGTTTGCACGGGGATGAATGACAGTCACATCCCAAATCAATCCCAAACCTGTGGTGTTCTGCTTAAATCTCTCTAAACATCCCTTCCAGGGGATGAACTGCTGCTCAGTGTCTGGTGTGGGTGTGCAGAGCTTTGGGGTGTGCAGCTGTGGAGCTGAGAAATTGTGAGGAGCAGATACTGGGAGCTGCTGTGGGATCTGCAGAGCGAGGGTGGATTTGGGGATCATTTTAAGAGAGGGTGAACTGTGAACATGTTTTAGTGGAACTACTGGAGAGTTGCAGGATCTGAGTGTGTGTCCTGCATTCCTTTACTCTGGAACGAGGCACTGACAGGCCGGGAGAGCTGGGGGTGCTCACCTGGAGAGGAGAAGCTCCAGGGAGAGCTCAGAGCCCCTTGCAGAGCCTGAAGGGGCTCCAGGAGAGCTGCAGAGGGACTGGGGACAAGGATGGAGAGACAGGACACAGGGAACAGCTTCACTGCCAGAGGGCAGGGCTGGATGGGATTTTGGGCATTAGGAATTCCTGGCTGGGCTGAAATTCCCAGAGCAGCTGTGGCTGCCCCTGGCAGTGCCCCAGGCCAGGCTGGACATTGGGTTTGGAGCCCCTGGGACAGTGGGAGGTGTCCCTGTCACACCAGGGGTGGCACTGGGTGGGATTTAAGGTCCCTCCCACCCAAACCGTTCCTTCCCTCTGTCTAAATAAATCTGTGGTGCGGGAAGTCAGGATGGGCTCCGTGTGTGTGACACTGTGGGGTCTCGCTGGCCCCGCAGAGGTGTCACTGGAGCAGCACATCCTGCTGCAAAACCCTCAGCAGATTCTAAAGCCAGGTTTAAATGGGGCCCCGTGTGCAGCGCATTAACTCATCCAGGCGACCTCCTGCTTCCCCGAGCAGAAAACAGCTGCTGCAGGGGTTTAGAAGCTTCTCTTATTTACATCTGAAAGCAGGAGGTTTGGCTAAAAGGGTGCCTGAGCCGGAGGGAAGTGGATTAATGCCCAGCGCTGATCCTGGGGGTTCTGCTTTAGAGCCAGGGGCACAAACAGCACGGGGGGTTCAGAGCTCCGTGGAGGTTTTTCTGTCCCCCTGCACCCCTCGGTGCTCCCTCGGCTGCCGGAGCTGGGGATGGTGTTGGATTCCCTGTAAATGCCCTGGGTTCCGACCCTGGGGACTGCAGCTGGAATAAAAATCCGATTTTAGAAAGCGTTTTAAGAAGAGACAGGGAAATTTTCAAAACCTGGCATAATTTATTAATAAATATATGTTCCATAATATTACATCATTAATACAATTATCAGTTATAATTCATAATGAGCTACAGGTAGAGAGCTCCTAAAGATGATTCTGTACACTTATGGAGTGTGCAGGCAAGTTAAAAATGCATAAATTATATATTACTTTAACAGATGATTGCCTAGAAAAAGGAATAGAAAAGGAAATATTAAAAGGGAATAGAAAAAGGAATAGTAAAGGAACAGAAAAGGAGTAGAAAAGGAACACAGAAGGCAGGAGGTGCCCCCAGTCCCGAGCAGGGTCAGTTTGAGGTGTTGCTCCTGGAGCATCAGGAGGGGTTTGGGCTGGGTCTGTCCCCCAGGATTCCAGTATCAATATTTCACGGCAGCTTTGCTTTCAGGAAATCAATCGCCCTGCAACTTTCATAAGGCAAGCCGGGCTCTCCTTTCGTGCCAGGCTCTAGAATGACCCGGACACCAAACCCTAAATAAACACACGTCAGGGAACAGCCAGGCACACAATGGCCCGCACAGCCCAACAATGCCCCGCCGGGACAGGACAAATCGCCGGCAGCTGCGCTCGTTTAATTCACCTTCAAGGTCACTGATACCTCTCAGAGTCTTTGGGTGTTCGTGGTTAAGAGAATGAGAGGCTGAGGAAGCACAATGTGCCTTTTATGCAGCTCTTGGAGAACTTTATTTAACTTTCAATAAGCAATCCACGTGGAAAGACCTGAAGGATCTTAGCAGCCTTCAACTCATGTACATGTAATAGAAATATGTATTGCTCCACTGCTCGGGGTTGGATTAAATGCTCCTGGAGTTTCTGGGAAGCACTTTAAGGATAAACGCCTTAGATCAGGCACAGAACCGGAATGTTTTAACAGCTCGAGGCTTGAGTCATTTTTCCAGAGTTTTGCAAAACTTCCAGTGAATGTTTTAGTGCCATGTCTGCTAAACAGGTTGGATAGCGCCAGTTCTTGTTGGAGGTCAATTCTGTAGGACTTACTCCAAAAGGTGATGGAGCTGCTTTGTGGAAAAGCAGCCAAAAGGGAAATGTTTTTGTGGGTTTTTTTTTTTTTTTTTGGGTTTTGTTTTGTTTTGGGTTGGGTTTTTTTGGGGTTTTTTGTTTGGTTGGGGTTTTTTTTGTTTTGTTTTGTTTGGTTTGGTTGGTTGGTTGGTTGGTTGGTTGGTTGGTTGGTTGGTTGGTTGGTGTTTTTGGGTTTTTTTTTTTTTTTTTTGGTTTTTTGTTGTTGTTGTTGTTGTTGTTGTTGGTTTTTTTGTCCTGTAACCCCTCTGGAAGCAGGGTGAACCCCTGCCAGGATCCAGCACTGGGTCTGGCTCAGGGTGTCCCTGGGGCCTCAAAAGGCAATGGCAGAAGCAATGGCAAGAAACAAGTGGCAAGAAGCAAAGGCTAAAAGCCAAAGGCTAAAAGCACCGACTCCCCAGTACAAACTCTTATATAGGATTTTTCCAACAACTCAAGACACAAACTTGGACCACCACTCCTTAACCTATTAGAATTTTAGTTTCTTAGCACACCAGGTTACAAATAAACTACGCATACAACTTACCTTGTTTTATTTGAAAAATGTAGGCAATATTCTTACTACAGCTCTATTATGTCTATGTGCCATCTACAGCTGTGGGCCTGGAGCCTGTACTAAAAACATCAGCATGTTTTTCAACCTTCACTAGAACTCACACTACTACTCTGGCATTTAAAACTTTTCTTACTAAAAGCATTAGAATTCACCCTAAAACTTACTAACTTACTAAAAACATTAGAATTCACCCTAAAACTTACTGACTTACTAAAAACATTAGATTTCACCCTAAAACTTACTTACTAAAAACATTAGAATTCACCCTAAAACTTACTTACTAAAAACATTAGATTTCACCCTAAAACTTACTAACTTACTTCTACTTAAACATCTACTTTATGTGTGAGAGGCTTTCTATACTTCAATGCACCCACAGGCTTTCATTCAACCCTTGCACTCTGATTTCTCTCGGAACAATTCCGAGCTCAGCTTTGGGGTGATCTCTGCGCTTTGGGGGCGCTGCCTTTCCGATCCCGCAGGGCACACGGCCGTGCCCGTGCTGCCCAAGTGGCCGCTGTGATTAGAGCTGTAATCTCTCGATCAGCTTTTACATTTCAGGCCGGAGGGGGGAATTAATGCCATTCCCGTGCCCGCCCTTCCATACATTTCCCATTTGCTCGGGAGCAGCCGGAACTTTGCTCTCATCCTAAGGGCGGCCGAACCCCCAAATTCCTGCAGCCCCCTGGCAGGATGGAAGGTGCTGCTGGATGGGGCGGCCCGGGGAGCTGCAGGAGGAGGAGGAGGAGGAGGAGGAGGGAAGGGACGGCACGGGGATGCTCCGGCACGAAGCGCGCTGCAATTTGCCCGGGCCAGCCCACGTGGGCCAGGGTTCGCCCTCAAGGTGACACGTGTGGCTTCAGCTCTCTGCTCGCAGCTTTTCCAGAAGGCTCCAGCGAGAGCCCCGCTCCGTCCCAGCCGCCTGTGCCGGGTGCGATGCTGTCCAGGACTGTTTTTCTGGAGCGCCGCAGCCGCTCCAGATGTTTCCATGAGAAGGTTGCGGCTCTTCTTTCTGGTTAAGCCCCGCAGACACGTCTCTAATTACAGCTTTGAGGCCGGCGTTGGAGAGGTTATAGAGGGAGAAGGAGCGCGCTGCAATCACTTCCCATGGTTTGAGCGCTCCGGCTCCGAGGATGCTGGCGGCGCGCACGGGCACCGTGGGGGGAAAGAGCGCCGAGGACCCGCTGAAGCTGAGGAAGCAGTCGGTGCTGTCCCTGGGCAGCAGGGAGCGAGCCCTGAAGAGCTCGGCCGAGGCCAGCAAGGAGAGCCGGGCCCGGCCCGGGCAGCCCCAGCAGCGGGCGCGGCGCCTGGCGCTGCTGCGGGAGCTGGAGATGAACTGGTACCTGCGGCTGTGCGAGCTGTCCCACGAGTACACCATCGCCTACACCACCGGCATGCCCCACAGGTACGTGCCCTGCCCGGCCCGGGGTGCTGCTGGCCGCCGGGACTGAGATAATAATCATAATAATAGTAGTAGTAATAATAGTAATAGTAGTAATAGTAATAATAATAATAATAATAATAATAATAATAATAATAGCAATAATAATAATAATAGTAGTAGTAATAGTAGCAATAGCAACAATACTAATCATAGCGGTAGTAATAATAATAATAGAAAGGGCTTTGGCTTTGTCAATCTGATTTTTCTGGTTAATCGTCCTTTACAGAGCTGAATATCCTGCAAACTTGTCTCAACAATAACAATAACAATAATAACAGCAACAATACTAATCATAGCGGTAGTAATAATAATAGAAAGGGCTTTGGCTTTTTAAGTCTGATTTTTCTGGTTATTCGCGGTTTACAGAGCTGACTGTCCTGCACACTTGTCTCGTGGTCCCCGTAACTTCTCCAGCACAAGCTGCCCGTGCTTGTTGAGCCTTGTTTCTACTTTGCCCGAGTGGTTCTGTTTGAATAGAGCTGCAAAGTCGCTGCTGTGCAGCAGGGGTGGCAGGAGGGTCCCTGTCCCCTGTCCCCTGTCCCCTGTCCCCTGTCCCCTGTCCCCTGTCCCCCCTCCCTGCGGGAGGGAAACCCGCAGCCGCTGCATCTCTTATCCCATCGGGCTTAAATGTCGCAGCCTCCAGAATCTGATCTTGCTCCTTTAAAAAAATATAAGGGGATCTTGGTATTAGTGGAAATTAGACGTGCGAGTCTCTAATCTCCTGTGCGGGGTCAGACCCTCAGTGAAACGGGAACCTCAGCGGGAGCTGCGGCTCCGGCCGGGAGCCGGGAGGGGAGGGGGGGCTCCTTCACCTCCTTTGGGGCTTTTTCCTTCACCTCCTTTGGGGCTTTTTCCTTCACCTCCTTTGGGGCTTTTTCCTTCACCTCCTTTGGGGTTTTCCTTCACCTCACCTGGGGCTTTGCTTCCCCTCCTTTGGGGCTTTTTCCTTCACTTCCCTTGGGGCCTTTTGCTTCACCTAACTTTGGGTTTTCCTTCACCTCCCTTCAGTAGCAGCCAGGATTCCAGCTGGGAATCAGCCGAGATCTCCCCACATCCCAGGCAGGGTGGGGATGCCTGCAGTGCCCAGCACAAACTGAGCTCTTACAGATATTCTTGCATAAGAAATGAATTACACTGCAATAAAAATTAGGAGGGGGCAGATTCCAGGTCCAGCCTGTGGTTGGCACCTATAGAAACAAACTGCTGGGGAATAACTTTTGGGAGAACTAAGTTTCTAAAGATGCTGATCCACACAAACCCTGATCCTCCAAACCAGCAAAACACTTGTGTCCAAAAAACTCTGAGGAGCCTGCGGAAATATTTCTTAGAGCTGGTTCACCTTGTGGATGAGCAGGGAGCTGGGGCTGGCAGGAGGTGAGAGCAAAGGCAGCTGCAGCAGAGATCACAGGTACAGGCTTGGAGTTACACTGTGGGGAGGAAACACGGGGCCCAGGAGGGAGGGACAGGGGGGACAGGGACACCCTGCCCTCCCTGGAGCTGCCAAGAGCTGGGTTGAAACCCCCCCTGCACCCCTGATGGGATCAGTGAGAACAGGACCCCATCCAGGGCAGGACCCTCCTGAGGCCACCCAGGGCCACCCACGCCCTGATGTGACAGTCACACCAGGAAATAACAGGGTAATCCCACTGTTCCTGCCAAACTCCCCTCTGTGACATTGAATTATGAGCTTTTCAAATATATTCTGGGGTTGGGATCAGTCTTTCTTTATCTGCTTTGAAAGATTTAAGGATTAGTTGTGTTTATGATACATCCATCACTTGATTATTTAACTTATTTTTCTAATGTGTTTGGGGCTGAAACGGGGTGAGTTTTTAGAGTAGGAGAGTCTCAGACATCTGCCTCAGGGGCATGGAGCAGAGCTGGGCAGGATTGCTTGCTGTGGCAAGCAAGGAAAGGGCACCGTGGCCCTCCTGGGTGTTGCAGGGATGAAAACCATAAAAACCATCCCAGGGTTGTTCAGTGTTTGGACAGGGCTTGGAGCAGCCTGGAAGGTGTCCCTGCCATGGCAGAGGAGTTTGGGATGAGCTTTAAGGTCCCTTCCAGCCCAAACCATTCTGTGAATCTATGAAGCAGCCCCTTTTTGTGTGCTGCTCAGCAGTGCTGAAAGCATTGCTAACAACCCAATTTCATTGCTGGGAATTGTCCCAGCCCAGGGGCTGCAGGTGCTGGGGGAGCTCCCAGAGCAGGTAACCCCAGCTGTGAGAGCTCTCTGTGACTAAACAAGATGTTCCAGTGAGATGCAGAGGAGATGCCTGCAGAGTTCATGTGGCCAGCCCAGAGCCTGAAATACACCCTGGGAGAGTATTTGCTTTGTGTTTATTGCCCTTGGATTGAATCCCAAGCAAATATTTCTCATTATCTAAATATAAGACCTGAGAAATGGGGGCAGTGCTCTGTTCCCACCAGCTGCCCTCATCCCTTGGAGTGCTGGGCCAGGAGAGGTCCCAGCAGAAGAACAGGATTGCTGATCTTGGCATCAACCAGAAGGGGCTGGTTGCAATAACACCGAGAAAGTCTGGGAGAAAAGCCGAGAAAAGCTGAGAAAAGGCAAGAAAACCTCCCCAGCTCTGGGATCCGGACAGGAGGGCTCCAGGCTCTGCTCCCAGCAGGAGCTGCTGAGCCCCCAGCCCCGTGGTGGCCGGGCGGTGGCCGGGCGGTGACCCCCGGTGGCCGGGCGGTGGCCCGCGGTGGCCGGGCGGTGACCCCGCGGTGGCCCCGCGGTGGCCCCGTGGGCACCATGCACCTGTACAAGGCGTCCTGCGCCGCCGTGCCCCGCCCAAGCCCCGCGGGCGCCGGGCCATCGAGGCCCCGCGGGCTCCCGGTGCCGCTCCGGGCTGGCCCGGGGCTCGCGGAGCCGGCGGCGACCACAAACAGCTGGAGAGGTTCCTGCAGCTGCACGGGCTGAGCCTGCACGGCAGCACCATGGGCTACAGGTAGGGGCTGGCACCGGGGCTGGCACCGGGGCTGGCACCTGGGGCTGGCACCGGGGATGGCACCTGGGGATGGCACCTGGGGATGGCAGCTGGGGATGGCAGCTGGGGATGTCACCGGGGATGGCACCTGGGGATGGCACCTGGGGATGGCACCTGGGGATAGCACCTGGGGCTGTCACCGGGGATGGCACCTGGGGATGGCACCTGGGGCTGTCACCCGGGTCTGTCACCTGGGGCTGTCACCTGGGGGTGTCACCTGGGGCTGTCTCTGGGCTGTCACCTGTGCTGTCTGTGACACCAGGGAGTCAGGGCTCGTGGAGGAACCCCAGCACACCTTTGGGGGGCTGGCAGCAGGTGGCTGCCTTTGTGAGTTGTTGGATTTTCCTGAGTGCTGTGAGAATTAGGAAGGCTTGGGGCAGAGCTGGATGTGTGTGAGCTGTTCTCTCAGAACTCTGGATTGGATCTTTCTCCATTCAATAATCACAGAAGCGTGGGGTGGTTTGGGTTGGGAGGGTCAAAACCCATCTCACTCCACCCCCTCCCACTGGCAGGGACACCTTCCAGAACCCCAGGTTGCTCCAAGCCCTGTCCAACCTGGCCTTGAGCACTTCCAGGATGGGGAAAATCATGGAATTTTCCAGCTCAGATCCTGAACCCTGAGGCTCTCATCCTCCTCATGGAGCAAATGGACTTGGAGCCCAAAACCCTGGCTGGGTTCAGGCTGGGAAATGTGTAGTTTTGGGGTCAGAAAGGGTGTCCAAGGGAAAGGGTGACATCCATGCTGGGAGCTGGGACAGCCTGGGGACAGGGGCTGCTGGCTGGGGGTGGTGGCAGAAGGGACATTGCTGTCCTTAGCCCAGCAATTGTCACTGCACTTTGCTCCCAGAGAGGTTCCCCTTAAAAGGATAATGTCCTGTATGGAAAGTCTACAAGTTCTCTCTGCTTCTAAGAAAAGCAAATTTTCTTTGAAACATTTGTTTCCCAAGAGGTTTCTTTGCCCCTGGCTAGTCTGAGCTTAAAATTGAACTAAGACACCATGAGTGGTATTTTTATGGACCCAGCACAGTCGTGTCCCAGCTTTTGCTGCTGGGTGGGGAAATTTGGTGACAATGTGTGGGGATGAGTGGAAGAACAGTTCTGGAGTCAGGACCAGGAGAAATGGCAAAGGGCTTTGTGCTGCTGGGCCAGCTGGGGCAAGCTGGGGTTAGAGAAGGGAGCTGAGCCCTCAGTGCTGGGGATGGGATGGGATGGAGAGTCCCAGGGATGCCTGAGGCAGGAGGAACCTGCCCTGCTCTGCTGTTCCCGAGCAGGATCCTCTCATTCCCTGGGGATTCTGACCTGGAAACTTGCCACCCTTTAATGAGAAATTCCTTTGCTCCTGCTGCTGATCTTAATCCCACGTTGCAGTTGTGTTTGGGAAGGTTGGTGTCCTTTTCAGGACAGGAAAATCCCCATTTATCTTATTTCTCTCTAATTCTGCCCTTCCCACGGTGTTGGTCCATGCAGATGTGATTTAAAACTTGTTCCCTCACTGAGGGGCACAGGTGTAGGCTCACAGTGTTCCCATGAAGGGCTGTCTGAAGTCAGATTGTCCTGGTGCATGGACACATCCTGATCTGGGGCTGAGCCCAAAAGGCATCACCCAAACCCTGACAGCAAAGTTCATCTCTGGGCTCTCCTGCACCAAACCCTGACAGCAAAGTTCATCTCTGGGCTCTCTGCACCAAACCCTGACAGCAAAGTTCATCTCTGGGTTCTCTGCACCAAACCCTGACAGCAAAGTTCATCTCTGGGCTCTCTGCACCAAACCCTGACAGCAAAGTTCATCTCTGGGCTCTCTGCACCAAATTCTGACAGCAAAGTTCATCTCTGGGTTCTCTGCACCAAACCCTGACAGCAAAGTTCATCTCTGGGCTCTCTGCACCAAACCCTGACAGCAAAGTTCATCTCTGGGTTCTCCTGCACCAAACCCTGACAGCAAAGTTCATCTCTGGGTTCTCCTGCACCAAACCCTGACAGCAAAGTTCATCTCTGGGTTCTCTGCACCAAACCCTGCCCAGCCCGGGGCAGAAACCTGCAAAGAGCTTGGGGAGAAAATTCCTGGATTGGATACCCCACCCCAGTGGAGAGGGAGTGTTTGAGGCATAAAAAACCCGATTAATGAGGGGTTGTGGGACTGGTGAGGGGCAGCTGGAGCCCCTGACCCAGCCTCAGCCCCCTCTTGGGCAGGGGGTGTGTGCACTGAGCAGAGCCCTCGGTGACAGGGAAATGCAGCACGAGCTCCATTTCTGGTGAAGCTGAGGGGTGGCAGCCCCTGCTGCTCTTTGAGTGAGTACATTCCTCACAGCTGACAGGAGCTGCTGGAACTCACTGCATCTCCCACCAGCCCAGGGGTTTCTGCTGTGGGAGAGGGGCTGGGCAGAGGCTCTGCTGAGGGCAGGGATGCTCCAGCACTTCCCACTGCTGCTTCCAGAGGGTGTTTTCTCTTCCAGAAGTTCTGTCTGACTGTGAGCTTGGACATTTTCTCTTTCTTCTTCTGCCTCCTGGATGTTTCTTCAGCTCTCCATGGGTCCAGTCTAAAGCCAGTGCAGTAGAAACTCCTTTTTTATTAAGATTTATTCAATATCCTGTGGGAAGTAATGAATTGTGAACAAGAAACACCTACTGAACACTTGTAAGGTGGTTCATGTACAAGCTGATCAGTTCTTTTCCCTTCCATTGCTTCAGCCCAGTTCAGCTGCTGGAGGAGACCCCAGATGCAGCAGTGTGTGAGCTTGGCTCCTTTCTGATGATAACAGAATTTCTCTCAGATGAAACACCACTTAAAAGCAAATCTGGTGCCTTGTTAACAGCGAGGTGTTCACTGCACAGCTCCTTCCCTTTGCTGGGCTGTGGCTGTGAAACCTCCCAGCTCTGCTCCTTGATTGCAGCAGGGGCTGGGCAGCTGCACTCAGAGGGCCTGGGGGGAAATCCTACATGGGTGAAGTGTCTGCAAGAGAGCCAGGCAGCTCCTGCAAAACATGCTGCTGCCAAATGCTGGGGTGGAAAGTGTTTGTGGAGGTCACAGAGTCCTGAGGCACTGCTGGGTTAAGCCATGCTGGGCTCTGCATTCCTGTTTGATCTAGTTATCCATTTGGTGTTAGCTCAGGTTGTGTTCCAGGAGGGTGAATCCTTCCCCCAGCACAGGAATCCCTGGCAAAGCCACTTCACCTGGCACTGGGGTGTCCTGCAGGAACCCCTGAGTTCCTCCATCCCCAGGGAGCACTGTCCTCTCTCTGTTGCTTTTGTTGGTTAAGCAACAACTTAAAACCTGGGAATTTAGGATTGGGAAACGTTTATGCTGAGGCTGGCCAGCCCTTTGCAGGATGTTCCCTTTCCTTACTCCTTTTCTCTTTCTCCTTCCCCATTTTCCCTTCTCCTCTCCTGGTTGCAGTGGGAGCTGTGAGGAGCTGGCACCAAACCCTTGGCCAGTGCTGGCCATCCCATTTCTCATGGGCTCAGCAACCTGGGCCCTGGCCAGCCCGGGGCTCTGACTGTCCCTGCACGGGGCAGGGTGATTAAACAGGCTTTTGGCTTAGGGAAAAGATGATGGGCAGGGATTACAGATGTAATTAAATCAGGAACAGCCTGGAGCCAATCACTCACCGGCTCCCACAAGGCAGCAACTGGGACAGGGGGGAGAAAAGGACATTTTGTACAACAGGTTTGGGCACAGGAAACCCTTTCCCAGCCTCCTGTGATGGAAGTGGGGAACTCCCAAGCTCCAGCAGGTTGAAGATGTTTCCAGGTATCAGCCAAGGGGGGATTTAACCCCGAGCAAGCAGAGCCCCCTCTTACAGCCCAGACAGGGGAATTTGGGAATGTCCCCTTTGCCATAGCTGCTCTTGCAGGCTTCCTCAGTGAGGCCCATTTTATGAATTGAAGCTTTAAAATACCTAATCTTTAGATGGCAAAACACAGGAGGGCTCGTGATGGGGTCCTGTAATCCTGCCCTGTAATCCTGTCCTCATCTGCTCTGTCCTGAGTGCTGCTGCATTATATTTATTGGGATGTATCTTCCAGCCTTAATGTTCCCCCTGCTTCCTGTGCAGATTGATCCACAGACTGCATCCAGCTGTGCCCTTTCTTTAACAGTCAGTGTCAGGCCTCCTAAGTGGTTTTTAGTCTTTTTTAGTCTGCTCAAACTCCACAGCAGCTACCTGGTGCAGTGGTGACAGGACACTTCCCCATGTCTGCCCTTCTTCCTAATGATCTCAGTTCCTTTTCATGTTATTTGTGTTATTTGTGTTATTTTTGTAGGGTCTTTTCCCTGCCCATGGATGAGCTTTAAGGTCCCTTCCAACCCAAACCATTCCATGATGATTCCCTGAATCCTCACAGAGTCATGCACAGCCTCAGGCTCGGTGTGCTGCTACACCCAGGGCTATTCCCACCATTCTGTGGGATTTTCCTGGGCTGCAGGTGCTTGGCTTTGTGGGGAAAATGAAGCAGATTTTGCCCTCCCCCTTCCCACTGACCTTCAGCTGCTCCAACTGCTGCCCAGCAGGAATTTGGATTTTTGCTGCTTTTCCCCTGCTGCTCCTGCTGCTGTGGGTGTCTGGCTGCCAGGAGCTGCTCCATCCATCCCTGATCCATGGGCAGGAGCTGCTCCATCCATCCCTGATCCATGGGCAGGAGCTGCCCCATCCCTGATCCATGGGCAGGAGCTGCCCCATCCCTGATCCATGGGCAGGAGCTGCCCCATCCATCCCTGATCCATGGGCAGGAGCTGCCCCATCTATCCCTGATCCATGGGCAGGAGCTGCTCCATCCATCCCTGATCCATGGGCAGGAGCTGCCCCATCCCTGATCCATGGGCAGGAGCTGCTCCATCCATCCCTGATCCATGGGCAGGAGCTGCTCCATCCATCCCTGATCCATGGGCAGCAGCTGCCCCATCCATCCCTGATCCATGGGCAGGAGCTGCTCCATCCATCCCTGATCCATGGGCAGGAGCTCCCTGAGCCTCCTCCCTGCCCCTGCACCTCCCGGGGCTGGCTGCAGGGTTTGGGATATTTTGGGTGTATTTATCACAGGGCTGGAGGCTGCAGCCTGGCATGGAACAGCTCACGTGCTCCTGGCTGGGAGAGCTTTTATCCCGAGTCTTTGTGCTGGCTTTGGGAGCTGCTGAGAAAGGGACGTTCCCGGATGCTGCAGTGACACCAAACGCTGAGCAGGGGGCGAGTTTGGGAGCAGAAGCTCCTCTGGTGACCTGCAGGTTTATTCTGAGGCTGCCTCCGTTAGGAATGATGCTAAACCCAGGGCTCAGTGCCAGGGGAGAGCAGGTCCTGTGTCACCCACCAGCCCTGGTGCCCTGGCTGTGCCAGGCTCAGGTGGGCACAGCTCAGGTGGGCAGGGCCCAGGTGGGGCTCAGTGGGGCTGTTCTTTACACCCACCTTTGAGCCAGATTTGATTTTTAGCAGCCTGAGCCAGCAGAACTCAGCTGGGATGTGATTGTACCTCTCTGGGTTTCCCCCACGCTGAGCTGAGCCCCCCCTGTTCCTGCTCTCCCCATGGCCTGGGGAGCGCTGTGGGCAGCTGGGGAGGATCAAAGGCAGCTTTTCCACCATAACCCCCCTGGGACTGCCTGATAAGCCTTTTCTCCCCTGTTTGCAGTGTATTTTCATAGTTTTTCAGTGTGTTCTCATAGCTGCTGCACCAGAAAGGCTCCAGAAGCAGCACAGTGTTTCCATCACTGCAAGGGCTCGGTGCTGCTTTTCCCAGAGGTTTTTTGGAGAACACCAAGGGGATCCTTGGAAGGTCCAGGGCCAGGCTGAGGCTGCTGGGGGAGCTGCTCCCCATGGCCCAGCCCCTGCTGGGCTCAGGGCTCTCCCCCAGCCCTCAGTTCCCCACCCCAGCTGGGGACATGAACCGTTTTTCACTGCAGAAAAAGACACAATCTGCAGATTGCAGGAGTAATTATTCATTTCCCCTGAGGGCCTAATGAGCAGTTATGCATTTGGCAGTAAGTAATGATCCTCTTGCAAATCTTTTTGTTAATTAAATGGGCGCCGTTCCAGGGCAAAAGTGGTTGTTCGATGTTTGGGATGTGCCCAGAGATCAGGGGCTGCTTGCCCGGCCAGCACTGGCCTGGGAAATGCAGAAATCCTTGGCTTGGAAGAGCTTGGCAGTGCCTGGAGGTCACCTGGAGACTGGACAGTGCCTTGCACTTGATTTACTGAGATGGCAATGCCCTGGATCCCTGGGACAGGGACAGTGTCCCTGCCATGGCACTGGGTGAGCTGTAAGGTCCCTTCCAACCCAATCCATTCCATGGCATTGTGCTGCTCTGAGGTACATCGTGCTCCTGCCTCTTGGGCCAAAAAAAAAAATTTAAAAATGTTCAAAGCCATTGCAGAGAATTCTGGAAGTGAAAAAAAAAAAAAAAAAAAAAGCAAAGGAGAACTGGGGAGCTGAAGAGTCACTGCAGGCCCTGGCAGCAGAGTGCTGTGCCTGCACCTGCTCAGGTGAAAAGCAGATTCCAGAGGTCCTGAAATGCTGATTTTTCAGCAGCAGTGTGGGCTGGTGAGTGAGAGGCAGAGGAAGTGCTGACACTGCGGGATTTGCCAATCCCTCCCCCAAGAGGGGCCCGGCAGTGGGAAGAGGATCCATTAAAATGAATGGGGCTGAAGATGGTTCCCTGGTAATCTGCTGGATTTCAGCAAACCATTGTCCTGGGTGATGTGCTAATTCCCCTCAGCGATTAATCCCAGCAGAGCCTCATTCTTTGGGATGCTGGTGAAGGGTTTTGCCTCGGGAGCAGGAGCAGCTTGGTGCCAGTTCTGCTGGGTGCAGCTGAGGAGATTTGTACCCTGTGCCACTCACGTTAATAATTAGAAATGCTGCTGCAGCTGAAAGAGAGACTCTCAGGAGAAGACTTAAAACTCTTCTTTGAAAAATGCTATTTGGGAAGGTGATATTTTTAATAGTGCTTATTATGCAGTGGTGCCTTATGTAAGATAATGACTGATGGAGACACTTGGCTTTTGCTGACTTGCTCAGAGGGGGACAAGTCCCTCCACCAGCTGGAGGAGGAGGTGGAAACTGAGGGGTCCCAGGAGAGGGGGAGTTTTCTGAAGGGTACTCATTGGAAAAGAGTTTTCCAAGCAGCACAATCTGCTGTAGCTCATCTTTGTGCTGACCCTCTGCCAGTTATCTCAAAGAATCAGAAGTTACTGCTCCATAATTGCTCCCCCAGCTGTCCCAGAACTGTGTTTGTTACCCAAATCCAAACCCAGCCCCTCAGCAGCATTCCTCCAAACGAGTTAATTCAGAGCTCTGAGCTGTTACAAGCAGTGCTCGGTGAGATTTGACACGTGTGGATAACACAGCAACGTTCATAATGGCCCAAAATCTACTATTCAACAAGCACAGCCAAGCTGGAAGAACACAGCTTGGGCTGAGCTTTATTTGGAGTACATTTATCCACCAGGTGATGCGAAAATTGCATTTTGTGTATGCACGGTGTAGAACACGAGTATGGCAGAAGGGAAAATCATTTCTTGGCCACGAGCTGGCACAGCAGCCCTGAGTGCCTGGGGCTGCTGCTGCTCCAGCCTGGGATGGATGCTCAGTGCCTGGATACCATGGCAGGGGCTCCCAGGGGGAATAAAACAGAAAACCCTCTTGTTCTGGGCAGTGCAGCTTCGTGCAGCTCTAAGTGTTTTAATCATATTTAATCACACAATCACAGAGTGGCTTGAGCTGGAAAGGACCTTAAAGACCATTAAGTGCTCGGTGTAGCACGATACATTAATATAATGGTGACTTCTGGAGCCCTTCATGTGAGGCACTGGCTTGCAGTGAGCTGAGAAATGGAATAGATAGCAGGGAAAAATTAAATTACCTGCTTTGGAGCAGGGATCCAGCAGCTAATGGGCTGCAGGCACAGTGAGGGGGTGTTCTCTGCATGGGGACAAGCAGGCAATTGATTGGATTGGGCCCTGATGAGCCCCAGCCTTGGTGTCACACACGAGAGCTCCAGGCTGGGTCCCTGCACTGATCCTGTCCTGCTGAATCCAGAGATTATTTCTGGGATGTTGCTTTGGGTGCAGAGCTCCTCGGGGCTCCCTCGGGGCTGGGGGTGCTCGGGGTGCTCCCACACCCTGGGGATTTGGGATGGGATAATGGGATGGGATAATGGGATGGGATGGGATGGGATGGGATGGGATGGGATGGGATGGGATGGGATGGGATGGGATGGGATGGGATGGGATGGGATGGGATGGATGGGATGGGATGGGATGGGATGGGATGGGATGGATGGGATGGGATAATGGGATGGGATAATGGGATGGGATGGGATGGGATGGGATGGGATGGGATAATGGGATGGGATAATGGGATGGGAGTTTGTCCAGGAATTTAGAGCAGCACAGAGTCCTGGAATGGTTTGGGTTGGAATGGACCTTAAATCCCCCCAGTGCCACCCGTGCCATGGGCACAGGGTCACCTCCCACTGTCCCAGGTGCTCCAAACCCCAATGTCCAGCCTGGCCCTGGACACTGCCAGGGCTCCAGGGCTGTCACAGCTGCTCTGTGTGGGTTTCTCGGAGCCCAGCCTCACCCCGGGCAGTGCTGGCAGAGCTCGGAGCTCTCCCTCTCCCAGCTTTGCTCCATTCCGGGGGGATGGAGCCCTGGGAGCTGCCGCGGGTCCCCGGGAGGTGACAAACCCCAAGTGCCACCAGAGGAACCCGGGGCTGGCCACTGCCCCCAGCCTGGCTCCAAACCTGCCAGAGCGACGCCTTTTAACTAAAATCCATTTAACGGAAATTTTGATCCGTTTTCCTCAAGTGCAATTACGAATGCAAATGGAGTTTTTGATGTGCAATGCGATGGCTGTGGGCTCGATAAGCGCCGAGCTTTTGTTCTGCAGCTCATTTCCTCTCCCAAAACCCAGCAGCGTTATCAAAAAGAGCCATTCCCGGCGGGTCCAGCCGCACCCCGAAGAGCTGCGGGTCCCTGCGGCTCCGGGGGGCTGGGACAGCTCTTAATTGGGATTAATGCGGAAATTCCCTGCTGGGAGCCCCGGGGCAGCGCTCCTGATCGCAGCCGTGTCCCGGTCAGCCCCGTTCGGGAGATGCGGGACCGGCCGCGATCCTCGGGAATGATCCCAGCAGGAAATCTGCTCTGGGGATGGAGGGAGCTGGCAGAGCACGGGCTGGGTTTCAGCCCGCTGGAACTTTTATGGGGACATTAAATTGTCCTGCTGCGCTGCGGCAGTGCCGGGTGGGACTCTGGAAACCCGGGATTTGGGATAATCCTCGGGAAGGAGGATCTCTGTCCTGGAGTGAGGCTGTGCTGGGTTTGGGGAGTGTGGCTCTGGGGCTGGCTGTTGGATAAAATAAAGAAAAGCTTTTTTTTTTTTTTTTTTTTTTTTGGTGGAAAAGCTCCAATGGCTCTGATTTTGGGGTAGAACCCTGCTCTCATGGCACTGTGCTGCCCTGCAGCCTCCTGAGGGCTGCTCTGTCCAAGGGCATTGCATGCAAAGCCTCACTGAGCATCTGTCCAAGTGTCCAACGTGGTTAAAGCTCTCTTGGTGAAGGCTAAATCCAAGTTTTTGATGTGTCCCCAGCCTGGAAGCACTGGCTGTTCCATCCTGCTGCATCTCCCCGGTCCTGGGGCTGCTCTGGCCATGGGGAGCAGAGGGAACACTTCTAACATTGATCACAGAATGGTTTGGGTTG
The DNA here is from genome assembly GCA_030060385.1 of Muscicapa striata striata. Taxonomy (NCBI): domain Eukaryota; kingdom Metazoa; phylum Chordata; class Aves; order Passeriformes; family Muscicapidae; genus Muscicapa; species Muscicapa striata. The sequence goes on from JAREIS010000162.1 coordinate 938,671, forward strand.
GAAGAGACCTTATTGTCCCCCTTGTTCCATGGGCAGGGACACCTCCCTCTATCCCACCTCTGTCATGGGCACTGCTGCTGCCCAAATTCAGTTGTTGTCTTCTCTGGACATGGAAGAATTTCATTTGAAGAGTTCAGGCAGGCTGGGTTGGCATCACTAGTGCCACCTGGATTGCTGGAATCACAGCCAGGTGTGGCTGGAGGGTGAAAGACCCCCCAGTCCCAAGGCCCTGCCATGCAGGGAGGGTGAAGGGCTGTGGCTGCAGCCACGAGGAGCAGAACCTCCAGCCAGACTTGGCAGTGTATTTCAAAGCAGCTCCACTATAAAGTGAAATTTAAAAAAGGAAGGAGCACTCAGCGTGCTCAGCTCACTGTGCTGGGCCAGGGCTGCAGCAGCTCACGAGGTTTCACCCAGCCCAGGCTGCAGGACCTTGATTCATGTTCATATTTTGGGCTGCAGAATCACCTTCCTGCCTCTGTTTGCTGCTGGCTGACCCTGCAGGGCTCTGCAGGGGCTCCTCCCTCACCCCCGGGCCCCACAGCCCCTTCCAGCCCCCAGGGGATCCCAGCAGGGCTGCAGAGAGCATTTGGTGCTTTTGGGAGGATTCCACCGTGCTCCCTGCAGGGTGTGCACAGCTCTGAGTGTGCAGAGCCCAGGGCAGCTCCTGGTGCCCTGCCCCACAGCCCCTGCACCCCCTGGGTCTGGGGGCTCTTGATTTGTCCCCTGGGGTGGCTGCAGTGGCTCCAGGACTGGGGGAGCCACTGGGGAGAGTCACAGGGTGGTGACAAGCAGCTGTGTTAAACCACATTTGCTTGATGAAGCATTTTGAGTGAATTATTTTAATGAGTGGTTGCCTTGCTCAGGGGGAAACACAGATGAGCATCTTGTCACAGGGATTTGGGGGCACTGAGGTGTCACAGGAGCTGGGCACAGGCTGGTGGCTGAGTCCTCTGCCAGGGTTGTCACATCCCTCATCCTCTATAAGCTCAGGATTTTCACCATGCAGCATTATGTGACTCCAGCGTTTTACTCCAGAAGTGATTCTCTTGCCCAGGGAAATGAAATAAATCCCGTATTTAAACACATATTCTGTGCAGAGACTGTAACCCCTCCAAAGCTAAGCAGCTCGAGGTGAGATGCTCTGTGGGAGGTGCCAGTGCAGAAGGTGACTGTCCCTTCCTGTCCCTTCCTGTCCCTTCCTGTCCCCTCCCCTGACACCTCAGGGCATGGGCAGCCCTGGCTGGGGTGGTGACCAGGACCTGGGTGACAGCGACCTGGGCTCATCCCCAGGACCAGGTCACAGCATTTACAGAGGTGGCTGCAGGGGGAACCCTCCAGAGATGTCCAGGACAGAGGTAAAGGTCAGACCCACCCTGGGATGGCTGAGCCCAGCGAGGGGGTGTGAGGCTGTCAGAGAGGGGAATACTGAATATTTCCAGCTTGGTCAGTGCTGCTCTGCGCCCTGAAGCACAGCTGGGCTCCAGAACCGAGTGGGTTCTGCTCCAGCCACACCCCCAGCCCCAGGGGGACCCCGGGGATGTCCTGGGTGTGAGGGGCACCCTGGGGGCAGTGACCCCACGGCTTGTGCCCCCCGATACCCCACTCAGTGCTGCAATACTGACCCACTGATGAGGGGTCTGGAAACTCCCGGGGTCCTGCTGCCCCCAAATCCCTGCTTGAGGGTGAGTCCAAGGAGACCACTCACAGCTGCGTGATTAACTGTTAATCCTCTTTGGGAAAATATCACACGGGAACTGCCTTTGTGGGGATTTGGTGCTTTCCATCCTCAAAGGGATGTGCTGGGTACCTGTTAAGGAGCCGCCAGGGAAGGAGAGACCCTGTCCCACGGGGTGGTGGGTGGCCTTGGCCGGCTGTCCCCAGCAGGATGGGGGGACACACACCCTGGTGTGCCCCCGCTGCAGGGCAGGGTCAAACAGGCTGCACGCAGGGACACCCAGGGACACCCACTGTCACCTCCCCAGCGCCACTCTGCTGGTCACGGTGACAGACAGCGGGTTCTGGGGGGCTTCCAAACCTGCCACCCTCCCACCGCTGCCGCGAGCAGCTCCCCAGCCTGGGGGTCCCCCCGGTGCCCAAAATCCATTCCCTGGGAGAGGCGGCACAGGGCAGTGCCAGGCTCGGAGCGCGGCCTCGGCTGCAGCCGGGGTGGGGATGGGGATGGGGATGGTTCTGTCTGCTGAAGGATGGGGAAGGGGATGGTTTGCTGTGCTGGGGATGGGGATTGTTTGCTCTGCTGAAGGATGGGGATGGGGATGGTTCGCTCTGCTGAAGGATGGGGATGGGGATGGGGGGATGGGGATGGGGATGGGGATGGGGATGGGGATGGTTTGCTGTGCTGAAGGATGGGGATGGTTTGTTCTGAGGGATGGGGATGGTTTCGATTCAAAGCCTTTGCGCTGCGGTTTATCGCGCTGGCGGTGCTGGGCGAGCAGGATTAACCCCTGCCCTGCCGCGAGCCGGGGGCTGCGGGCGGCGGCTCCGGCTGCCAGGAGCATGGCACGAATGTGTTAACTCCCTCACACGCCGGAGCACCGCGATTTTCCTCCCCCTCCCCCGTATTTTTTTTTCCCTTTCCCCCATCATTAACCCACTTTAACACCGAATCGCTGTAGAAGACTTCGCTCAGCGATGCCGGCAGTGATTTTTCCGGGCGGATCTGCCTGAACCGCCGCCTTCCTTCCCTCGGAGCACAAAGGAGGCCCGCGGATCGCATCCTCGCCATCCTCGCCCTCCTCCCCGCAGGCTCTGGCGGGGGATCCCGGCGCCGGGCACGCTGCCATGGGTGGGAGGTAGCGCTGCTGCCCCGGCCGAAGGAAGGACACCAATGGATGCTGCCGCTCCTTAGGACGCGCGGCCCGGCCGTGCCTGCTCAGCACTTGGCGCTCCGGCAGGATGCCCGCAGTGATTTAAAACCAGCGGCCGGCAGAGGCAGAGCGGCTGCGGAGCCAGCACCATGAGGCAGCGGCGCTCCGGCAGCACCTGAGCGGATGGATGCTTCTGGCTGAATCACAGCATCGCCGCGGACAGCGCGGAGAGAGCCCGGAGCGAGCCTGGAGAGAGCCTGGACAGAGCCCGGAGTGATCCCGCAGTGAGTGAGCCTGGAGAGAGCCCGGAGCGAGCCTGGAGAGAGCCCGGAGTGATCCCGGAGCGAGCCCAGAAAGAGCCCGGAGTGATCCCGCAGTGAGTGACCCGCAGCGAGCCCGGACTGAGCCTGGAGAGAGCCCGGAGTGAGCTCGGAGCGACCTGCAGTGAGTCTGAAGTGAGCCCGGAGTGAGTACGGAGTGATCCTGCAGTGAGTGAGCCCGGAGAGAGCCTGGAGTGATCCCGGAGCGATCCCGCAGTGACCCGCAGTGATCCCGGAGTAGCCCGGAGTGATCCCGGATTGACCCGCAGTGAGCCCGGAGTGACCCGCAGTGAGCCCGGAGTGAGCCCGCAGTGATCCCGGAGTAGCCCGGAGTGACCCGCAGTGAGAGCCGGAGAGCCGGAGGAGCCCGAGTGAGCCCGGAGTGAGCCCGGAGTAGCCCGGAGTGAGCCCGGAGTGAGCCCGGAGTAGCCCGGAGTGAGAACCCGAGTGAGAACGAGCCGGAGTGAGCCCGGAGTGAGCCCGGAGTGAGCCCGGAGTGAGCCCGGAGTGAGCCCGGAGTGACCCGCAGTGAGCCCGGAGTGAGCCCGGAGTGAGCCCGGAGTGAGCCCGCAGTGAGCCCGGAGTGACCCGCAGTGAGCCCGGAGTGAGCCCAGAACGAGCCCGGAGTGATCCCGCAGTGCCCCGCAGTGATCCCGGAGCACGGTTGATCCCGGAGCGGGCCCGGTTGCCGTGCCCAGTTCCCGTTCCCGTTCCCGTTCCGCCGCCCGCTCCCCCGGAGCCCCCCGAGCCCGGGCAGCCCCAGGCCGGGGCTGTGCCGGCCCTGCTGGGCAGCCGCAGCCCGAGGGGGGCCGGGGGTCCGCCCGCCACCCGCCCGGGGCGCGATGCAAGTGTCCATCGCCTGCACTGACCACAACTTGAAGAGAAATGGTGAAGACAGGCTCATCAGCAAGCAGAACACCACCACCCCGAACGTAGTGAATGCAGCCCGGGCCAAATTCCGGACAGTGGCTATTATCGCTCGCAGTTTGGGGACATTTACCCCGCAGCACCACATTTCCTTAAAAGAATCCACAGCAAAGCAAACGGGCATGAAATATAGGTATGGGCACGGTCTCGGTCTTTGTTCCCTTGCAGTGTGGTAGCTCTTTACTTTGCCTGCCTGGATGCACCTGGATTTGCTGAGGAGCTCTCTTCTCGGGTTATTAATAGATTTTTAAACTTGGGCGTAACTGGAAAGCTTAGGGGTGTTTATGTTTTTGCAGGATTTGTGATTTTATACCAAAAACCCGCTTGCTTGGGCAGATTCTGTGCAACGTTGTGAATTCGTGGCAGTGGTGCTAAGATGGTTCCTATTAAGTGTTGGATGTAACTAATATTGGTGCTAATGAGCAGAAAAATCAATTAGAGAAGCGTGCTTGGGGCTGGATGGGGAAAGTTGGTTTGTACGTGTTGTGTGGAGCAGAGGCGTTTGCTGGGGGATCAATCCGCCCTGGGGGTGGCTCACGGACTTCTCACCTGCTTCACTCGGGGAAGATGAGATCAAAGCCAATTTTAGGCAAATGCAGAAAACAAAGTCTCAGGGATTCCTATGGAATGCCTCCTGCCTCTCACAGGTTTTTATTCCTCCTGGAAAAACAGAATGGCTGAGTTGGGTCTGAAGTGTGGGCAGCTGAGCAGCTTCTCTGTCCTGCCTTTGGCGGCAAGTGAGGAGGATTTGTGTGCCTTTGGTGCTGGCTGTTGCCTGTCCAGGGTGTCCCTTTCAGCCCCCAGAGGGTGACATTGGGGCTGGGGAAGGGGACAGCCTGGGGTCCCTGCACCCCGTGCCCGAGGTGCTCCAGGCAGCTCCATCCTGCTGGTTCCTGTGCCCCCAAACTGCCCTGGGGAGCTGCAGGGTGCAGTTTGGTGTTAATGCTGCTTTTGGGGTCCTGGGACAGCTGCAAAGCCGCTCTGGGATCCAGGCGGGGTGCAGCCAGTGCAGGGGGATCCTGCAGCCCAGAAAATGTCACTGTCAGCTGTCCTGGAGCTGCACAGATGGGCAGCAGCGTGGATGGGGTGCTCAAATGTCATTTTCTGGGGTTTGCTTGGGTGGTTGATCAGCGACAGGGAGGCTCAGCCCGAGTGGAGCCCGGCCTTTCCAGCTGCTTGTCCCTGTCCTTCAGCCGTGACCAGCTTCCAGCAGGGACCTTGCATTGTCCTGGCCTGGTGCTGGCAGAAGAAACCCTCAGTGAGTCTGTGCCCAGGGCAGAGCTGCTGGGTAATAAATGTCTCCTGGGCTAGTAAAGGTTAATAAAGGTTAATAAATGTTTCCTGGAGCCAGCTCCCAGCTGGACAGGGGGCTGGGGGTGGCATGGTCCAGGAGGGCAGAGTCCAGAGGGATCCTGGCAGGGGCAGAGTCCAGGGGGATCCCAGCTCCTGGGTGCTGCAGTCTGGCCCCAGCTGTGAGCAGGGCAGTGTTTGGGGCATGGCAGAGGGGCTTGTCCAAAAACAGGACACACAAAATCAGTGAAACTTGTCCTTTAATCACCTTCCCAGTGGAGCAGTGGCAGCCAGCAGCTCCTGTGACCCCTGACCCCTCTGGCAGCCCCTTCCAAACCATCGTGCCTCAGTTTCCCCATAGCTCATCTGTAGGAGACAAGTCTCTGATGGTGTCACCCAGGGACAGGATCTGTCCCAGTCCCTGCTCTGGGGTGTCCCTCAGACAGGATCTGTGCTGGCTGTCGGGGCAATAATTATGTGCTAATTGCCAGCAGTTATCCCCTGATTTCCCCAGCCCTCTCCAGGGTACCAGCACCCCGGGGAATAGCAATTCCTTGCTCCTGAGCCTCCACAGCTGGGCCTTTGCGAGTTTTTGCCTCATTCCTGGGTGAATTTGGAGAGTGAGGGTGGATTGTCCCAGCGGAGCTCTCACAGCCCCGGCTCCGTCTGCCCCGGACCTGGGAGTCGCACAGGAATAGCAGCTCGTTGGCGACGAGGCTGAGGGTTTATCTTTGTGACTAATTTCTGTTTCTGCTCGCGAATCTCCGTGTGCACAGCTGATTTCTCCCCCAGGAGAAGCAGCGCAGGGGAATTTGGAGGAAGAGCTGAGTGAACCTCGGGCTCTGTCGCGACGCTGCTGGGTCGCGATAACCTTTGGGTGGGGAAGCGCGTCCCTCCCATCCAATGGAGCCGGAATTCCGTGTTCACCTCGGGACCGAGGGAAATCCAAAGCCAAAGGCTTCTCCCGGCGGCCGCAACAAAAATTCTCTAAAGTCTTCATCTCCCTCGCATTTGAAGCTGAAGTCCTGCCCAATTCATTTTCTGCCTGAATTATGTCCTTGATGCCGAGATCTGCAGCCTGAGCTGCTCCAAACGCCACCACAGCCAGGCTGGCCCGCGATTCACGCTAAAAATACCGCGAGCCGCCCCCCTGCGCCCCCGAGGCGCCCCAGCCCCCGGGCTGCTCCGAGCCTCCCCCGGCTCCCGATCCGCCGGGGTTATGTAAAAGGGACAGACAGGGCTGTGACAGGGCGGGGGCGGCACAGGAGCCAGTTCGGGGGCTTTTCACCGCCGACAGGCTCCTGGCCCCGCTCCAGCTCGGGCACCCAACCGGGAGATGAGAGGCAAAAGTTTACGGGAATAATCGCAGCTGCGGATGCGAGGGCTCAGGTGCGTCCCCGCGGCGCTCACCTGAGCAGAGCGCGGCTCTGGCTGTGCAGAACGAGCTCTGGGTCGGGCATCCGCCCTGCTGGGCTGGGCAGAGCCGGGCAGCAGCTCCAGCATCGCTGGCACGGCCGGGCACAGCCTGGCTGCTCCTGCCAGGGAACGGGCACAGCCTGCGCTGCTTCATCCTTCACTGCTCCAGCTCGGTCCCACCGGGAGCCCGCCCAGTGCTCGGGGCGAATATCTGCGAGCGCTGCAAGCCTTTCTTTGAAAATGATGCTGTTGCAGCGCTCGGCTTGGAAAATTGCAGTGTGCCGCACCGCAGCTGGAAACAAAGGATGTGGCTTTGCTGTGCTGGGCTGTGCTGTGCTGTGCTTTGCTTTGCTTTGCTTTGCTTTGCTTTGCTTTGCTTTGCTTTGCTGTGCTGTGCTTTGCTGGGCTTTGCTTTGCTTTGCTTTGCTTTGCTTTGCTTTGCTTTGCTTTGCTTTGCTCTGCTGGGCTGGGCTGTGCTGGGCTGTGCTGGGCTTTGCTGGGCTGTGCTGGGCTGTGCTGGGCTGTGCTTTGCTCTGCTGTGCTGTGCTGTGCTGTGCTATGCTGTGCTGTGCTTTGCTTTGCTTTGCTGTGCTTTGCTATGCTTTGCTGGGCTGTGCTGTGCTTTGCTTTGCTGTGCTGTGCTGTGCTTTGCTGGGCTTTGCTTCCCCGAGACGATGCTCACAGGGAGCAGGGACACAGCCCAGGTCTCCACCCACTCTGGCCCATGCAGGGGTCACAGCCCGGCTTCTCCTCTCCCCTAATTTGCCGCATCTTCCTTTAATTCTTTTCAGTGAAATGGATCCAGCCCTGATCCCGGTGCTGGGGGCTGTTTGGGACGTGGTGCTACCGCAGGGAACAACTTCTGAAAGTGAGACTGGCACCAGCCTTGTGCTCTCTGAGTTAAAATTACACATCAGGAAGTTTTTACAGTGAGGCTGGTGATGCCTTGGCAATGGGTCTTCAGAGTCCCATGCAGCCCAAGCCAGTCTAGAATTCCCAGATTCTTTGACACCAGCACATTTCCATCACAGCTGCAGCACTGCAAAGCCTTGGCCAGAGTGCCCCATCTCCCCTGGAGCCTCCCCTGTGCCCAGGATGTGCTGGGAGCTGGGATGTGCTGGGAGCTGGGATTTGATGGGAACTGGGATGTGCTGGGAGCTGGGATGTGATGGGAACTGGGATGTGCTGGGAGCTGGGATGTGCTGGGAACTGGGATGTGCTGGGAGCTGGGATGTGCTGGGAGCTGGGATGTGCTGGGAGCTGGGATTTGATGGGAGCTGGGATTTGCTGGGAGCTGGGATTTGATGGGAGCTGGGATGTGATGGGAGCTGGGATGTGATGGGAACTGGGATGTGCTGGGAACTGGGATGTGCCCCGAACCAGGCTGTGCCCCGAGCTGAGCTGATTTGGGGCTGTGCCGCTGCAGGGCCGATTTGGGGCCGTCAGCAATTCAGAAATAACCCTATTGCTGCCCATGGGCACGAGGGACCCAATTTGCAGAGCACAACTATCTATTTGTGCTCATCCATAATTGATGGAGGCAGCTTTGACCATTAACTCCGGCCCGAGCCTAAACAAACAAAAAATGTATCTGAAAGGCAAATGGGTGGAGTTGGTACTCCTGAGAGCCTGGGCAGGGCGGGGAGAGGCCGGGCTCCATCCCCCGAGGGGAAACCCATCCTTCCCACCCAACGGAGTGAGAATCTTCCCTCTTCAGAGAAGTGTTACTAACGTTTGTGAAATAAGAGCTGAAAAACCAGGGAATAAAGCGGGGAGAAGGGAGGGCGGACAAGAGTTGTTTCCCTCCCCAGCACTGTTTGTAAATCTGGGGGGAGCTGAGTTTGGGGATGGCACAGGGAGAAATCTGCGGAGGGAAAGCTGCTGACATTGGAATGAGGTAAAGGTGATCTGGGCAGGGAAACCTGGAGAAGTGAAGTTTGCTTTCTTCCTGGGAAAGGGGAGAGATTTAGAGTAGATTTTCGGAAGAAATTGTTCTCTGCGTTCAGTCCAACTGCCGAGGGGTGTAAGTGGGAGCAGGTATTTATTTCTTAGCAATGTTCCAGGAGCTGTGCCTTCTTTTTTCCGAGTTTCTTCCTCCAAGCATTAACCATAATAACTACCTCACATATTTAGGAAATTGTGGTTTATTTAAGTCTTGCTGCAATTATGAGCAGTTGTCTCATGTAAATGGTGCAATTATTTTGATATCAAGTTCCATATTGTTTCAGTACGCTCCACATCAGGCTGACTTTTATGGCTCATCGTCTGATCTTAATTTTCCTGCTGCAAATTAAGAACTAATCCAGTGAACAGAATGGATTCACGCTGAATTCACAATGCTTTTCCCCCCAGGACTGTAGCTTATAATGGCTACAAAGGAGCAGGAATAACTCAGAGGGGAAGGGAGGGGAACCAGCAGAGTAAACAGAATCTGCTGATTTGTGCTGCTTTCATTTTCCCAGTGGCTCCCCGGGAGTTGGCAGCTCCCAGGTGAGGCTGGGGCTTGGTGGGGTCTGGATTTCTCTCCTCTCACCCTGCTGCAGGGTTAGATTTGGACACAATTATTCCCATTTATTCCAAATCCAGGGCAGTGCACGGGGCTTGGCTGTGTCTTGGGGCTGGCTCTGTCATCCCCCAGCTCTTTTCACCCTCAATAATTGTCATTAATTTATCATTTATTTATAATTTATTTATAATTTATTTGTCATTTATTTATCATTTATTTATCATTCATTTGTCATGATTCCATGAGAAGTGGCAGGTTCCTGGGCCGGTGCAGGTGCTGGATCTCCTCTCCAGGTGTGAGATGGAGCAAAGCTGGCTCTGCTTTGGGGCACCTGTGCAGCTGTTCCAGCTGTTCCAGCGTGGCTGTGCCACCCTGTGCAGCTGTACCTGGGGGTGTCACTGTCACCTGTGGCTGTCACTGTCACTTGTGACTGGGTGTTCTTGGTGTCACTGTCACCTCTGAGGTGTCCCTGTCACCCCTGGGAGTGTCACTGTCACCTCTGGGTGTCCTTGTCACCCGTGGCTGTCCCTGTCACCTGTGGGTAGGTGTCACTGTCACTGCGGGTGGGTGTCACTGTCACCTATGGGTGGGTGTCCTTGGTGCCACTGTCACCTATGAGAGTGTCCCTACCACCCTTGGGTGTCTCTGTCACCCGTGGAGGTGTCACTGGTGACACTGGTGTCCCTGGTGTCACTGTCACCTTTGGCTGGGTGTCACTGTCACCTGTGGGTGGGTGTCACTGTCACCTCTGGGGGTGTCCCTGTCACCTGTGAGTGTCACTGTCACCCACGGGTGCCTGTCCCCATCACCTACAGCTCCCTGTCCCCATGCCCCATGAGTGGCTGTCCCAGCACTGCCACCCCCGTGTCCCCACCCCGTGTCCCCTCTGGGGCTGCTGCTGGTGGCAGGAGCAGCTCCCTGCCCCTCTCACCCTCTCCCAAACCCTCCCCTGGCATTTTCCAGCTGCAGCTGCCTGACAACTTCCATCTAATGCTTAAATGGATGGAAGGAGCGCTGTAATTTAATTACTTGGGAAGTGCACAGTTTAAGACATTTAAAATGTATTATTTTAGCCTGGCTGCTTTGGCAAAACCCAATTGGAATTTTGAGCGTGCTTATTTTTATTTCAGAACTAACGCTACCAAATGTTTTCTGTAGAATGAGTTTGTTAAAGAAATTAATTGTCTTTGAGGAGAGGAAAATGCCCTGGCTGGGAGTTGCTCCTCCAGGCATCCAAATGGATTTGAATTGTTTCTCAAACTGCTTTTGTAGCACCATAAACTCCCCTGGGGGAGCAGGGCTGGGTGTCCTGATCCTCCCTGGGCTCTGCAGCTCCTGCAAAAGGGTTTTGGGAGATGTTTGCTGGCACAGCTCTGCCCAGGGCAGAGCAATCCGTGGGACACGGGGTTTGAGAAGCAGGAAACTTATGGAAAATAAGGCCCTGGAGCTCCTGGATCCCCCAGTGAAGTCCTGCTGCCTCGTCCCTGGCAGCTCCTCCAGAGGGAAGCTGGAGCAGCTTTATCCTTGGTTTTGGTTCCAAAATTCAGGATTGGTATGAGAGTCTGTGCAGGGCCCACAGCAGCTCAAATCCCCATGTGGAGAGCCTGGGATGGGGATGGAGAGCTGGGCTGGGGCTCCTGGATCCCTGCGAGCTCCTGGGAGCCACCAGGAGAACGTGCCCTTTATGTAAACAAGCTGCTTCAGAGATATTTTGAGGGTGAAGTCATAAAAATTTTATGGCATACCTATATTTTCCTTTTGGCATTGAATTGGCCATAAAAAATCCGGCAGAGAAAAACAGCCTCAGCTGTGCTGGCTGGGAAAGTGCTGCAGCTGCTTGTCAGAGCCATCCCAGCAGCCCACACCAGCCTGCTTTGGACGGGCAGGGACACCTCCCACCAGCCCAGCTTGCTCCAAGCCCTGCCCTGTGGTCATTTTCCCCCAATAATCCACCCATCCCTGTGCTCTGGAACTGGGAAGCTATTCCCTCCTATCCCTCCTTTGTTCAGCAGTTCTTCAAATCTTTCAAAAAATACCTTTTCTCTGTTCAAAAACCACAGTAATTAAGACATAAATTCCATTTTTTTCCCCCAGTGGTTTCCCTACCTCAAGGCTGCTTGTTTCTCTAACAATTCCTTTACCTAAACATTGCTGCAAGGATGATAAATTGTCCCTCCAAAGGGAAATCTGCCCTTCCTGGGCCATCCCTGGATGCTGATGGGATGGAGCTGCCTTGGGCTGTGCTGAGAGCCCAGAACCATCCTGGGACTGCTCAGATTCCTTCCCCAGTCTCAGGGCTGGGTCTCCCTATGGAGAAAGGAGCTGTTTTTCACTCCCAGTTTATTGCCCCTCTTCAGCTGGGTTTGGTGCTGCCCAGGGGGTGGAGGGAAGGGGCAGGCAGCCCCCCACCCCTGGATGGGCTTCTCCTGGTTTTATTCTGCCTCTCTGAGTGTGAGGTGGCACGGAAAGGAGAGCAAATGGCATTTCTAACTCCAGCCCGGTGGGCTTTGCTGGCTGTGCCCTGCACACAGGCAGGACCCGGGTGCTGGTTCCCAAAAAGTGGGATGTGAGGCCGGTGGGACAGGGCTGTGGCTCTGTGTCCATCCCCCGCAGCACCCCGGGGCAGGGACCAGCCCTCACCCCGCCGATGGAGCTACCCCTGCTCCCCTTATTCCTGGCCATAACTCCATCCCATCGAGGCTTTTCTTCTCTTTTTTCACGGATCACGTAATCCCCTCAGACATCTGAAACCCTGCACTTTAAAAGCCTCGCTGCGAATGACAAAGAGTCCCTGTGCCCTGCCGGGGCCGGGCGGGGACAGAGCGGGGCGGGGGCAGCGCCGGGGGCGGCGCTGCGGGAGCGGGATGGGATAATGGGATAATGGGATAATGGGATGGGATAATGGGATGGGATGGGATGGGATGGGATGGGATGGGATGGGATGGGATGGGATGGGATGGGATGGGATAATGGGATCAAATGCTCCAGCGGGAGCTGCTCCCCTGGGAACGGCACTGCAGCCCCGGCATCCCCCTGGGCACACTGACATCCCCCTGGGCACCCCAGCATCCCCCCCCCAGTAACCCCTGGTCACCCCTGGTCACCCCAGCATCCCTGCCTGGTCACCTCTGGTCACCTTTGGTCACCCCTGGTTACCCCAGCATCTCCTCTAGTCACTCCTGGTCACCCCAACATCCCCCTGGTCACCCCTGGTCACTCTGGCATCCCCCCCTGGTCCCTCCTGGTCACCCCTGGTCACCCCACATCTGCTGCAGCTGTGGCCGAGGGGCTCCTGTGCAGCTGTGGCCACTGGGCCATGCCCCATCTCCGCTGCCTCATTTACATCCTAATGCATCATCTGCAACTTCTGTGAGCGAGGGAAACGCTGGGGAATTGCAGTGGGGTGACACCCACCCAGCTCTGAGCAGGGAGGGGGCTGGGAGCCAGGACCGGGGGCTGGGTGCCCCCTGTGCCACCCCTGCCCTGCCCCAGCTGGGTGCCACTGCCCAGGAGCCACCTCCTGCCCTGCCCCAGCCCATCAGCCCTGCCTGCTCTGCCTCTGCACGGTTCCACCAGTTTCCTTTCCTGGTTTGTAATCCTGAGCATCCCTGCTCCTGCATGGCAAGGAGGGTGTACAGAGGGACACTGGGGCTGTGCCAGGGACTGGAAATGCTCCAGGCCAGGGTGACAGGGCTTGGAGCAGCCTGGGGCAGTGGGATGTGTCCCTGTGCCCATGGCAGGGTGGAATGGGACAATCTTTAGGGTCCTTTCCAACCCAAACCATGCTGGGGCTCTGCTCCATCTGCTGAGGCAGCGCTGCCCCAGGAGCACACGATCCAAATCAGGCTCCCTTTGTTGTGGAGCAGGCAGAGATCACAGAGCAGGCACAGACACGAGCAGGGTGGCACAGAGCAGGCAGAGATCACAGAGCAGGCACAGACACGAGCAGGGTGGCACAGAGCAGGCACAGACACGAGCAGGGTGGCACAGAGCAGGCACAGACACGAGCAGGGTGGCACAGAGCAGGCACACACATGAGCAGGGTGGCACAGAGCAGGCACAGACACGAGCAGGGTGGCACAGAGCAGCTCACAGACACGAGCAGGGTGGCACAGAGCAGGCACAGACACAAGCAGGGTGGCACAGAGCAGGTGTCAGATGCAGTGCAGAGCTCAGGGGAGGCTGCACGTGCTCACAGGGGGAAGCTGTGCCACCCACGCTGCTGCAGCTGCTGCAGCTCTGCACGTTGGGCTCTGCTCCTCACCCTCCAGAGCAGGGGAAAATCCCTGGCATTGGAGCTTTGATAAACACCCAAACTGCACTGGAGCTTTGATAAACACCAAAGTGCATTGGATGCTTTGATAAACACCCAAAGTGCACTGGAGCTTTGATAAACACCCAAACTGCACTGGAGCTTTGATAAACACCAAAGTGCATTGGATGCTTTGATAAACACCCAAAGTGCATGGGGCCAGCAGCGTTTGGACCACGCTCTCAGGGGTGCACACGAGGGGCTCTTGGGGTGCCAAGGCCAGGAGCTTTTTGGGGTCTCATTCTTTGGATGCTCTTTGGGGTCCCATTTTTGGATGCTCTTTGGGGTCCCAATCTTTGGATGCTCTTTGGGGTCCCAATCTTTGGATGCTCTTTGGGGTCCCTTCCAGCCCAGGACATTCTGTGACTGATTCTGTCTCTAAAGCTGCAGCTTTATGGCCTGGGGCTGTCCTGACTTCTGTGCACACAAGGAGACTTTGCTGGGATGTGGCACCCAAAGCCATGGGATGGTGAGGGGACAAGGTGACACCATGGTGGCACTGTGGGGACACTGTGGGGACATGTGGGACACTGTGAGCCCCTCTCAGCTGGGCTGTGTCCCCTGGACAGTGCAGAGCAGTTGGATCATATTGGAATGAAGCAGATTCCATTTAGGAACAGGGAGTATTTCTGATGGACAGGGAATATTCCTGAGGGATGGACAAGGAATATTTCTGGGGGATGAACAGGGAATATTTCTGGCTGATGGACAAGGAATATTTCTGGGGGATGGACAAGGAATATTTCTGGGGGATGGACAGGGAATATTTCTGAGGGATGGACAAGGAATATTTCTGAATTATGAACAGGGAATATTTCTGGGGGATGGACAGGGAATATTTCTGAGGGATGAACAGGGAATATTTCTGGCTGATGGACAAGGAATATTTCTGGGGGATAGACAAGGAATATTTCTGAATTATGAACAGGGAATATTTCTGAGGGACAGGCAGGAAGGGCTGTGCTGGAGCCAGGACAGCTGCTCAGCAGGCTTTGCCCAATTCCACCCTTTTTATTTCCCATCACTGACAGTTTTAACCCCTTCCTCCCCAGCAGTGACCGTGTCCTGGGCACCCCAGGCAGTGGGGACACTGATTTGGAGTGCAGAGCCAGCCCAAATCCCAGAGCTGCAGCTGCACATGGTGCAATCAGGGGTACAGGCAGCGATTTTGGAGCTGCTGTGAAGTGTTTTGTTCCCAACACAGACACACAAAGTGTTATTTGCCTCTGCTCCCACCCCCAGCACTCAGAGACAACCTCTGAGCCTGGCCTGGGCACAGCTCCTGATGGAGCCCAGGAAACCCAGCCCTGGCAGCAGGAAACCACCCCAGCTGATTAAGGCCATAATTAACCCCTCCATGGGGCTCCCTGCCAGCCTGAGCTCGTGGATTGTGAGAAATGGATGTGCCCGAGGTGCCAGGAGAGCTGAGCACCCCCAGGATGTGCAGGGAGCCCATAAAAACCAGGGAGAGCAACTTTTAACAGGGGCAGGTCGTGATGGGACAGGGGGAACAGCTTTAAATGGAAAGAGAAGGGATTTGGATCAGATGTTGGGAAGGAATTCTTTGCTCAGAGGGTAAAGAGAGCTGGCAGTGCCCCAGGCCAGGCTGGGCACTGGGTTGGAGCCCTGGGACAGGGGAGGTGTCCCTGCCATGGCAGGGTGGCACTGGGTGGGATTTAATGTCCCCCCAACCCATCCCAACCCACTCTGGGATTCTGTTGTTTCCCCTGCAGGAGCCAGGGGTGGGGTTGGGGTCCAGGCCAAGCCTGGTGTCACTGTCCCCACTCCACAGGTGACAGGTGAGGGACAGCTGAAATGGGGAGGATCTCTGCTTTCATCAGGATTTTGATGTCTCTTGAAACAGTCTCTCTTTATTTCAGGGAATAAATTACATATTTAATTCATTTTCTGCACAGAAGGGAGTGCTTCTGGAGCCCTGATGGGGATGTTTCTAAGCAACGTTGTTTTCCCACCACCAGCGTCAGAAACAGTGACTTTTTTACCTTTTTTTTTTTTTCCTTCATGTTTTTGTAGCAATAAGACAAACTCTGTGCAGTTTATATCAGGAAAGCTGTGCCATGATTCCCCCAGTTTGGCTGCATCCCCCCACCTGTGAGGGGGTGTGTGAGGGGTCCCCTGGGGGTCACCTGCGACCCCTCAGGATTTATTTTGGGAGAGTTTGGCTGCTGTGGGCACAGCCACAGCTACAGGGCAATGAAACCAGGCTTGCAACAAGCCAAAAGCAGCTTCATCTCAATTCTGTGGAACTCTCCCAAGCCTGGAGATTCTTCTGTGGGTGTGGACTCGAAAATGTTTTAGTCATTGTATGTGTTATTGCAGAGATTTTATTTAAAAGTCCTGGTTTTGCATAGGGGGAAAAAACCTCTCTCTCCTCCTCTGTCTCATTTCTGATGGATGGGTGAATAAATGCATGGATGGAGAGATGGAAAGATGGATTAATAGATAGAAGGGTGGGTGGATGGATGAATAGATAGATAGATAGATAGATAGATAGATAGATAGATAGATAGATAGATGATATATAAATCAATAGGTGGATGGCTGGATAGACAGATAAATCAGTAGATAGATAAATCAATGGATGGATGGATAGATAGATAGATAGATCATTGGATGGATGGATGGATGGATGGATGGATGGATGGATAAATCAATATATAGATAGATGATAAAAAGATAAATCAATAGATGGATGAATAGATAGATAAATCAATAGATGGATGGATAGATAGATGAATCAATAAATGGATGATGAATAGATAGATAAATCAATAGATGAATTAATAGATAGATAAATCAATAGATGAATGAATAGATAGATAAATCAATAGATGGATGAATAGATTGATACATAAATCATTGCGTGGGTGGATGGATGGATGGATGGATGGATGGATGGATGGATGGATGGATAAATCAATATATAGATAGATGATAGATAAATCAATAGATGGATGGATGGATACACAGATTAACAGGCAGACAGGCTGATTCTCCTGATCCCTTCCAGCTGGGAGTGCTGGGAGGGCAGGGAAGGTTTTGGGGCTGATTTGGGGGTGCTAATTGAAGTGGCCAAAGCCAAACTGTCCGTGCAGGGCAGCAAATGCCCAGCTGGGAGAAGGGAACACGTGCTGCTGGAATTGCTGTGTCCCTGAAGGACACACAGGCAGCTGGGGGTGAGGAGCTGACTGAGCAGCACGAGGCTCCCAGGCCATAAATCCGCCAGGGAAGGGGCTGGGGCTGCCGGGGGTTGGTGCTGCTCCTGCAGGGCTGGGCTGGGCTGGGCCGGGCCGGGCCGGGCCGGGAGGGGAGGGTGAGCCAAGGAGGGGAACTGGAACTGTCCTTGCCACGGCTGGCTGCAGGCACAGGGGCTTGCCCTGGGCTGGGAATGGGCTTGGGAGGGTGGAGGTGGCACTGCAGGGACAGGGACAGCTCCTGTCCCCACGGGAGCCTGGGGCTGTTTTTGGGAGGGTGGAGGTGGCTCTGAAGGGGTGGGGACAGCTCCTGTCCCCATAGGGAGTTCAGACTGGCAGTGAGCTCAGAGCTGGGGCTGTGTTAGGGAGGGTGGAGGTGGCTCTGCAGGGACAGGGACAGCTCCTGTCCCCACGGGAGCCTGGGGCTGTTTTTGGGAGGGTGGAAGTGGCTCTGCAGGGACAGGGACAGCTCCTGTCCCCATGGGGGCCTGGGAATGTTTTTGGGAGGGTGGAGGTGGCTCTGCAGGGACAGGGACAGCTCCTGTCCCCATGGGAGCCTGGGGCTGTGTTTGGGAGGGTGGGAGGTGGTGGCTCTGCAGGGACAGGGACAGCTCCTGTCCCCATGGGAGCCTGGGGCTGAGTTTGGGAGGGTGGAGGTGGCTCTGCAGGGACAGGGACAGCTCCTGTCCCCATGGGAGCCTGGGGCTGAGTTTGGGAGGGTGGAGGTGGCTCTGCAGGGACAGGGACAGCTCCTGTCCCCACGGGAGCCTGGGGCTGTCCCCATGTCCCCCAGCCCAGTGTTACAGAGCACTCAGTGCCACTGGTGGGCTCTGAGCTGTTCCCCTCCTCAGGATTAATTACAGCCACACAATTAAGAATGTTTTCAGCCCTGTGCCACAGCAGACACCCCGTTCCTGGCACGGGGTGCTTTGCAGGGATGTTTCACCCCTTCCCCTCCTTTTCTGTCATTAAAGAACCTCGTGGCTCTGTCCCCAGGCCTGGCAGTGCCACTGTCCCCACAGGGCTCTGCTGTCCTGTGGGCACACAGATGTCACCACATTGGGATTTTTCTGCCTAAATCCTGAATTTGTGCTCTCCTGGCTCCCCAGGATGCTGTGCCTGCTCCCCTGGGAGCTCTCTGCTCATCCCACATCCACATCCATCACTCACTGACTCCTTCAGCTCTGGCTGCACACTCAGCACTTCCCAGGGAATAATTCAACTCCAAATTCCCATAAAAGCCACGGAGGAGGCACAGGGTGAGGGAGAGGCAGAGCAGGGCTGGGAATTTTCCATGTGTGCCACTGTCCTTGCTGCTGCCCTGTGCTGGAGGAGGTTCAGGCTGGGCTCTGCTGGTTCAAGGCAGGATTCTGGGCAGGATCCACTTCCCAGGAGGGTCAAACACAACCCCAGGGGATTTTTCCTTGTAATGTTTGAAGATTGGATGATGTGTGTAACATTAACTTGAGTTAAAAGACTCTTGAAAACCTGTGATATTTCCCCCACCGTGTTTTTGCTGTCAGGTTTTATCCCAGATTCCTCTGTGCTGTCCTCCCTTTCCCTTTGTGCCACTTCTTCTCTTTCTGATGTTGAACCACAAGGCTCTTGAAGCCAAAAATTGTCACCTTGACCCTTTTGTGTGCACATGGGGCCCTGGTGCTTTCTTTGGCCCCAGGAGGAGCTCTCCTTCCCCAGCACCCCCAGCTGGATGCATCCCTGCAGGATTTTCCTGGCTTTTGCAGTTAAGTGACTGACAAGCAAAGTGATGGATTTTCCCCCCAGATCTGAGGAGCTGGAGGCTTTTGCAGCTCTGGATCTTGTGCCAGCCCCTGAGCCTATTTCATTTAACAAAATAATTAACTCAGGTTGGTTCAGCTCTGCAGCAGAACCAAGGTGAGCAGCATTTCTGCCCCGTGTAAAGGGCTCAGTGCTGGGCTGGGTTTGGGTTTGCAGGTGTGGTCCCCATGCTGGAAAGGAGGAAAACAGCAAAGAGTCACAGAGAAAAGGAGACTCAGAGCCCCAGGGGTGACACCTGCCCCAGGTGGGGCTCTCCCTCTGCTGCAGGCTGGCCAGGGCTGGTGTAAGAGCCAAAATGAGGGGTCCAGGACTCCATTATTGCATCTGTTTATTGTACAATACAGCAATTTATTTATTATTTAAAATGCTGTTTATTGTATCCAGATGATACAGTAATTTATTTATTTTTAAAAATGCTGTTTATTGTATCCAGAGGCTACAGTAATTTATTTATTTTTAAAAATGCTGTTTATTGTATCCAGAGGATACAGTAATTGATTTATTTTTTTAAATGCTGTTTATTGTATCCAGAGGATACAGTAGTTGATTTATTTTTAAAATGCTGTTTATTGTATCCAGAGGATGCAGCAATTCATGGGTGGTGGGTGGCAAAGCCCAGCCCACAGCTCTGGGTTTGTCTGAAGTCACTCTAGTTCTGCTTCCAATGCATTATACACTTTTCTTTAATACACAACAACCAATCAACACCTTTACTATCACCTATAGCCTACCATAACTGTTAATATTACCATATTCATGTTACTATTCTCCAGTCACTAAAAGTTAGTACATTACAGTTTAAGCTAGAAGTTGTTTTTCGGTTTTCTTGTAGTGGAAAATTCTGAGATCTTTTCTCTACTTGTAACATTGGCATTGTTTCCTGTGAAATCTTTTTGCTTTTTCTGTTTGAGGTGGGTTTTTCCTTTGCTCTGAGCTATCAGAACCCCTTCTAGCTCACATCCCCTTTGCCTTTTTGGTTATCCCAAGCTCTGGGAGCTCCCTGTGTGCTGGGCAGGGATTTGTGGGAGCGGAGGCATTGCTGTGCTAAGAAAATCAGGAAAGGATGATCAGAGCTGGCTTTAATCAGTGCTTTGGGCAGGCAGAGTGATCCTCAGAGTGATCCCAGGGGCTCCTGCTCTGTCCTTGCTAACAGCTGCTCTCTCTCAGAGAGGAATTCTTCCCAAAATCCCACCTGCCCCTGCCCTGTGCCAAGCCATTCCCCCTGGTCCCAAATCCTCCCCCAGCTCTCCTGGAGCCCCGTGGGCACCCTGAGCTCCCAGAGGATTCCAGGGGGAAGCTCCTGGGGAACTGGGATTTGTCCCCAACACCTTCAAACCCCTCCCAGCACAAATGCTGGGGGGTCCCTGGGGCTGCTGCCAGTTCATGGAGCTGCTGCATTGTCTCAGAGCCTGCAATTAGTGCAAAGGAAGCACAAAAAGCTTCTCCTGCCCCCTTACTTAGAGACAGCCCATTGATTTTTCTTGGCAATTGTGCAGCTGCAGGCACGTGTCTGTCTGTCTGTGTCTGTCTGTGTGTCTGATCTATCTCCTTGTGCATCCACCTGGGTGCTGCAAAACCACCAACAATGCAAAATGTGAATAGAGGGAGCAAATATGGGAGTGTTTGCTTGGTGGCTTTTTTTGGTTTTTTTTTTTTTTTTTTTTTTTTTTTGTGGGTTTGTTTGTTTTGGGAGGCAGAGGGGAAGCAGGGCTGGGGTGGGAAATTCCAGGGAAATTCCTGTTCTGCAGGAGGAACCAGAGCTGGGCTCAGTGAGCCTTGGCACAGCACCAGGAACGTGCTGGGCACAGCCAGGACACCCCTGCTGGCCTGGGCTCTGTGCTCTGCTGCTCCTGGGGCTGGGGCACAGCTGGGGATGGATGGGGCACATCTGGGGATGGATGGGGCACAGCTGGGGCTGGGGCACAGCTGGGGATGGATGGGGCACAGCTGGGGCTGGGGCACAGCTGGGGCTGGGGCACAGCTGGGGATGGATGGGGCACAGCTGGGGATGGATGGGGGCACAGCTGGGGATGGATGGGGGCACATCTGGGGATGGATGGGGCACAGCTGGGGATGGATGGGGCACAGCTGGGGATGGATGGGGCACAGCTGGGGATGGATGGGGGCACATCTGGGGATGAATGGGGGCACAGCTGGGGATGGATGGGGACACATCTGGGGCTGGGGGCACAGCTGGGGATGGATGGGGCACATCTGGGGCTGGGGCACAGCTGGGGATGGATGGGGGCACATCTGGGGATGGATGGGGGCACATCTGGGGATGGATGGGGACACATCTGGGGATGGATGGGGGCACATCTGGGGATGGATGGGGGCACATCTGGGGATGGATGGGGGCACATCTGGGGATGGATGGGGGCACATCTGGGGATGCTCTCCAGGAACCCTCCAGCCCAGCTCCCTTTGCAGGAGGGCTCTCCCCCTGCAGGGATTTGGCATTTGCAGCATCACTTCCCCAAATCCCCGGGCCAGGTGTGTGCTGAGCAAATGGCAGAGCCCTGCAAATCCAAACCCAACCTTTCTGCCGGGCTTTGTTTGGAGCAGACTCTTCCCAGAGCTGGGTGTTGCTCCCTGGAGCAAATCTGGGCGTGTTTTACCCCAAAATCTGCCTGGAATGGGGAGGGACTGGCCCTGGTGTGGCACTGTGGGGAAGGACAGAACAGTCCTGGAGGTCTGGGCTGAGAGCCTGAAACAGATCCCACTGCCAGGGAAATTTTATATATATATTTTATATATATATTTTATATATATTTTTATATATATTTATATAATTTTTTAAATATATATTTTTATATATTTTAATATATATTTTATATATATTTTTATATATTTATATATATATTTATGTATATTTTTATATATTTTAAATATATTTTATATCTATTTTTATATATTTATATATATTTTAATATCTATTTTTTATTTATAGATTTTAATATACATTTTATATACATTTTATATACATTTTATATACATTTTATATATTTTTATATGTTATATATATTATATTTTTATTTATATATTTTATGTCTTTTATATTTTTATTTTATATATTTTATTTTTATTTTTCTATCTTTATTTTTGTTTTATATTTTATATTATTTTATGTTTTCTTATAGGGAAATTTCTTTTTCCTATAAATGGAGGGAAACACCACAGGGAAGCACTCACGCTGTGTGTCCATACAAACACATTTCTATAGGGATGTATGGAGGGGATCTGTATTTGCTCATAGATCCTGGGAATATCTGTGTGTGCAGATGTAAAAAGGGGTGCAAATAAAGGGTGTGTCCATGAATATATAGATTTAAAAGGTATTTATGTGTGTTCATATGAAAGGTTACACATAAAGGATAAGTGTATGAATAGAGGTAAAGGGGGGGTGTATATAAAATATATATGTGTACAAATATATATAAAAAGTATTTATATTTATATTTATATTTATATATTTATATATTTATATTTATATTTATATTTATATTTATATTTATATTTATATTTATGTGGAGGGAGGGAGGAGTTAATGGCTGAGCTGCACAGACTTTGAAAAACAATGAACAGATCAGTGAGAAATAGGATTCAAAGCCCCTTCCCCATAAAATAATGGGAAGCTGTGTGGGAATGAAGAGCAGCACTTGGCTCTGAGGAGTTTCCTGTGTGCTGCAGGAATGCAGAATTCCCCATCCCATGGAGCTGCAATTGCTGCAGCTCTGGGGCTTTGCCTTTGCACCTCCCAAGTGTTCCTGGGCAGGCTGGGGCATCCTTTGTGCTGCTCTGGGCATGCAGGGGTTTGGTGTGCTGGCACTCAATGCCAAAAAAAAAAAAAATAAAAAAAAAAAAAGGGAAAAAGGAAGGAAAACTAGAAAATAGAACACAAAACAAAAAACGAGGTCAGTGCTGCCCTGGCTGTGCTGGCAGCCTGGGGCTCGTGGTGCTGGAGATGCAGCTGCAGCTTTCAAGCAGACCTGCAGGTCAGGCCAGGTCAGGCTCCTGCGGCTCCCAGCGCCTCCAGGGGCATTGGCAGCACCCAGCCCAGGCTGCAGCACCCGGCCCTGGCTGCAGCACCCAGCCCTGGCTGCAGCACCAGCCCAGGCTGCAGCACCCAGCCCAGGCTGCAGCACCCGGCCCTGGCTGCAGCTCCCAGCCCAGGCTGCAGCACCCGGCCCTGGCTGCAGCACCCAGCCCTGGCTGCAGCTCCCAGCCCAGGCTGCAGCACCCGGCCCTGGCTGCAGCACCCGGCCCTGGCTGCAGCACCCAGCCCAGGCTGCAGCACCCGGCCCTGGCTGCAGCACCCAGCCCTGGCTGCAGCACCCAGCCCAGGCTGCAGCACCCGGCCCAGGCTGCAGCACCCAGCCCAGGCTGCAGCACCCGGCCCCGGCTGCAGCGCCCGGCCCTGGCTGCAGCACCCAGCCCAGGCTGCAGCACCAGCCCTGGCTGCAGCACCCGGCCCTGGCTGCAGCTCCCAGCCCAGGCTGCAGCACCCGGCCCTGGCTGCAGCACCCGGCCCTGGCTGCAGCTCCCAGCCCAGGCTGCAGCACCCGGCCCTGGCTGCAGCACCCGGCCCTGGCTGCAGCACCCAGCCCCGGCTGCAGCACCAGCCCTGGCTGCAGCACCCAGCCCTGGCTGCAGCACCCGGCCCTGGCTGCAGCACCCAGCCCCGGCTGCAGCACCAGCCCTGGCTGCAGCACCGGCCCGGCTGCAGCACCGGCCCTGGCTGCAGCACCCGGCCCTGGCTGCAGCTCCCAGCCCAGGCTGCAGCACCCGGCCCAGGCTGCAGCACCGGCCCAGGCTGCAGCACCCAGCCCCGGCTGCAGCACCCAGCCCGGCTGCAGCTCCCAGCCCAGGCTGCAGCACCGGCCCTGGCTGCAGCACCCGGCCCCGGCTGCAGGCGCCCGGCCCTGGCTGCAGCACCCAGCCCAGGCTGCAGCACCCAGCCCAGGCTGCGGCACCCGGCCCTGGCTGCAGCACTGCCCGGCTGCGGCACCCGCCCTGGCTGCAGCACCCGGCCCTGGCTGCAGCACCTGGCCCAGGCTGCAGCACCCAGCCCTGGCTGCGGCACCCGGCCCGGCTGCAGCGCCCGGCCCTGGCTGCAGCACCGGCCCTGGCTGCGGCACCAGCCCTGGCTGCAGCACCCAGCCCTGGCTGCAGCACCCGGCCTGGCTGCAGCACCCTGCCCTGGCTGGCACCCGGCCCTGGCTGCGGCACCCGGCCCAGGCTGCAGCACCCGGCCCAGGCTGCATCACCCAGCCCTGGCTGCAGCACCCGGCCCTGGCTGCATCACCCAGCCCTGGCTGCAGCACCCGGCCCTGGCTGCGGCACCCGGCCCTGGCTGCGGCACCCGGCCCAGGCTGCAGCACCCGGCCCAGGCTGCAGCTCCCAGCCCAGGCTGCAGCACCCAGCCCTGGCTGCAGCACTGCATGGAAGGCTCCTGCAGGGCTGGGAGCATGGGCAGCTCTGCCCCCCTGCAGCCCTGCCATGCTCCTGGGGGAACTGGGCTGCAGGAATGAAAAGCTGAAAGGGGCAGGAAATGCAGAGAGGGAAAATGGGACGAGCTGAAAGCACAGGTCACAGTCTGGGGTGCTCTGTCCAGCCTTCCCTGGCCCTGCCTGGGGACCAGCAGGCCTTTTCCTTCTGTTGTGTTTTATTTGGCTTCAAACACCTCCCCAGGAGCAGGGAAAAGCACAGGCACTGTTTGAGGCTCTGCAGCACAGGGCACAGGGGTGGGCAGGGATTTTTGCCTTTTGCGGGGGGTGGAACAGGATGGTCCTTCCCACCCAAACCTCTCTGGGATGCTGTGGGGTTCAGGGAATATTTGTGGGACCCCAAATGCTGCTGGGTGTGTTTGGGTTTATCCCCAGCCCTGAGTGCCCAGATCCCACTGTGGGATCTCCCTTTTGGGGTTGGGACAAAAGCAGTGGTTTGTCCTTCCCATGGGGTCGAGCTGTGTGTCCCTCAAGGCTGAACTGTGTTTTCTGATTATTTCCTTTTCCTTACAGGAACCTTGGCAAGTCTGGGCTGAGAGTGTCGTGCCTGGGGCTGGGTGAGTACCTGTGTCCCTGTCCCAGCACAGCCCCCAGGGCAGCTCTGGGAGGGGTGGAGGTGCAGAATCCTCTCATGAGCCCTGCAGGGATGTCACAGAGTGTCCCCAGGAGCCCCAGTGCCAGCCCCAGCCTGGGCTGGGACAGGGCCCCTTTTCCTTCTCCTTTTCCTTTCTCCTTTCCTTCTCCTTTTCCCTTCCCCTTTCCTTCTCCTTTTCCTTTTCCTTTCCCCTTTCCTTCCCCTTTTCCCTTCCCCTTTCCTTCTCCTTTTCTTTTTCCCCCTTTCCTTCCCCTTTTCTTTTTCCCCCTTTCCTTCCCCTTTTCTTTCTTTCCCCCTTTCCCTTTCCTTTCCCTTTTCTTTCCCCCTTTTCTCTTCCCCCTTTTCTCTTCCCCTCCTGTTATGCCTGCTCCACACTGGCTCCAGAATCACAGAATTCCTTATCAATATTTTATCTGCCCCTCTTGAGGTGGAGCCACCACTTCAGGCACCTTAAAGAATCACTGAGAAAGGCACCAGCGAACCCAGGTCGAATATAAATGTATAAAATCACAGAGTTTGATTTTATTTTTCTGTCATGTAGACAGAGCACATGAAGAAAAATCAGGTTAAAGTCAGTTTGCAGAAATGGGTGCTGGGGATGCAGAGGGGGAAGGAGATTCCCCTTTGAGTGCTGGGGTCAGAGCAGCCCCAGTGCCAGACTCAGCCTCAGACTGGATCAGAGCTTCAGCTCTGAAGGATTCAGCAAAGCTCAATCAACACAACAATAGCAGTGCTTAATCAGTTGACTAATTTAACATTTATCAAGTGACTCAATAGGATTTGCTATAAGCACAACAGTAGCTTAATTATGAATCTAAGCTAATTATGCATCTAAGATGGCAACGTTCATTCTGCACTTACTCAGAGTATTTAAATCAATTGATGTACCCACAGAGCCTGCAGCAAACCATGAACCTGGGAGCACTCAGGGAAACCCTGCTGCCTGTACTCACAGCCTGGGGCAGGCTGGCCTTAGTCACCAGCAAATTTCCATCCTGGGTGCAGTTTGGGGTGGGAGTTACTGGAATTTTCTTTGAGAAGTCCAGTGTAACTGTTAAGGTTAGGGGGGTTTCTAGCCTCAAGCTGCTACAAGTCCAGCTAGCTCTGAGAGTTTTTGATGCAGGACAGCTCCAAAGCTGGAAAGACTTTGGGACTTCACTGCAGAGGTTCTAAAGATAGTTTATTTCTCTGAAGGGTTTCCACATGCAAAATGTGATTACATAGTATAACAAAGATTTTTATAGCTTTCCAGAGGATTGAGTTTCTAACCCATAAAACTACAAGTTACAAAACTATCCAATTACTTTAAAATTCTAAGTAAGAAAAAACTAATCACTTAACTACTTTAAAAACCAATAGGAATCCTAAAAGATAACAGAGGTTTTGATAAGGAGGAGGGGGACATGCTCTGAGGGCTTTCTTTGCCTTCAGGGGGTTAAGTCCTGAAAGCCTTTCTCAGAGAGTATAGTATCATCTACAGTCCAATAATAATTAATAATAATAATGAACAGTTCTGTTATTATTAGGTCAGAGCACACTGCTCTACTGGGAAGTGCCCCTGCCCAACAGAGGGATGGGATGGGATGGGATGGGATGATGGGATAATGGGATAATGGGATGGGGATGGGATGGGCTTGAAGGTCCTTGCAGCCCAAACCATTCCATAATTCTGTGATGATTCTTTGATAATTCTGTGATAATTCTGTGATAATTCTGCTCAGGCTGTTCACAGTGCTGGGATGGAGCTGGGCTCAGCCTGGGCTCAGCCTGGGCTCTGCCTGCTCCTTCCAGCCCCATCCCTGCCAGGGCTCACAGGGACCTGCCAGCCCCTTCTCCCAAAGGATTTGGGATTGGGTTTGGAACTGGAGGGAATTGGGAAAGTCACCCTGTCCCACAAGGTCTGTTCTGGTTGGAATAGCCCCACCATGGGAAGGACTCACCTTGTCTGTGCAGAGTTTTATTTCTCAGCCTCACAGCTTCCCCAAGTGCTGCTGTTGAGGTGGAGGAGAGAAACCACGGGAAGGAAGAAGCAGCAGGAAAAGGAAAAAAAAAAAAACAAACCTTCCCCCAACCCCCAAAAAAACCCCAAAAAAACCAAACAAAAAACCAAACAAAAAAAACCAAAACAAAACAGGGAGCCCTGATCTGCCCTGGCCCTGCCACCCTGAACCCCAAAACTCCTGCAGGGCAGGGATTGTTCCTGAAACCCAAAACTCCTGCAGGGCAGGGATTGCTCCTGAACCCAAAACTCCTGCAGGGGCAGGGATTGTTCCTGAAACCCAAAACTCCTGCCCTGAACCCAAAACTCCTGCAGGGCAGGGATTGCTCCTGAACCCAAAACTCCTGCAGGGGCAGGGATTGTTCCTGAAACCCAAAACTCCTGCAGGGCAGGGATTGTTCCTGAAACCCAAAACTCCTGCCCTGAACCCAAAACTCCTGCAGGGCAGGGATTGCTCCTGAACCCAGGAACTCCTGCAGGGCAGGGATTGTTCCTGAACCCAAAACTCCTGCAGGGCAGGGATTGTTCCTGAAACCCAAAACTCCTGCCCTGAACCCAAAACTGCTGCAGGGCAGGGATTGCTCTGCTCAAGCTGGGCCAGCTGAGAGAGGCACTGCCTTGGAAAGGGGAAAAGGAGCAATTTCAACAAGATCCATCTTTCCCCTGGATATTTTTCCTCCCAGCTGAGTGTGTTGGCTGAGGTTGTGAATCATCCTTGGCTGTTGTTTGAAATGCCAAATGTGCCTTGTGCCTTTTTTTGCCTTTTTATTTATTTTTTTAATTTCCAGCAGGAGGGGAGCAGGCTGTGCCTCTGCTTTGGCTGGGGGTCCTTCCCTGCTCCTGACTCTGCCCCTGAGCCCCTCCCTTCCCCAGCCACACCTGGGCCTTTAGGGCTCACCAGACTCCCAGCCCTGCCTGGCTTTTGTCATGATCAGGGGGAAAAAAAGACACTTTGGGATCCCCAGCCTTGTTTTCCTGTCCCCTGGTGTCCCCCAGCCTGGGAGCACAGGGTGGACACAGGCAGAGGCACCCAGCACCACAAACATTTATTATTCTATTTACTATTCCATTCATTATTCCATTTATTATTCCATTTATTATTCCATTTATTATTCCATTTATTATTCCATTCATTATTCCATTCATTATTCCATTCATTATTCCATTTATTGTTATTTTATTATTCTATTTATTGTTATTTTATTATTCCATTTATTGTTATTTTATTATTCAATTTATTTTATTAAATACATCTATTTAATTCTATTTCTTTACACAGATTATTATTACATTTTTTCCTTGCATTTAAAGAGCTTCAAGGTGCTCTTTATTCTCATTTGAGGCACTGTGGCTGCTCTCCCTGTGCCCCAAGCCTGGGGAGCTGGGGCCTGGGAGCACAGGGTGAACCTCAGGCAGAGCTATCTAGCACCACAGACATTTATATTTATATTTATATTTATATTTATATTTATATTTATATTTATATTTATATTTATATTTACATTTATTTTTATTTTTACTTTTTATTTTTTTTAACTTTTATTTATATATATTTTTTATTAAATGAATATATTTCATTCTATTTCTTTACATAGATTTTTATTATATTTATTTCTTGTGTTTAAAGAGCTTCAAGGTGCTTTTATTCTCATTTTTTTCTCTGTGAGTGGCTGCTCTCCCTGATCACACTGTCCCTCAGTGGGCTGTGCTTTGTGCCAGGAGTGAATTTTGGGAGGATGTGCACTCTGTGGGGAGGATGAATAATTCCCTTCCTCCTCACCTGTGCACCTGTGTGCTGCTTATGCAAAAGGAAAAAAATCACTTTGAGATAAACAGTCTCAACCCATTTCTTGGTACAAACACATTTTAATGTATCCCTGTAAAAATAACACCCCTGAAGCTTTACCATGGAAATCAGCCTTTGTTTGGGTATGTTTTTATCTGCACAGAGAAGCTGAAGGGTAAAATGAAAGCAGGATCAGTTTTATCTCAGTTGTGCAGGAGCAGAGCATTTACAAATCAATAATCAGAGGAACCCCTGGGAGCTCTGCAGGCAGGAGGGGCACCAGGGCTCTCCTGCCCCGTCACAATTGTCCTTACAGAGCTCAAAAATAGAAAATTGGCCAGAAACTCGAGCTCTTGGCTCAGGATTTCATTTCCAGTTCATCTCTGAGCTGTGGCTGTCCCAGCTCGGCTTGTCCTGCAGGGAGTCAGGAGCTGCAGCTTCACTTCACACTTTCAATAGTTTTATTTGCACGGAGAGAAACCTGGATTCAAAAATTCCAAACTGCCTGGGTGGGGCTGGCCCTGCTCAGGGCTCGTGTCCCAGCACCCAGGGACCCAAGAGCCTCGGGAGCTCTTGATTTTTATATGATTTTAATATTATTTTAATATTATTTTATTATTATTTTATATTATTTTTACATTATTTTTATATTATCCTTATATTATCCTTCTATTATCCTTATAATATCCTTATAATATCTTTATATTTTTGTATTATTTTATATTATTATATTTTATATTATTATATTTTATATTATTTTTATATTATTATATTTATATTATCCTATTATCCTTCTATTATCCTTCTATTATCCTTATAATATATTTATATTTTTGTATTATTTTATATTATTATATTTTATATTATTTTTATATTATCCTTATAATATCCTTATAATATCCTTCTATTATCCTTCTATTATCCTTCTATTATCCTTCTATTATCCTTATAATATCCTTATATTTTTGTATTATATTATTGTATTTTTCATTATTTTTATATTTATTTTCTTTTTATTTCTTTTTATTTTATTTTTAATTATATATTATTTTATTTTTTAATTTATTTTATTCTATAAGTACATATTATATTATTGACTTTTCAGAAATACTCGAATGCTGTATGTATAATGTTGGAAAACTTTGCTGAATGAATCGAGTTTCTTTTAGTTCTAGTATTTACACAACTTAGAAATAGTAGGGTGGTTTTTTTTTTTTTTTTTTTACTATAACATGGTGATGTAAAAAGCTTTTGTTCATGTAATTAACTCAGAGAATGGTAAAAGATGCTCAGGAAATTTTTCACTTTCTTGGGTTATCCTGTGTGGATGAAGATGGTGATGATGGCACCAGAACCCCAGGGAACAATTTATTGATCTCACTTCTCAGGGAGTGACAGGACAGAGCCACGAGGAGAAATCAAAATATTGATTTACAGGAAGAGGGGGCAGGCTGGAGGAATTCAAAGGAAAGTTTTGGAATAATGCAGGAAGGTCTATGAATATGCAAAGAGCTGAGGAATTCAAGGGGTGTCTCCAAAACAGCAGCAGGGGTGCTCTTGGCTGAATGCCCAGCACCAGAACTGTTATATATATTTTTAAAAATTAAAAAATTAAAATACATAAATATATTTAAATATATGTATATTATATATATATATTTTTAATATATATTTATATATATATATATATATGTATCTGTGTATTTTATATATATATGTATATTATATATATATGTATATTTAAAATACATAAATATATTTAAATATATGTATGTTATATATATATGTATGTATATTTTATATATATGTATATTTTATATATATGTATATTATATATGTGTATATTATATATATGTATATTTAAAATACATAAATATATTTAAATATATGTATTTAAAATATATTTATATATATGTGTGTGTGTGTATATATATATATATAAATGTGGGGTTTTTTGGGGGTTTTTTTTTTGCTTTGTTTCTTATTGTCTTTTATTAAACTTTTTCAAATTTCCCTGGGAAGTGCCCCTGTTTTTGCCAGCAGTGGGACCTGCTGCTTCCCCAGCTCCCTGCTGCCTCTCCTCCTTAGCAAATGTGGGTTCCTAAAATAAATCTATAGAAATATCTACATGCAAAATCTGGATCTAGGAAATGATGTTCCTGTAGGAATTCCCTGGGCTGGGACCAGCTGACCTTTAAAGGTCCCTTCTAGCCCAAACTGCTTAAATCCACACACTGCTTCCATTCCACCACAAGATACTTTAATTTATATTTTTACATTCACAGCAATGATCATAAAGAGATAATGCCCCGAGTTTTCCTAATAATAGACCTGAGCCAGCAGCTGAGCCTAAAGTGCAGCAGCTTTAGGAGCCAGCCTAGAGAAAATCCTGCCTGGCCCTGGGCTCTGCTGCCACTGGACATTGGCTTCATGGAAAAGTCACTTGGGGCTGGAAATCTTTCCTGTCAGAAGAAATAGTTCTCTTTTTTATGTCCTTTTTTTTTTTTTTTTTTTTTTTAATTCTAATTTTGACTTTCAGGATGCTAAATGCTGCAGCACATCTTTAAGGAGACTTCCATTCCCCAAATGATGCGTCATGGCAGCAGCACGGATTTTTTTTTTTTTTTTTTTTTTTTTCCAATTTGTCAGATTGAAGATTTGGAAAAAGAATTCTGGTTTTGGAAAGAGCTTCAGCTTTCAGGGGCTGGAGCAGCCTGGGGCAGTGGGAGGTGTGAGAGCCTAAAATGAGGGATGCTGAACTCCAGGCGGGCTCTAATGCTGTTGATTGTATTTAAAATGCAGTTTATTGCATTTTAAATGCTGTTTATTGCATTTTAAATGCTCTTTATTGTATTTAAATTCTGTTTATTGCATTTAAATTCTGTTTATTGTATTTAAATGATGCAGCAATTCACGGGTTGTGGGTGACAAGAGCCCAGCCCACAGCTGTGGGTTTGTCTGAAAACTTCTTCTAGTTTTGATTACAATACATTAAATACTTTCCATTACAGAGCATCTTAAAACATGGCAACCAATCAATACTTCTACTATTACCAATAACCTATCATATCTACTAACATTTCCATATTCATGTTATGATTTTCCAATCACAAAAGGTTAGTGTGTTACAGTTTAAGCTAGAAGTTGTTTTTCAGCTTTTTTCTGCAGTGAAAAATTCAGAGATTTTTTTCTACTTGCAACATGGCATTTTTGTGTCTGAAAATCTTTCTGTTTGGTAAAACAACTTTTGTTGGAGGTGATTTATCCATTGCTCTGTCATTCCAACTCACTTGCTCTTTGCCTGCTTAGTTACCCAGCAAAACTCGCTCAGCAGTTCTTTTCTTCTGCATCAAAACTTGCTATAATTTCTATTCCTTCTTTTATATCAAAACTTGCTATCATTTCTATTCCTTCTTTTATATCAAAACTTGCTATAATTTCTATTCCTTCTCCTATATCAAAACTTGCTATAATTTCTATTCCTTTTTAAAATTCTGCATTCAAAAATCTTTCTGTTATACATATCTGTGAGACCTTCCTGCCGACTCCTCATCCTTCCCAACAGGAGGAGTCCCTGCCTGTGGGATGGGTGATCTTTATGGACACCCCAAACCCATTCAATCCCAAAAAAAATTTTGGTGAAATTTCATTTTTGGTGTTGAACCTCTCTTGTAGTAACAGATTGTTTTGTTTTTTTTTTTTTTCCAGGGACCTGGGTGACTTTTGGAGGTCAGATCTCAGATGAGGTGAGTGCACGGAGCAAACCCTTGCTCTGGGATATTTTTATATTAAATTGTGGCTTCTGGAACCTTCCTGTATGGAGAGACAGCAGCACAGAGCTCTGCCAGAACCCCAAATGACCCTGACATTTGAGATGGACTCTGATGAGCCCCATGTCCCCTCAGGCCCATCTCCTGTCCCTTGCCATGTCCCCTCCTTCCCAGGGGCAGTGGCACCGCTCCCACTGCGGAAATTGGGAATTATTTCTGTGTAATAGGCAGCACTCGTAAATACAGGCAGGGGCTGGGCTCACAAAGGTGATTTATTTTTGACATAATGAGCTGAAACATCTGGAAATGAGCTGGGGTTTCCTCGGTGCCTTTCCCTGGAGCAGATGGCTGCTGATCCCAGGGGATGTTCCCTGGAGCTCTGGGCTGCTCTGGGCTCTGCCCCAGCCCAGGTAGCCCAGGTAGCCCAGGTGGCCCAGGTGGCCCAGGTAGCCCAGGTAGCCCAGGTGGCCCAGGTGGCCCAGGTAGCCCAGGTGGCCCAGGTAGCCCAGGTGGCCCAGGTGGCTCAGGTGGCCCAGGTGGCCCAGGTAGCCCAGGTAGCCCAGGTGGCCCAGGTAGCCCAGGTGGGGCCCAGGTGGCCCAGGTAGCCCAGGCAGCCCAGGCAGCCCAGGTGGCCCAGGGGGCCCAGGTAGCCCAGGAGCCCAGGCAGCCCAGGTGCCCAGGCTTGCCTTGAAATTCACTGGGGTTGGCCTGGGTAACCCCAGAGCACTGTGGGGTGAGGAGCAGAGCCCAGCAGGGTTTGCCTTGAAATTCACTGGGGTTGGCATGGGATGGCTGCTGCTCCTGCTGGATCCCCAGCTCTGTTCCCATGGATCATCTCCATCTCTGATCCTGTGGATCCCCATCTCTGTTCCCATGGATCCCCAGCTCTGATCCTGTGGATCCCTGGCTCTGATCCCGTGGATCCCCAGCTCTGATCCCATGGATCCCCAGCTCTGATCCCATGGATCCCCAGCTCTGTTCCCATGGATCCCCAGCTCTGATCCTGTGGATCCCCATCTCTGATCCCATGGATCCCCAGCTCTGATCCCGTGGATCCCCAGCTCTGATCCCATGGATCCCCAGCTCTGATCCCGTGGATCCCCATCTCTGATCCCATGGATCCCCAGCTCTGATCCCATGGATCCCCAGCTCTGATCCCATGGATCCCCAGCTCTGTTCCCATGGATCCCCAGCTCTGATCCCATGGATCCCCAGCTCTGATCCTGTGGATCCCCAGCTCTGATCCTGTGGATCCCCAGCTCTGATCCCATGGATCCCCAGCTCTGATCCCGTGGATCCCCAGCTCTGATCCCATG
Source organism: Muscicapa striata striata (assembly GCA_030060385.1). Taxonomy (NCBI): domain Eukaryota; kingdom Metazoa; phylum Chordata; class Aves; order Passeriformes; family Muscicapidae; genus Muscicapa; species Muscicapa striata. The sequence goes on from JAREIS010000162.1 coordinate 972,252, forward strand.
GATCCCCAGCTCTGATCCTGTCTCAGGCCCTGTGGGATGCTCTCCTGCTCCCTCACTTTGATGGTCCCTCTGCCCTGGTTCTGCCCTCCTGGCTGCCAGTGACTGCATGCAGGGTGTCACCCAGGGAAAAGCACAGAGCTGTTCTGGGGCTGCCCTCCCTGGGGATGCTGAGCCACAGCTCTCAGCCCTTGGGCTGCAGCAGGAACCCCAGGACTCCTCAGGGGCTCCCACAAAATCACCTTCAGGCATTTCCAGCCCCAGGAGAGCTGCAGGACAAGCTGGCAGGCAGCCCAAAGAACAGGAACCCCCCTTTCTGTGTCAAACTCTAGGTTTGCAGGTATCTCCTGTGACCCTGTTCAATCCTTGGCTGCCTTCCTGACACAAAGCTGCATGGGAGGAGATGAATTCCTGCCAGGCTGGCTCCCAGGGGAGCTGATGGAAATCCACATTTTGGTGTCTCCCTGCCCTGCTGGGTGTGTCCCTGGCTGTGCTGCCCTGCTGTGGGACTTGCCCTGCTGGCTGGGATGGGGTTTGTGACCCTCAGCTGTCCCCCTGTCCCCCCAGGTGGCCGAGCAGCTGATGACCATCGCCTACGAGAGCGGCGTGAACCTGTTCGACACGGCCGAGGTGTACGCAGCCGGCAAGTGAGTGACCCCTCCCTGCCAGGACCTGCCCCCCTCCCTGCCAGGACCTGCCTTCCCTGCCAGGACCTGCCATCCCCCACCAGGACCTGCCATCCTCCCCACCAGGACCTGCCTTCCCTCCCTGCCAGGACCTGCCCCCCTCCCTGCCAGGACCTGCCATCCTCCCCACCAGGACCTGCCTTCCCTCCCTGCCAGGACCTGCCTTCCCTCCCTGCCAGGACCTGCCCCCTCCCTGCCAGGACCTGCCTTCCCTCCCTGCCAGGACCTGCCTTCCCTCCCCACCAGGACCTGCCTTCCCTCCCTGCCAGGACCTGCCTTTCCTCCCTGCCAGGACCTGCCTTCCCTCCCTGCCAGAACCTGCCTTTCCTCCCTGCCAGGACCTGCCTTCCCTCCCTGCCAGAACCTGCCTTCCCTCCCTGCCAGAACCTGCCCCCCTCCCTGCCAGGACCTGCCCCCCTCCCTGCCAGGACCTGCCTTTACTCCCTGCCAGGACCTGCCTTCCCTGTGCCCCCTCCCCATGGGCTGGGCTCTGGGCACCGCTGCATCCCTGAGTGGGACAGGAACACCTTTGTGTTTGGGGCATTCATCAAATCAACCCAAATTAATCAAGCCCAAGGCTCTGGCACCCAGCAGAGGCTGGAGCGCAGCCCTTGTGCCATTTGCTGTTGGAAAAAAATCCTGAATGAATGAAAAATCAGTGCAGATCTTCATGGTGATGGATGGCCAGGGGCTGTGAGAGCTCCAGGCATGGATCCCAGTGGGGATGGGGGAACATTATCTGTGCCAAATGTGCCTGGGATGGGCTGGGATGGGCTGGGGTGTCCTGCAGAGGCTCAGGGGATTTGGGAGGGGGCTCTGGGCTCTGTCCCAGCTGGGCTGTCCTGCCCTGCAGAGGCTCAGGGCACTGGGAAGGGGCTCTGGGCTCTGTCCCAGCTGGGCTGTCCTGCCCTGCAGGGGCTCAGGGGATTTGGGAGGGGGCTCTGGGCTCTGTCCCAGCTGGGCTGTCCTGCCCTGCAGGGGCTCAGGGCACTGGGAAGGGGCTCTGGGCTCTCTGGTGCCTGGGATCTGTCCCAGTTTGTCCCAGGCAGGGCTGGGCTGGGTGCTGGCACTGAGCACCCCCTGCCTCCCTCACACCAGCTCTTCCTGCACAGGGCCGAGGTGATCCTGGGCAACATCCTGAAGAAGAAGGGCTGGAGGTACAGTGTGACATTCCCTGGCCACCCTGGGCTCCTGGAAACCCCTCTGCAAGGACTTGAAGAGGGATTGAAGAGGGTTGGAAGGATTTCCCGTGCTGGGTGCCATGGTCCCACAGGAGCAGCCACACCTTCCCAGGGCCAGGGGAAAGAGCTCCCCTGGGATTTGGGGTGTCAGGGAAAGAGCTCCCCTGGGATTTGGGGTGATAAGAGCTCCCCTGAGATTTGGGGTGTCAGGGGAAAGAGCTCCCCTTGGATTTGGGGTGATAAGGGAAAGAGCTCCCCTGGGATTTGGGGTGTCAAGGGAAAGAGCTCCCCTGGGATTTGGGGTGATAAGAGCTCCCCTGGGATTTGGGGTGTCAGGGGAAAGAGCTCCCCTGGGATTTGGGGTGATAAGGGAAAGAGCTCCCCTGGGATTTGGGGTGTGCACAGGGGCTGGAGCCCCCTCTGGGCTCCCCCTGCCTCAGTCACAGCCCTGGGGATCCCTCCATCCCTCCCATGGGTGTTGGAGGATGGGTGCTGGCGCCTCATCCCTGCTGGGGATTAGGGATGCAGAGCTGTGAGGAGCCTTCATCTCCTGGGCTGGAGCCTGGGAGGAGATGACACCTCCTCTAAGTGATGCACATTAGCATATGTTGTGGGGTTTGATGAGATTTGCATAATCCTCAAAGCCTGCTGTGTGTCCCAGGCAGGTTCAGCTGAAGGTTCTAGCAGGGCTCTCTCCAAACCCAGCATTCCTGCCCAGGGGATTGGGGGGTGATTGATTCTTTGGTTAGAAATATTCTGGATGATGTAGAGGGAAAAAAAATAAGTTCGATAAAAGCTGGGGAGATCGTGTTGTACGTGTCTGGTTATGCAGCAAGCTGGAGGATGATAGATCTTTGATTTAATATCATGTAGGAGTTTACAGAT